>CM045746.1:21341965-21401965 GCA_024760905.1 Plotosus lineatus
TTGGAGCAGAAACTGTAATAAACGTATGTATTTTCACTCCTCAAATCAAACCAGTCACGGATTGTCTCGAATGATGAACTATTTATAGCTGGCTACATTTGAAACGGGCATAAATGTGGTAATGGAATCCGCTTGGTCTATCTCCTTGTTCTTCGGTGGATGATGTAGAGAAAATAAAACCAAAGCGCGAGCTTTCAGATGCAAACCACTTCTATGAACACAGGCGCTTTCTCCTTCTCTCCCTCTGTGCTCAGTTTCCTGCATTCATTATCTCCCATACTTCTATCAGACTTACTTTCTTTCTGTCCCTATGCCTTACTCGACTTACTGCAAAATCCTTCATTATTTATCTAATCATTTGGCTTTGGTTTCACCTTATTTTGTTGCAGGGAAGATTTTTTTTTTCTCCCTCCCATGCGGACGTCATTCTATTGTGCTGTCACTTTCTCTCCTTGTGAATCCACTGATCAATTTGTTTTCCGCACAAAAGTAGTAAAGTACCATTTGTTTTGTTTTGCATTCAGGGGTTGGTATAGTGTTGTACTGGTTAGCATGTCCGCCTGACAGCAAGAAGGTCGTGGGGAGGAGCATTCTTTTTTTGGGGGGGTTGTATGTTCTCATCTGCTCCTGTGGGTTTCTTGTGGGTACTCCTGTTTCCATTGACAGTTGAAAGCCATCAGTGTGAATGATTGCATGGTTGTTGCTTCTGCAACGGATTGCGGAGCCGTTTGCTGTGTTACCCCACCAATGCACAGACTTGGCTCTGGTCTTCTCACAACCCGAGTAGCATTAAGTGGTTTGGTTAAGTGTATATGTATGCCAATATCTGGCAGTGGTGGCCTATTGGTAAAGGTGCTGGATTGCTGATCCTAGGGTTGGGGGTTCAAGCCCCACTCACAATGGGCAGCCACCCCCCCCCCCCCCCCCCGCCATGCAGATAACTGGGTTATCAAAGGCCGGCCATGTCTCTAACTGTCTATGGTGTGAGGTTCATGTAAAAGAACCATTGCTGACTTTTGAGAAGAGTAGCTTCATAGCCATCAGCATGTTTCCGCCCTGTGATGGCCTGGCGAGCTGTCCAGAGTATTCTCTGCCCTCACCCAGAGTCGGCTGGGATGGGCGCCAACCTCCCCGTGACCCTAATTAGAATTAAGCGGTTACAGAAAATGAACGAACGAAGATGTATGCCAATATTTGTGAAGCCAGTGGTGTAGTGGTCAGGATGCTGGGCTAATGAGGTTGTGGGCTCAAATCCCCTATAGATCTCCACCGTGCTAAGACCTCTGGGCAAGGTCTTAACCTCAAAAGTGCCTTTGTCCACCCAACCCAGAAGTATAAATAAGTACCCAGTAAAATAATGGGAAGGTCATTGTGATTGACTAGCATCAATGAACTTCATGCCATGGAAACCAGGGCTAAACTCCGGCCTGATGGATCAGAAAGCTCAGGTGTGGATTGGCCAAAAGACTGGCCGACATGAACAATTCTTAGGAACGCCTCAAACATTGCAAAAACCACATAATAATTGTCATTCCTTTGCGAAGCATTGCATCACTTCTCAAACCTGTAGTGATTATCATATTTAAAATATGAATCTTGAACAATATGAGCTTGTCAGAGTATTTTTTTAGGCAGTGGTAAGTGGCCTGGTTTTAAGATTCTGGATTATTTTTCCCCAGGTCAGCGGTTCAAGCTTCATTATCAACTGGTTGTGACTAGGTGCCTGGGATAATATGGGATTATCAAATTCATGACATTTCTCACTGTCTATGGCCATGTTCATGTCCAGAGGTTCATGTAAAAGAACCGTTGCTGACTTTTGTCAAGAGGAGCTGAATTGCCGTCAGTGTGTTTCTGCCTGGTGATGACTCGGCGGGCCATCCAGGGTGTACTCTGCCCTTGACCAGAGTCGCCTGAGATGGGCACCAGCCTCCTCATAATTAGGATTAAGTGGTTCAGAAAATGAATGAATGAATAAATATTTTGATTACACCGTCATTACCAGGACCTTCCTGTTTATCATCGGAAAAACTCATGTGAGGTGAGAAAGTGACCTAGCGCTCTTTTTTTTTTTTTTTTTTTTTTTTTTTTTGTTTCACCACAAGAAAGTCATAGGTTTGAAAGCTGTGGTCCAAAAGAGAGTTTGTGTGAACTTTGAATGTTTTCCCATGGCTAGTGACCTAGCGCTCTTTTTTTTTTTTTTTTTTTTTTTTTCTTTTTTTTGTTTACTCCTACAGTCAGCGACATTAGACTAATATTCCAAATTGCCCCGAATGGTAATGTAAATGTTAAATGTGTTGTACCTGTAATGAACTAGCGAGCTGTACAGGGTGTTCGCCATCTTCAGCCCACAGTCGGCTGAGATGGGCTCCAGCCCCCCACAACCATAATAAGCCTTTTGTGGTTTAGTGAATGAATAAATGGATGTGTCTTATTGTCAGATACATTTCTGTAATTGTTTACGCATCCAGGTAAAATCTCATTAGGATGCAGTTTGAACAGATGCTGCATGAAAGAATCGGGTCAGAGATTCACAATACGAAACCAATCTTGACTCTATCGTCATATTTACACACAGGCACAAATGCTGTTGTCCAATCGCAATATTGCTGTTTATTATATTTCCTCATGTTTCCCTTCATCAGACTCTTATAGTTGTCCATCAGTGCCTGCTGTGATATTAGTGTTGATGTGGCAGTTGGCTTAACTCTGTCTGTCTCTCTGTCTGTTTGTCTGTCTCTGTCTCTCTGTCTGTCTCTCTCTCTCTCTCTTGCTGTCTCTCTAACTTCGTTTCTAGTTCTGACACTTTCATATGAATGAAAAAGAATTTTTTTTTGCCATGATGCCTTTTAGCCCCATTTCACTCTCGCCTTCAGGTCCTGGCAAGTGCTTAAACAAACATTTGTAGAACACACTAAAAAGTCAGGAAATGAAAGCATGTACAAGGGTTAAAAATATATAAACAAAAAACACTGAGACAGCTGCTGAAAAAAAGAATACAGAGCCAGGGTGAAGTCTTGAAAAACTGACTATTGTTTTACACTCAAAAATGCACCCGACCTTAAAAGCAAACCAAAATTTGGACTTTAATTTCCCTTAAAAACCTTCAAGCATTGTGTGTGTGTGTGTGTGTGCGCACACGAAAAAGTGAATGGTTTGGACATAAAAAAATTAAAAATAAAAAAAAATCTGTATTATAGCAGCTACACTGTGTTCATTCCTGAGCTTATTTGTGTACCGTGTTGAAATAAGACATCCACTCCAACTTTTATCCAGCCGTCACTGTAATTATGGGTTGTTACAGTCTTGTGTGGTCAACTATGTAAAGCTTAAAAAAAAAAAAGTAAATATGGTTTTATACTTATGAATATTTGTGCGTTATGGAGTAAGTGTAACAGACAAGCAGATTTTTTTTCTGCCAACACTACAAAAAAAAAAGTGAAGTAATAACGTCTTTTTTGCCCTCCATTTTATTGTCCAAGCCTTTTTTGCTTTGAAGGCGTGTGCTGCTGGAATGGTGCTAAAGTGTGAGGAAATGGTGCTATTAGACGGCGTCATGCTGGCTCTGATTGGCTAATCAGCGCCGATGCAAATGAGGCTCATTAGCAGTGGGGTGCATAAAAGCAATTTCTCAGAAAGAAAAAGTAATACATTTAAATCAATAAACTTTTTAGCAGACAAAAAACAATGACCGATATGTTCACGTTCAAAGGCAATATTTTTGCATTGTTTAGCCATAGGTGGCAGTAGTGGCCTGGTGGGAAAAGGTGTTCAAAGGCCGGCCATGTCTCTCACTGTCTATGCTGAGAGGTTCATGTCAAAATAAAAAAATTGCTGATTTTCGACAAGAATAGCTGCATAGCCGTCAGCGCGTTTCTCCCTCGCTAAGAGGTTGTGTCAGGAAGGGCATCCGGCGTAAAACCTCATGCCAAATTGAACGTGTGAGTCATTTATGTGAATTCCATGAGGATGGAGGCAGATGATTCGCTCTGGCGACCCCTGAAGGGAGCAGCCGAAAGGAAATCTCGGCTGATTCTCGCCATAGACTTTTTTGTGTCGGTGCTTCCAGTATTAGCAAAAGTTGGACCATCCTGAGAGCAGTACAAGGTTAAACTCCGCCCAGTTTTTATAGTTAAACACACCAGAATATTTTTCCTGGCTCATTTATTTATTTATTTATTTATTTTATTATTATTTTTTTTTTGTATAAACTGACTGTCAGTCTACCATCTCTAATTCAAACAGCTCCTTTTTTATGTGCTGGTATCTAGAGATAGTTCCTCATGAAAGTCAGTTTTTAAAGTCTTATTTTTTTCTATAAACTTGAACAACAGGGGGGGGGGGGGGCACTGGGGGGGCTGGAAGGACTTTGACTCGATACCTGGGTTATCAAAGGCCCGGCCATGTATGTCACTGTCTTTGGTGAGAGACTGTAAAAGAACCAAGAATGGCATGGCTGTCGGCGTGTTTCTGCCCTGTGATGGCCTAGCGAGCTGTCCAGGGTGTACCCCCCCCCCACGTCTCTCCTCTCAGATTCAATTGAGACTGGTGTCAGCCTAATTAGTATTGAGGTTCAGAAAATGGATGAGCTCTACGTGAGGTATATAACAAACAATTGTGAAATTAATAAGTCGCGGCGTGCTGCCATGTTTAAGGACTTGTACCCAGTTGAAGGTGTTTCAGGGGTTTCTTCAATGGATTTTCCTATTCTCTCTCACTCGTTTGCGGAACTGCTTCATCCTATTCACGTCACGCAAGCAGGGTACCTCCTGAACAGCTTGCCAGACCATCATAGAGCACCACATACATGCAGCAATACACATTCACACATGTGGACAATCTGGAACAGCCAATTTATCTCACCGGCATGTCTTTGTACCGTGTGAAGGAAACCGGGGTACTGAGAGGTACCCCGCAAAACGACAAGAACATGTAAACTACGCACAAACCTACCGCTTCAACCCTGGACCTTCTGGCTTTGAGGCAGATGTTCTGCCCATTACATCACCGTTTCTCCCCTTAAATGTACTTCTATGGTTTGAAATCGGAGCTTTCAATATGTATCTCAATTTCTTCTCTTGGAGCAATGTGTTGTTGTAAGTGAAGGTACATGAACAACCACCTTGATTGGGTGTATCTGCGACATGATTCACGCTGTATGGTGGAGGTTCAGTATGTTGTACTCTGACCAGTCGTCTGGCTATGATACTGTGTATGATGTATAAATGTGTCATCATTTCTGTCATTAATTTTTACCACATCAATATTTGTTTAACGTTTTTAAATGAGAATGGTTTGATTCCATGAACCTGCAACGTTGTAAACTGGGATATGACAGTGTCCTTCATTTTATATCAAATGCTCTCCCATTTTATATAACTGGACACAATAAATAACAGTCATGATACAATCGACGGTTTGATGCTGTTATGGCAAAATGATTGAAGCTATTATTATTATTATTATTATTAACAGTATAGGTGTGCATGGCTCTGGATAACGGTCTTCTTGCACTGCTAGTTTTGTTAGCATAGATTCCCACTAAAGTTCAGCACTACCTTAATCCAAGCAGCACATTAAACTAGCTCATTTCCCCCAGCCATTTGCTCTGTAGGCTATGTAGCGTTTCTGAGGATCACCATATGGGTGAAATGATAGCACTAGGGTTTTGCTCCATCGGCAACACGCCGGCTCGATATAGGGGGTGTGACATAGCCATCGCCTTTAGATCTTCCAGACAAAATTAGCAGTGGCACAGTTATAAATGTTTGCTCTGCTGGGGCATTTATGCTTTGATACTGATGAGATGTTATACTATTTTGAGTGGAGAACAGTTGGAAATATTCATTTAACCTGATGACGTTTTAGCCTGGGGTAACATATACTGTGACTCCTCAACTCAAGAGCTGATTTGTCATTCAGGAAAGATGCTTTGACAGCACATCCTGTTTAATTTTTATTCGCTTAACACCAAGGGCAGTGGAGGTTAGGTTTTATGCTAACGGCAACTTATTTGTCCAGAAGCACTGTCCGTTTACCCTGGAGCAAACTTGTTAGCCTTTAGTTTGGCAAGCTGTCTGGCTTCGCACTTCATCCACAGAGGATAGTGAGGTCTGTAAATGAACACGCAGAATCAAGGGCCATTAAAAATTGGGGAAAATGCGCCTAAAGACATCTGTTAGTGTAAATAAGCATGGTTGCTGACACAAGTGCATGTTTCTTTGTAAGTGTAGCCTATTTGTGTAATACACAGGCAATGAAGCACCTCATAAACAGCCTCAGGCTATATCTTGGGATTTGATGCTGTCTAACAAACTCTCTTGCAATTTTACTGTAATATGCTGAGTTTAGCAGAACATGAACTTAATTCCTCAACAAATATAAAGCAACTAATATTCAACTCCAAAGTTCAATAAGGCTTGTGCATGTGTGTGCATGTGTGTGCAATGTTTGTTTATTTGAAGGAAGCACACAGATGTCAAGGGTACTCAATCGTGGTAGAATTAATTTTCTGATTATAAAAATGATATTTTCCCAATAAAGTCACCCACTTGGTCCTGACACGTGCCATTGACCCAGGCCTCATGGTCATGGCATCACTCAAAAAAATTTTAAAAATGCTCTTTGTATTTATATATATAGGGAAGGTAACCTGCGATGGACTAGCGTCCCATCCAGGAGGAGTTCAACTCCTGATTGCTTCAGGCTACGGAAACCGGGGATAAGCACTGGCCTGATGAGCCGCTAGACTCGGGTATAAAAAACCCAAACAGTTAATCAATCAGTGAATCAAAAATATACAGTGGCACCTCACTTTACGAAAGTATCACCAAACAAAAAATTCAGGTTACGAAACGCATTTTCCAATTTTTTTTCTCTGGATACAAAAGCGCCATCTTAAAAATTCAAACACGCCATTCAAACGTGCCATTCAAACACAAGCTTCTCTCCCATCAATTATGTTCAAACATCCTGCCACGCTGGCCTCCCATTGGCTAGGAGGAATGACGCAGCTACCTCCCATTGCCGATCTCCCAACATCCTGCCACGCTGGCCTCCCATTGGCTAGGAGGGATGACACAGTTCCCTCTTATTGGCTATCTCCCAACATTCCGCCCCGCTGGCCTCCCATTGGCTAGGAAGGGTGATGTAGCTCCCTCCCATTGGCTATGATGGAACTGCATTTTCCAAAATTCTTTTCGTGTAAAGGACAGTTACTGTTGTTTCATGCTTTATTTCTTGACTCAGGCTTTTAAGCTTCCACAAACATTTACAGATGCTCCCCGACTTACGTTGTTAATTGATCCTGGACGGCCGAACGTCAGTTGAAAGTGAACGTAAGTCGTTACAGTGATGTCTGATGTATGACGTGTGATGTATGATGCTCATACTGTACTATACATCCATAAATATCATTACCGTATCTATCTCCTAAAACACCCCTAAATCAATTATAATAAACATAACATTGTAAAACAATATCAAATATATCAAATAATATCAACATTAATTTCAAATAAATTAAATTCAAGCAAAATAATTTCAAATAGATTAATTTAAATCAAATTCACTCATCAAATACAGTATCAAATATAAACTTCAACATTCTCTATGATGCGATCTTTCTGCTTGTAAATGGTTCCGATGGTCGACGGATGGTCACCTTACATGAAGCTGAGCTGAGTCACATTATATGAAGCTTTGCTGTCACTTTACATGAAGCTTAAAACAGCCAATCAACGCTTACAATATGTGAGGTGCTCAATACCGAAAGTAGTTTACTTTTTTTGTGCTTGAAACAAAGCGTGGGTTATCCAGACTTCCGGTCTTTCAAGTGAGCAAGGGTGCCGTTGAACTCATTTAGTACTCGGCTTGCACTGATGTGAATCACCAGCAGAGCAGAGAGTTCTCTTTCTTATCTGGATTTGGGTTTTCACTCATTTTACAACTCTCTTTGCTTCACTGAGTATGCATGGTAGATTGTACCGATCTGAGCAGATCTTTAATTCATCTCTGTGTATGAGACTTGCACCCATGCTAGTAGGCTTACGCTTCTGACCAACCTTATTTGCTTAGGGTTACAAAAGTCTGCAAAACAGTGTAAATACAAAGCTCACAGAGACGACGTCTTAACAAAAGGGTAACATGCTATATAAATGATATATAACTGAACTGGGAAGAAGGAGGGGCACGTTCAGTCTGTCGTTTGTAAACAATGGACGCAACATCGTTACGTCCGCATACTACGTAGGTACGTCTAAACTCAATTGGCCTCTTTTTTTTTTTTTTTTTTTTTTGAAAAAAAAAATCATAAAATTGACAAAACGGATGAGTGTAAGTTGGGGATCATCTGTATAAGATTATTACTCTACTAAAAGGACATGGTCAAAACACACACACACACACACACGTGTGATTTCCGGTGCGAGTGAGAAGAAGAAACGAGCTCGAGTGATATCGCAAAGGAATGTGGCCAAACCCGTCCACCATCGGTATGATATTGAAGCAGAAGTATTGGGAGCCTTGGAACGAATCATGCGTTTTACATGTAAAATGCTGTTCAATTTACGAAAAATCCAGGTTAAGAAAAAGGCTCTGGAACAGATTAAATTCGTAAGGTGAGGTAACACTTGTATATCCACACACACACACACACACACACACACACAAGCACCACCAATTTCCGTGAAGTAGAATCGACCTCCCTGATGACGCATACGTACATGTATATGTGTATATAAAATCAATATATACATATTCAACCTTGTAAATGCTGATAATAACAATTAAACTTTCAAAAACAATGCAGAAGATTTAAATGAAATATAAATACACACATACGTGTGTGCACTTCCCTTAAAAATGTAAATTGTTTTGTTGGGTTATTTTTTGTTTGTTTGTTTTTTTGGGTCTTTTTGCATAATTGGCCTTGTTTTGCAGCATTTTCCTTAACTTTTCCCTTTTTTTTTTTTTTTTCATTATTATTTTTGAAAAAACCTTGATGCACTGAAGCAACAGAAACTGAAGTACAAAGTAGCGAGGGATCAGTGTGTGTGTGTGTGTGTGTGTGTGTGTGTGTGTATATATATCTATATATATATATATATATATATATATATATATATATATATATATATACACACACACAGTATAATCATTAAAAAAAAAATCCGTTCAGATCCTTTAGAATCGCCGTGTTCCCTCAGGTTTTTTTTTAATCTCAACATCTAAACTGGCGCTACAGTCATGCTGCTACATTTTAAAGGTCTTGGAGTCCACTCATTGGTTCACAGATCTCGGAATTTTGTATCTTTTTTTTTTTGCACTCTTCTGGCTACAAGATTAAACAGTTGACCCACTGAGAACTTTGTAACCGGTCATAGACCCTAATAAAAGTCATTTTGAAAATAATGCATAAACATCAATTGATCACTGGATGAAAAAGTAAATATATAATCTGTTATTGTAAATGGAGATACATTAAGCACCACAATGTGAGCTCAGTGGAAATCCAAAATCGGTGAATTCATGACACGTTATTCACCGACTGTGTGAAGGAAGCCATGGAAGGTAGTAAGGAGCTTACTCGATCACAGAGCACGACGTACTGTTAAATCCAGTTTAAACTCGTATTACCAGTCATCCTGGTAAAAACCCAGATCGCTGCTTTTCGTTCTTATTGAAAGCCATGCGAATGGAATCTTCTTCAGGGTTGAGTGTAAGAAAGCTGATCTGCACACTATTACGCTCTCAACCAGAAGCATTATGGAAGGTTTCACACTACATGTCAAGGATGTGCACTCCTGCAGGGAATGAATGGAAATCTACAGTGTAGCCTGGAGATAAGGGCTTATCTTTGGAAATCCGGGCTGAAGGAAGATGGAGAAGTAGCAGTAGGGCTGGTCTGGGGGGGAAAAAATAAATAAATGTGATGAACAACATATAAACACGCACTTCAATCCACAATGTCTTATCGATGTTATCGCAGACACAGTCACTTGTATTGGGAGGGAGCATATTGCTGGGGGGAAAAAAAATTCTGGGCCTTTCAAATAATTATGCAGTTTATGCTTTCAGGAGGCATCACAACACATCGTTAGCATTTGAACCACCAATTTTTAAATGAGCTCTCAGCTTCAATCAGGGACAGAAAAAAAACACAAAAAATATTGAAATTATGCAGAAAAAAAAAAGGAATTTGAGGGTCAGTCATACAGTGTAAGGTACATCCACCATTCAGTCCACTCACGGCGTTGATTGCTCTCTCTGAGATTCCAGTGGTTCCTGCATTTTTGACAAGGTGGTGGTATTCACGGTATGGTTTGGGGTTGAGAGATGAGACTATTGAGCTGTCTGCATTAGAAATAGACCCACGGGTGGCCTTGAGATAGCCCTGGCTCATTCCAGTACTATAGCGGGCTCATGTTTTTATATGAGAATGAGGCTTAACGGTTAGTTAGCACTGTGTTGGCTCTGTAATGGATTGGACCTGTCCAGAGTACACATCACCTCTCATAGGAAGTCAGCCAAGTTTTCCTTGCTGGTGTATAATTATCATTTATTGTAAATTGGAATAATTAATGTGTGGGAGTACTGGCTCAGAGGTGACGTATGATTGGGTTACAAATCTGAAAGTCAGGAATTCAAGCCCCTATACCACCAAGCTGCTGGTTTTGGGCCCTTAACCTTGAACTGATTAGTTGTATCAAACAAAAACAAAAGCACATTGTACATTGTATTAAACAAAAAAAAAGTGTAAGTTGCTCTGTATCAAGCCTCCAACCCCCACCCAATTTCGTAAATGTAAATGATCCCTGTTTGTCATGGTAGGGTGTCAAGTGGTGTGTGTGTGTGTGTGTGTGTGTGTGTGTGTGTGTGCTTGTACAGCATTTAGCAGACACGACTTACAGAAGCGCTCTAAAGGCACTATAAGTGAATACAGGGATCCCTCGCTACTTCGTGCTTCAGTTTCTGATGCTTCAGTGCATCGCAGGTTTTTCAAAAATATTCATCGAAAATGTAAAAATTAATGAAATTAATGAGAAAAACTGGAAAAGTTAAGGAAAATGCCGCAAAAAAAGGTCAATTGTATAAAAACCCGCAAAAAAAACAAAACAAAAAAAAACACACACAACCCCCAACAAAACTGCTTACATTTTTATGTGAGCTGCGCATCTGTATGTGTGTGTGTATTTATATTTTATTTACATCTTGTGCATTATTTTTGAATGTTTAATTGTTGTTTATAAGCATTTATAGGGTTATAAGAGTAGAAGATGCAGAGGATAGGGAGAGATGGAGGCAGATCATTTGCTGTGGCGACCCCTGAAGGGAACAGCCGAAAGGAAAAGAAGAAGAAGCATTTATAGGGTTGAATATGTATTTAGTGATATTATATACACATATACATGTACGTCAGTCGGGGGGGGGGGGGGGTCGATTCTACTCCACGGATATTGGTGGTCGCGCAAGGGATCTCGGTCCCAATTAACCGTGGGAAGTGAGGGATCCCTGTTCTTATACTAGTTTGTCAGAACACAGACGAAGTACTCAATCAGTTAAACTTAGTCAGTCGGTGTTGTGTGTGTGTGTGTGTGTGTGTGTGTGTGTGTAGCAGACATGGTGTGTGAATGGGGTAGTAAACTGGTGATGTATAAACTAGTAAGATGAAACACGTTGCTCACCCATAAACGCCGCTTACCACGAACACACTTTCTCTTCATATTAAGTGTAATCAGAGGTCAATGGATGGCCATTAACAGGGAAACAATACATCCTGGTTTGATGGTACCTTTTACATTTTGCTTTGCTAAAAAAAATAACCAGCACTGGATGTGATCTCATCCAAGATAATACGTGATGTTCGAGCAACTAAAGCAATGCACTCGCTAGTGTTGGTAATGAATGCTAACTTCTTTGGCGGCTTGGTAGCGTAGGGGTCAGCACATCCACCTCACAGTCAGAACATCCTGGGTTCAAGTCCTGGGTTTTTCAAATACATTTATTTGTGTATTTTGAAGATTGGCTTCCTTCGGTTCCTCTGGTTCCTCCACAGTTGAAAGATCTACATCTTCGGCTAATTGGCTGTTCCAAATGGTTAGGTGCATGTGGTGTACTCCGCCTTAGGCCAGAGTTGGTCGAAAAAGGTTTCGGTCTCCCTGGGAAGTGGTTTGGCCAATGAATGAATATTTTGTAATCAGAATTGGAAAGGCCACCCTGCAGATAAACTATTATGAATAAAGTGACTTTTATTTATGAAGACCTGATTTCATTGAGGGCGGCACAGTGGCGTAGTGAGTAGCACGTCTTCCTCACAGCAAGAAGGTCCCTGGTTTGATTCCCAGCTCGGGCATTTCTGTGTGGAGTTTGCATGTTCTCCCTGTGCTTGCGTGGGTTTCCTTCGGGCACTCCGGGTTTCCTCCCACAGTCCAGGAACATGCACAGTCGGCTAATTGGCTGTTCCACTTGGTCGCCACTAGGTTTGAGTGTGAATGTGAATAGTTGTACAAGTGTTGGCCCTGCGATGGCCTGGCGAGCTGTCCAGGGTGTATCCAGCCATCGCCCAGAGTCGGCTGAGATTGGCACCAGCCTCCCTGCAACCTTATTTCGAATTTGTGAACAAAGAAATTATTTCAGTGATCATCATGATCATCGCAACACCAAGTGAAATCTGGAGTGTCAGTCAACCATATCTCTTTCTCTTCTGTCTTCTCTCATTGAGATGACTCACTCTTACTCTGGCAATCGGTCTGCGTGCTCCCTCCATCTCTCTCTCTCTCTCTCTCTCTCTCTCTCTCTCTCTCTCTCTCTAACCCACCCTGAATAAGAATGGCAGCAAGAGGAAAGGAAATCTGAAAGAATGAGATCTTAATGATAGTCCACGCTCCTTAATAAGGTGCAAATTCCAGGCCTATAGCATGCATAGCACAAATTGCTTTTTGACAGTATATTTAAGATGGTAATCGAGTGTCATTTACTGCGGCCAATTTCATTTGAATTGCCTTTCGCATTTGCTCCTTCTGTCTCCGGAGCCATCGGTGTGTGTGTGTGTGTGTGTGTGTGTGTGTGTGTGTGTGTGTGTGTGTGTGTGGATCAGTCAGTAAGGGAATGTTTTTCCTCTCCGTGCTATAGGGGTCGTAAGGTAGAGTCATCTGTTTTTAAGCTGAAATGCTTGTTTATTTGTTGTTATGCCTGCATTAGCAAAAAAACAGGATGACCCCAGAAATGACATTGACACAATGGTGCAGTGTTTAGTAAATGGCTTCTTTGTCCCCATTGCTGTAGTTTTTTGTGTGTTCTACGTCCTAATAGAACTGATTTTATAATAAATGAAAATTGCCATATCTCAGAATAATTTTTATTCTGCCATATTTTCTCTCAAGTGAAAGACCTGTCAAGAGTTTGCAATTAAATTGAAAAAAAAAAAAAAAGTGAGGAATTTGAGCTAATTGCCTATTTTCAAGTGCCATTAAGTCCCAGGAAGTCATGCAATTAATGCCCCTTTATTATATATTAATAGGGTCAATTAGCCATGCAACACAGCACCTCGAGCTTATATCACTTATCATGCTGTCGTCACGTAGTCTACAGAAGCTCCTCAGCCAATGGTTGGAGTGATCTCTATGCCGAGGTCCTGGAAAAAATACATAGAGCTCGTGTTTGTTCTGTTTTTAGTTGGGTGCTGTAATGGGTAGCATGTCTGCTTCAAAAGGTCCTGGGTTCCACTCCTTTACTTTCACTTTCTCCACGTACTTGCATGGATTACCTCTGTGTACTCCGGTTTCCTCCTCCAGGCCAAAGACATGCGAGTTAGGATAACTGTCTGTTCCAGGTTGTTCCTAGGTGATTGTGTGTGTGTTGGTCCTGCAATGGCCTTCCCACAGCTGTATTAGGATTAAGCGGTTCAGTTGAGCTATTTTTAGATACTTAAGACATATTTGCAATCAAGGATCACAGTTATAGATACAGACGTAAGACTGACCAATGGTTATGTCCAATAAAATAGTAATGCATGCGTTGTATGGATACTACATTTACATTTATGGTATTTGGCAGACACCCTTATCCACAGCAACTTGTTGGTAATGGGGCTTGAATCCCTGAACTTCTAAAATAATAATAATAATAATGATGATGATGATGATGAGGATGATGATAATTTGGAGCCTTAACCACTCAGCCAATACTGCAGAGTATATAAGTAAATGAGCAGAATAAAATATTTGGAATAAGAATTTGCCATAATCATAATGTTCCTGATCCTATACAACTCCAAAAAAAAAAAATAGATGAATTAAATACATTTTGAATGACTGAAAAAAAAGGCTGCTGATAAGAAACCGAACATTATTATAATGCACTATGAATTCATCGAAATGTTAAATTATGATTAAGTAATAAATGACCATTTCAACTGTTTATTCCACCACTTAGTCAATTATTGTTCATCTCCATATTTGTTTTTCATACTAAAGCCAAGCTGCATCTATGAAATCTGACCATCATCCATCAACACTAATGGAAGGACTGATTTATAATTGGATAATCTGATGAAATTGTTGTATATGTGGCGGTTTCTGAAATGGCTGCTGCTGCTGCTGCTATGTAGTCGTTTAAGCTGTAGTACTTAGTAGTCAAATAATAAAAAAGAAAAGGAAGAAGCCCATTTTGCTGTCTGATCCAATTTAGATGTCATTTGGACTTGCCTTGGGGTAAAATGAACAGAATCGGGTCGTCTCTGAAGGAACCTTACATGTGAACATTATGTTATGTAGTAGATTTATATTGTGCTTTATCCATACTGAATATTAGGCTCAAAGCGCACTGCGGAGTTTTTTTTGTGCTCTAGGCACCTGTCACCACTGTGCAGCGCCAGTTATTGTGTTGTTCTATCCTTTGATGCTGAGCTCCAAGCAGGAAGCAACAATTGCCAAATTTTAACGTCTTATGGTATGACGCGGCAGGATTCGAACTCCAACCTTCCGGAGGATAAAGTGGACGCTCCACCAACTGAGCTAAATCCCCAAACATTGACAAACTAATTAAGTCCTCTAGTTTTACATGCGAAGATATTTTATTCTATGGTCGATTTTTTTAGTTTTATACAGCTTAAACAAGCGGTTGTATCTGTGACCATGTTTATTTGAAAGAAGACATATAACTGTAATACTACACATGGTCATTTTTCTACCAGTAACTCCTTCTTTTCCTTTCTTTGAATTAATTTTAGAATTACAGCATTAATTAATTTGTGGCTTAAAAAAGCATCTTTCCTCTCTGCAAGAGAGCGAACGAGAGAGCGAGACCGCATTCGCCCTCTAAGAGGACATGTCATATCATTTTGACTACTTTCTCAATATTTTTACCTCCCAGGATATAATTTTTCACTTTTTTTTTTTTTTTTTTTGCATTTATTCTCAGAAATATGACTCATGGAGCGAACACACACCCTCACTGACCTTTGTCGTTGCATGTATCGTTTCGGATCCTTGTTGTATAATGGGGCCTACTGTTAGGTTACGTTACCTGAACGGCTTATTTACGCTGCTACTACGAAACATTACTACCCTTATAACATTAGTTACTTTTCCGCTCGCTGTGAAATTCAAATTTAAAGACTTGCATCTTCCAAATCTTTAGGCACAAGCATGCTGTCTAATCTACACACAAAGTTGAACTTGTGATGATGAAGAAATTAGATCCTGGTGTAAGATCTAGTGGAAAGTTCCTGTCGATGTAAATGAAAAACCATCGTAATATGACTTTACTTTAGTACCATATCTGTAAGCTTTCAAATGTCTCGTAATAATAACGTGAACAATGTACAGCTCATACTGAAGGTAATAACCTCCTTGGACTCAGTGTGCACTTGTAGACCATCGACAGACAAACATGCCTAGTTTCATGCGGAACAAAAATCGGTCATGTCACACTACCTTCCGTGTTGCTCACACGAAAGGTGATAACTTGATGTCTAATTTAAAGCTGTGTTTCTCTTTCAGAAGGAAAAAAACCTCATTAAACAAGAAACTTCTGCTGAGTGGAAGTGCACTCGGCGTCGACGGTGGGGTTACCTGTTTGGGCACCTGAGCAACACAGAGCACATCTATAAAGAAACCGAATATTCTATAATTCATCGTCTTTATCCAGGATGATTTCGTTGTTCATACTTTATGATGGTCTGCTCATTTTTGAGCAAAGTCCGCAATTCAACTTTGTATTTCTCATTAATATAACAGATTCAGAATGTGTTAATAGTTTATCTGTTCACTGAACATCCTTCATTAAATCTGCTGTGAATTAGTGGTGATATAGAAACAGTGTTGTAGTTAGCGCAACCTAATTAATGCTGTAGAAGTAAATGAATTGATGTTCAATTCCATTACAAGTGTGGCATCACTTGAACTTTCTCAGAGACGAAACATCTCGATTGCACGAATTAAGGGAAATGTATGAGGAATGAGAGAGAAAGAGGGAACCCATCATGCTTACCGTGTTCCCACTTTCACATCTGACTATTTTCTTCCGGCAGTGGAACTGATTAAGTGGAACGGAGGGACTGGAGGCATGTGTCTGAGTACGAGTGTGACTGAAGATCGAGATAGACCGAGTGAGACAGACTTCAGGCACAAATAGCTTTACGCTCAGAAGTATCTCCCAGGAGTGTCGATAGACTTGAAGCCCCACAGCCTGATACTCACATCACATAATGCACAAAGAGGGAAATATTCATAAAAATAAGATTATAATGTTGGCATAGTTTCCCGGTTTTATTTTATAGACGCTACTAATATGTAGCCAGTGTCGCAAATGTTATAATGGAAAATATGATCTGTTATCAACATGTATATGGAAGAAAAGTCTGGAGCTTTAAGTGTGGAATTACATTTCTTTTTTACTTTGTAGATTAGGACAGCATGGCGGCGTAGCGGGTAGCAGGTCTGCCTCACAGCAAGAAATCTCAGGCTCAGGCTTTTGTGTGTGGAGTTTGCATGCTCTATAATAAAGCGGGCGAAAAAATCTGGAGCTTTTGTGATTATAGAACATTTCCTCTGGGTGCTCCAGTTTCCTCCCACAGTTCAAATATATGCACATTAGGCTGATTGGCTGCTTCAAATTTCCCCTAGATGTGTGTGAGAGAGAGAATTGGGGTGTGTGAGTGTGTGTGTGAGTGTGTATGTGTGTGTGTGTGTGAGTGAGATCTCAAAGTTTTGATTCATCAGAGACAAAAGACATGGTGAGCATTTTGGGGAAATTTTCTATTCCGAACACACTAAAAGGATCATTTGATCCTCGACAAGCACTTCTAACAACAATCTATAAGTGTAAATTGTTTTGGCTTTGGTAGATTGCACAGCACACTGTTTGAGGTGATGGACTGTTTCAGCTCCCACGCATTCAGCACGATGATATTTCTCTACTCGGCAACTCCTATGACGCTTGTTACCACCGACTTCTTTAGAATTGGATGAGTCATGCTGAGGGATCATATGAATAAGATGGGTTGGGAACAAATACCAGGTACTGATGGATAGCTGGATGAATTAAAAATGAAAACGGACAGGATTGCTTAATCAAAAGATGTATAGTGAGGCTATGACCAAAACGAGTAGCTTTTAATACCTCATAATGTCAACGTGCATGTTATCGACTTACTAAAATTTCCCATCTCTCAACTCTAGGTGTGAATTCGTCACCGAAAATACAGCACAGGGATCCCTCACTACGCCGTGCTTCAGTTTCTACAACTTCAATGCGTTGCAGGTTTTTCAAAAATATTCATTTAAATATTAAAAAAAAGGGAAAAAGTTCAGGAAAATGCTGCAAACAAAGCCAATTTTGCAAAAAAAACAACCCGACAAAACGACTTAAATCTTAATGTGAGGCGCGTATCTGTGTATGTGCGCGCATGTCTGTATGTTCATTACATCATTTTCTGTAACCGCTTAATCCTAATTAGGGTCACGGGGAGGCTGGCGCCCACCCTAGCCAACTTCGGGCGAGGGCAGATTACACACTGGACAGCTCGCCAGGCCATCGCAGGGCGGAAACACGCTGACGGCTTTGCAGCTACTCTTGTCGAAAGTCAGCAATGGTTCTTTTACATGCCTCACACCAGAGACAGCGAGAGACATGGCCAGCCTTTGATAACCCAGTTAGCTGCACTGGGACGACAGTGACAACTCTGTGGGGACTCGATCCCCCAACCTTAGGATCAGAGATCCTGCACCCTGTCCACGAGTCCATCACTGCCCTATTGTCTGTATGTTGTGTATTTCTATTTTATTTACATTTTATGCATTATTTTTGAATGTTTAATTGTTATCATAAGCATTTATAGCGTTGAGTATGTATTTATTGACATTATATACACATATACATGTACGTATACGACAGTCGGAGGGGCCGATCCTAATTCTCAGAAATCGGTGGTCGCCAGGTGGGGTGGGGGGTCTCGGTCCTAGTGCCCTGCAATGGCCTGGTGAGCTGTTCAGGGTGTACTCTGCCGTCGACCGGAGTTGGCTCGGATGGGTGCGAGCCTCCCTGCGACTATAATTAGAATTAAGCAGTTACAGAAAATGAAGAACTGAAGAAAGGTAAGGGATGAGGTCAATTATAATAGTTCGCCCCCCCCCCCCCCCCCCCGGCATGGGGATTTATTTGTAAAACGCATCAATTGGGCATCAGTGTGGAATGTGAGGCAGCTGTATTTATTCTGTGAACATGGCTGGTGCATTTACTTCCATAATTTTGGAAGATGTAAGAATTTTAAATATTCAAATTTGGCAATATTGTAACATTTGTAACCAGACGCATTGGCATCATCTGACCGCTCAGTAGTACAAACATTGATTATATACCTGCTACCTTGACTGTCCCTGTCGTGCATTATATGGGATGCAAGTGAGTCGTTCGTGCAAAATTCAAATCTGCCTTCAATCCTGCAATGTTTATATTGTTAGCTAACGTGGATAATAATTGTAAATTTATGCTAGTGTGTAGCGGAGAAAAACGGTGTAGTGGGATTATAGACTAGTTTAACGTACGAGTATGAAATGGCTTTAGATCATCTAGGCACTGTTATATCCAACCAAAATATATAATAGCTGTTAAATTGATATTGGATTACTGATATCGTGCTTCAGCTTATTAATTTATGACAATGCAGGGCTCCCTCACTTTCCGCGGTTAATGGGGACCAAGACCCCTCCCCCCCTCCCACGACTGCCATATTTGAGCGAAATAGGATCGACACCCCCCCCCCCACACACACACACACACACTGATGTATGCGTACCTGTATATGTGTTTATAATATCAATAAATGCATGTTCAATACTATAAATGCTCATAATAACAAACATTCAAAAATAATGAATAAGAGGTAAATAAAATATAAATGCACACACATACAGACGTGCATGCACACACGCACACGCACACGCATACATGTGCACCTCACATAAAAATGTAAGTAGTTTTGTTTTTATTGTTTTTTTTTGTTGCATAATTGGCCTTCTTTTGTGGGGTTTCCTTTTTTAAAATTTTTCAATTAATGTCTGTCTTCCTTTCGGCTTTTTCCCTTTTACTCGGGAGTCGCCACAGCGAATCATCTGATTTGCACGTTTGATTTGGCAGAGGTTTTGACGTCGGATGCCCTTCCTGTCACAACCCTTTTAGCAAGGGACAGAAACACGCTGACGACTTTGCAGCTAAGCTACTCTTTACGAAAGTCAGCAATGGTTCTTTTACATGCCTCTCACCATAGACAGTGACAGACATGACCCGCCTTTGATAACCCAGTTAGCTGCACTGGGGGGGGGGCAGTGACAACCTTGTGGAGAGTGGGACTCAAACCCCCAACCTTTGGATCAGCGATCCAGCGCACTATACCACTAGACCACCACTGCCCCACTAATTTATTTATTTTTTTTAATTTTTCAATTAATATTTTTGAAAAACCCGCGATGCAACTGAAGCCACAGAAACCGAAGCAAGAAGTAGCGAGGGATCACTGTATTGATATTCGGATGCTGTGTGTTCTCCATTGTGTTCGATTTACTTTGAAAAAGAAAGTTTGAGGAGGATGTACAGTGACTTTTTACAGTGTTAGCCTTGTCGCTTCCAGACTGCTTTGTTTATCCGTCGCCCTCATAGCGCCAGTGGAAAACTAAAGACAGATTCTTGAAGTAAGTCTTGGCGGATTGACTGCAAATACGCTTAGGGGTATATTGTGTATGTTTATGTTTGTGCCAATTATATCCTGGTTTCAATATTCCTGAAACAGAGCCTAGCATAGCACACACTCTGTCTAAAAATGTTGATCTGTGAAGCATAAAATTAACAAATAAGTCGGTCTTATTGAAATGCCATTTCACGGAGTTGCATATGCGGTCATGGACTGCAGCTCTTTTCTATTTCTCAGCTCCCGTTCGAACCCTGTAATTTTCCGAGAGTTTCTAAAAGCAGAAATCTGATGATACTTTCCTGAGACAGATATGACATTCCGATCTATGATGAGTGCTGCAGGAGGACGGTGACAGTGAAGAAGTGTGACAGCAGCATAACAGCTTGAATTTCAATCCTCTGAGTACTTATGGCGAGGGGAAATAAGTGCGGAATATAAGAAGCTAAGTGACCTGGAAAACCGATGGACTAAAAATAAATAAATAAATAAATAAATACATAAATATTATTTTGGGTTTAGTGCCTCGGCGCTAACTGTTGGCTAGGCTGCTGTTAAAACAGGATTAGTTTTGTCAAGACAAATATTCTGCCTGTAATCTCTGAGCCATTCTCTCTCTCTCTCTCTCTACCTCTCTCTCTCTCTCTCTCTCTCTCTCTCTCTCTCGCTCGCTCGCTCTCTCTGAAATATCACTTGATAAATATCAGCCCTTTCAGTTTTGGTTTAAAGGCTGTTAAGCAGCATTTCCTGTTGTGTATTTTCTGTAATTAATAAAAGTTAATAAGCAATAACGAGAGTGAAATGAGGGAGGGAGGGAGTTTTCCCTCTTCAATAAAAAGTTATTTATCCGCCTGCTTTGCTTTACGCTCTGACAGACAAAGAGCAGGTGAAGCACGAAAGGGAAGATGAGAAAAGCACTGAAACGTGTGTCAGGAACAGGAAGTGCACCATTTCCAGAATCTAAACATGGCTCTCCCCTTCACCGTCCGTTACCTCTGTCCTCATTTCGCTCTCTTCTGTCCATCCCCAGACGTGCCTGTTAATGTGTGCCTATGTTATCAGTGGTTTACTGAGTTCCAATCAAAAAACAAGTGGAATCATTCGTTCATTTTTTTTTTTTTCCCCCAAACCGCTTAATCCTAACCAGGGTCATGGCGAGACTGGCGTCCACCTTAGCCGACTCTGGGCGAGGGTGGGGTATACTCTGGACAGCTCGCCAGGCCACCACAAGCTCAACACTCATGCAACCATTCACACTCCAGGGCAGGTTTGGAACAGCCAGTTAGCCTACTGTGCATGTTTTTGGACTGTAAGAGGAAACTGGAGTACCCTGAAGAAACCCACTCAAGCAATGCCTGAGCTGGGTATCAAACCCAGGACCTTCTTGCTGTGAGGTGGATGTGTGAACCACTACACCACCGTGCCTCCCACAAGTGGATTTCAAAACAAAGTTGTCTTTGTACAATAAATACCCTCAAAATATAAGCTCGACTGAAATCCCTTCATTCACTGAGCCTTTGTTGTTCTATTGGAGTCACAGGGAGGCTGGCGCCTATCACAACTAACCCGATCAAGCTGTTCAGGGTGTACTCTGCCTTTGTCCAAAGCATCACAAAGCCAGCACGCACAACCATTCACACTCCCATCTACATGCATTTTTTTTTTTTCATTCAAAAAGCCAAATAGCCCGCATGCCCTTGAGCTGTAGGTCTCCTGCAGTGTCTTGAGGAAACCCAAGCAAGGACCACAAACAAACACCTTCACCAAGCACAAGGGTCACACCCAAAACCTCCGTGCTTTTTGGCAAACATGCTATACACTGTGTTAGCATGGACCTCGCAGTAATATTACATTTATTAATTAATGAATTGTACAAATTGCCTGTTTAAATGCAAACCCTTTCTTTCCAAAACCACAAATCCAAAGGTCGTGGGTTCAAGCCCCACTTCATCAAGGTGCCTCTGTCGAGCCCTTGAGCAAGGCCTCCGTTGCTCTGGCAAGAAATGTATGTTGCCCTAGATAAGGGTGTCTGTAAAATACCATGAATGTACAAATGTCACCCCCCCCCTCCCCCCAAAGGAAAAAAAAATGAAAGGGGGTGGTCCTTATTGAATTTCACTGCTGATTGGAGAATTAAAAGGAAGATGCTTTTTTTCATGTGCTAGCAAGTCCACTTTACAGCATGAAGGTCTGGGGTTTGATTACCAGCTCGGCCGTTTCTGTGTGGAGTGTGCATGTTCTCCTCGTGCTTGCATGGGTTTCCTCCGGGTACTCCGGTTTCCTCCCACAGTCCAAAAACATTCACAGGAAATAGTTGGCTGTTCCAAATCTCTGCTAGGTGTTAATGGTTGTGAGTGTTGGCCCTGCAATGGCCTGGCGAGCTGTCCAGGGTGTACCCAATCCACGTCCAGAGTTGCCCGAGATGTTACCCTAATTAGTAGTAAGTGGTTCAGAAAATGAATAAATGAATGAATGATTGAATTTAATGTGATGTCACTTATTTTATTTATTTATTAAAGAACAACATCTCGGCTCCATAGCCGTCAGCATGTTTCTGCACCTTGCTAAGGGTTGTGTCAGGAAGGGCATCCGGTGTAAAAACCGATGCTAAATTGAATCTGCAAATCATCAATATGACTTCCGTGAAGATGGAGACAGATGATTTGCTGTGGCGACCCCTGAAAGGGAACAGCCGAAAGGAAAAGAAGAAGAACAACAACAACAAATTGCTCATTTATTTATTTTAATTATTTATTTATTTATTTATTTTTAATAAATTCCAAAAGCAAACGAAATTGGAAAATGATCACCAAACAGGTTCTATTTTTGAGTGGCATGGGGGGGTGTGGTGGTTCACATTTAATGCTCAGAGCATTAATCTTCTGGGTTCGAACCTTGTATCTGACTGAGCTCTTCCTGCAATGAGTTCCGATCGCTCCTTGGCTTTCAAAAATAATGAATGTGTTCTTTACTGTGTCTGAAGGGTGCAAACACGCTTCATATACAAAAACCACTGCAAAAAGAAAATGCTGCTTATTTACGCACATTGGAAGCACTCCAGGCTCCCAAGGGCAGAGCATTAAACCAGATTCCACCTGAATGTAGCGAGAATCTGCCTAAGGCAGAGTCCTGCAACGGTCGGGCACCCACAGGTACCCAGCAGGTAACCTTGCAAAAATGTTCTTTTAGGGTTGAAAATGATGTCACAGGTGCGGGTGGATATTTATTTGGTGTGGGCGGGGTGATTTTGTGTGTCTTTTTGTGGACATGGCTATTGTTATATTAATCAGCTGCATTGAGAGTCTCAGTGTTTTTGATCTGCTGTGCTGGAGGAGGGAGCATGCAGCGGTATTTCCAAATCCTTGTGCTCATGGCAAGCAGTGTTCTCGCCATCCCAGCAGCAGCAAAGCGAGCAGTAGAGAATTTTCCGCGACCCGGGTTTGTAATCCAGGAACGGAAATCACAGCTGAAGTAAGAGGTGGTGGATGAGATTTGGTTGATGCACAGCAATCTCCGAATTAAATAATTCTCCTCCCAGTGATAAAATAAAAGACTGGGTGTGGTTTAGTCTCCACTTTGAGAATGGGTCGGTCAGTGCAGTATGAAGCATTATTATTATTATTATTATTATTATTATTTAAAAGAATGTTGAGCAGGCTCATTCTTAAAATAAGTCTTCATATACCTTTCCATGTTTTTGTTTTTATAAATTAAAATTACAACAAAACAACATTAATATAATGAATAAAGAAAAAGATCCCATGAAGGGAGTGATCGTGAGGTAGACTACCCAACCCGTTAACACATCTGGTTACACCCCGTCCCGCCCTTGGTGAGATACCTGTTCTTTATAAAAATAAAAGAACGACTCAAATACATTTATTCATTTTCTGAACCGCTTAATCCTATTTAGAGTGGCGGGGAGGCTAGCGCCCATCCCAGCCGACTCCGGGTGAGGGCAGAGTACACCATGGACAGCTCGGCAGGCCACCACAGGGCAGAAACACGCTGACGGCAATGCAGCTCCTCTTGTCCAAAGTCAGCAATGGTTCTTATACACGAACCTCTCACCATAGACAGTGAGAGACATGACCGGCTTTGATAACCCAGCTCGCTGCACTGGGGGGGACAGTGACAACTTGTAGAGAGTGTAGCCTGAACCCTCAACCTTAGGATCAGTGATCCTTTACCACCAGGCCACCACTGCCTCGGAACTCAAATAAAAATTGGGAATTTTCATTGAAAGTAACTTTTTATTCAATGTCTTTTTTTTTAATCTAAATGTTTTTGTTGCAAGCAGAATTGTAATTGTCTCTGCAGTTGTTCAATCAGTGCAACACTTTTTTCTTTTTTTTTTTTTTAATATATTAACATGAAGGAAAAAAGGGGAAAAAATGTTATATGCAGTGTTATTTGATTTTAAATGTCAAAAAAATATTTGTGGCTCCCAGTGTTTTCTTCACTGTGGAAAACGGGTCCAAATGGATCTTTGAATGGCAAAGGTTGCCGACCCCTGACTTAGAGTGAAGGAAAGAGACAGAAAGAAGAGCGCAGAAAGATGTTGTGAAGGAGGGAAGAGAATGGAAATTGCATGATGTGCGAGAACGAATGAGAGAAGAGAACAGGATGTGTGTCGTTGGTGAGAATTAATCAGAAGGCAACAAAGCGCACAACCAGTTTCTGCCAAGAGAATCAATCCATTTAAAAGAGCTCATCAGGCTCTCTGTCTTACTTTTGCGCTCTCATTTACACACACACACACACACACACTATTTTTAAAGGAGGGGCTTTTCGCTGTGTCTTGAGCTGCTCCTGGTTAATTATCTCACAGCAGCAGCCTCACTTGGAGAGACAAGACTGTTTTTTTGGCCTCAGCAACACTGAGATTTATGGCTCTCTTACTGCAGTTAAAAAGGGAAAATGAGCCTTTTATTTGTTTATTTATTTGTGTATTTACCATTTTATTTGTTAATTGAACTGCCTACACAATTCCCCCTTTGAAGGCAAAACTCCACTGCTTGAGGTTACCCGACTCCGCTTTCATTATTTTCTTCCCTTGGTGTAGATTTTGCAACAGTATTGAGGTGAAAGGTTTTTTTTTTTTCTTTTTCTTTCTTTTTCTTTTTTTCTTTGTTTTAAACAGTAGTGAACCATCCGGAAAGAAACTGGAGTGGTGAAACTGTTGCGGCAGTCAGCCGTTATAAAGGCAAGAGGTCAGGGCACTGAGGTGTTTAGTGACTGCTGCTGTGATGGACGGCTAGCCCATCCACAGTCCTGCAACTGCAATGCCTGAAAGGGCTCTTTAAAAAAATAAATTAATTAAAAAAAAAAAAAAGGTCCAGCTCAACCGCCACAGGGAGAATTTTATTTTTAAGTATTTTGTGGGACATTTGTTATCACTGATAGATCACAGAATTTGATTATTGCTGCGGATGACCTTGATTCTCTGAAAGGGCATAAAATGAGTGCTGGGTTAACTGGGTTATCAAAGGCCAGCCATGTCTCACTGTCTATGGTATGAGGTTCATGTCTTAAAAAAAAAACAACATTGCTGACAAGAGGAGCTGCATTGCCGTCAGTGTGTTTCTGATGGCGATGCATGGAGTTCTGACCCCATCGCTTCTATCGTCACATTGTAAGGTTGCATGCTATGGAAAGTACAAGAACAGCAAAGATCCTATGAAGCACCAGGCATGTAGCTCAGCTGCAGCCGATATTGACGGAATGAATGATCTGACTCACACCGGTGTAAACACTGGTAGGTCGACCCAGTTATGTGTGATGGTTTGTGAACATCTGGCCAATGTCGTTGAGGCTAAATTCTAACAAGACAAAAGACCAATCGGGGTTTTTACTTCATACAATTTAAGACTTCGACTTTATTAAAATATGGAAATGTTTTACCAAAAAAAAAAAAAAAAAGACTTTGAAATGTAGGCCTCTCTTTCCAAGTATTAAACATACGATGACTATCAGGTGCCCTCAGCATATTTTCAAATATTATTGTTTACTCATCAAAATTGCATTTTGCAGAATTTTTACAGGCGCCCACCAACACAAATTGTCCCCGTTCTACTCCGCCCCCTCTTTAGAGGGAGGTATTGAAATCATTGGCACTTGTCTGTGCATCTGTGAACAATTTCCTGAAGAAACTATCAGACGGCTAAACTCGACGTGGTCAGTATATTAATTCATTCGTTTTCTGTAACCGCTTAATCCTAATTAGGGTTGTGGGGAGGCTGGCGCCCATCCAGCGGACTCCGGGTGAGGATGGCGTACACCCTGGACGGCTCGCCAGGGCATTGCAGGGTGGAAACAAGCTGATGGTTATGCAGCGACTCTTGTCAAAAGTCAGCAATGGTTCTTTTACAGGAACCTCACACCATAGGCAGTGAGAGACATGGCCAGCCTTTGATAACCCAGTTAGCTGCACCTGGTGGTGGGGGGTGGGGGGGTCAGTGACAGCCCGTTGAGAGTGGGGCTTGAACTCGCAACCTTAAGAGCAGTGATCCAGCACCTTTACCACCAGGCCACCACTGCCTGGTGGTCAGTACTGTATATTATTCCCTCCAATTCCTGAAAATGATTTGTTTTTGAAAGTTCAAGGTCAAACTGCTTTACGACAAGGTCATACATTTTGAGAAAATCTGTATCTTCTAATATGGGGTGACTTTTTGAGACACCCACGAGGGGAAGACGTTTCATTATAACTCTGCGATATCTGGGGGTTTCTAGCAGAGGGAAATTTCGCACTCGGAGTACTTTTAGTTCTTCATTGTCTTCCTTTCTTTTTGTTCTTCATCTTCCTTCGAGATTTCATGCTGCCACTCAAAAACCTGCACTGCACTCTCTTAATGTTTATCCATTCAGTAGAGTGAAAACTTTAAAGCAGGGAGCTGTATAAAACCTCGTTAGCCAGTTGTGGTTTCCTTATTCAGAGATCATCATTGTAATCTATAGACATTCAACAGCGGCATTCAAGCTGTTTTAATTAATTTTAATATAGATGCATGTCTTCAAAAGGCCTTATCATCTTTCCACGGCAGTCCAAATTCATTCATTCATTCATTTTCTGGAACCACTTAATCCTATTTCGGGTCGCTGGGAGGCTGCGTCCATTCCAACCGACTCCAGGCAAAGGCACAGCACACCCTGGACAGCCCGCCATGCAGAGGCAAGGCAGAAACACGCTGACGGCTTTGCAGCTACTCTCGTCGAAAGTCAGCAATGGTTCTTTTACATGAACCACACACCATAGGCAGCGAGAGACACGGCTGGACTTTGATAACCCAGTTAGCTGCACTGGGCCTTGAACCTTCAACCTTGGGATCAGTGATCCAGCACCTTTACCTCCAGGCCACCACTGCCCTCCAGTCCAAATTCAGTTTATTTAGGAGTAGCGGTGGCCTGGTGGTAAGGGTGCTGGATCACTGATCTTAAGGTTGTGGGTTCAAGGCCTACTCTCAATGGGTTATCACTGTCCCCCCCAATGCAGATAACTGGGTTATCAAAGACCGGTCATGTCCCTCAGTGTCTATAGTGAGAGGTTTATGTCATAGAACCATTGCTGACTTTCGACAAGAGTAGCTTCGTAGCCGCCAGTGTGTTTGTCTTGTAATGGCCTGATGAGCCGTCTAGGGTGTACTTCACCCTCACCCAGAGTCGGCTGAGATGGGCACCAGCCTCTCCGTGACCATAATTAGAATTAATTGGTTCAGACAATGATTGAAAAATAACTCTGGACAGTTGAATATCACCCCTTTGCACATCTCTCATACTTCAAAACATGCACAATTTTATACAGTTAGAAAAGAAAAAAAAAATATATATATAAATTATTAAGTAGCAGAATATAAACCAGAATCCTGAAAACAACTCCCAAACAAAACAAAAACCTCAATTCCTTCTGGGCAATGGATTTAAAATATTAAATAACTTAAAATAAATTGAAAGCATCTTATTCAAAGTAGAGATGTTGTTATTTTATAGCTTTATCCAATGACGGGTACTGTATAGGGAAATATTTGCATATTGTGGTGTGTTGTAGCTTTTAATATATAACAGTGTCCACACTACTTTGTACACCAAATATTAAGTCTGAGTTTTCGTTTCCACCCAATAAAAAATGATTTTCCAAAGCAATAGCCTGGACTTTCTTTCTGTGAGTGAGTGTTTCTATATGCTCACAGTGTCATAGATCTGTCAAAACATCATTGGGCGCGCGCGGGATGGGGGGGGGTCCAGTTACCTCTACAAATACACATCAGATTTAGGTTTAGTTTTCTTATATACTTGCAGCACTGACACTGGAACGGTTAGTCACTTGAACAGGATGTTTGTTTCTGCTTCGAGTACTTGCAGATAAAAGCAGTGTTTACATCGGCCTTTCGTTTAAAAAAAAAAAAAAAAAGTCTTTTGGGTGCATAAATGGAGATGTATCATGAGTTTGTTTAAATGTTCACTGTCCAAGCTGACAAGCAACAAGAAGAAAACAAAGCTATTTTCCTCTTTAAATTTCAGTTGAGGGATGGCACAGTGGTTGTAACTGTTACTGCAGCCTCTTCACAACCATGTTTTCTGCCTCCAGGGTCCCTGCTTCCCATGACCGCCCTCATCATACATCGTCCTCCCTTTTGTATTACACTGGAGACCCCCTCCCAGACCCTGCTGAGAGAATTAGAGGATCACTATTTCTGAGCACATGCTTTGGATTATTTTGGAAGTGCCATGGTCAACGAAACATGGCGAATCACTGACCCCTTGGAAAACAGTCTGCTTTCCAAATCCAACAGCATTATGCAAATATATAACTCGTATGCTTAATGGAACTATGATTTTAGCAGGTTAAACATTGCAGTTATCATTTTTAGCAGCTGATTCCGTAGCATATTGAGGGAAATAACGGTTAATGGTATGCGCATAAGTTATTAGTAAGTATTAAATGTAGCTCCAGTGCTTTAACAAGCCTTCCTTGATTATAATGTGCACTTAACAGCTTGTGGAAAGATATAAAAATCATTCACAGCCTCACATTTGAATACGCGTTTTATGGATATGAAGCTAACACAGCACCCGTAATAGCTTTGTCGCTATTGCATAAGTAAAGGTAATTTGTGAAATGATGTTTCAGAAAAGCCCCAATCCTCATGTAAAAATGCTTTTCCTTCCAGTTATGCCTTGCAAAGTAAAATTTCCTTGGCGGTTCTTAGAGCTTCTGGTGGTCTGGTGCTATTAGAATGCTTTTACATTTGCAGTCTGTTTGAATCAATCTCTGGTGAGAGTCCACTCGTGGTGTGGTTCATGGAGGCCATATTCACGCTTTTGTCTCAGCAGCATAGTTCTCCAAGTTCATGCTAAGCTGTTTTGCTGTGCAATTTCATTGAGGAAACAATTTAACCCTGACGTGACCTGACGACAGGAAATGAACCATTCGTGGGTGACCGTATTTGTAGCTCTTCACTGTTGAACTAAACCACAGCAGTGGAATAACAATGGAATATCACCAGTCAGTGGCATGGGCTTTTAAATGCCTGTGATTGGTTAGTGTCACTGTGATTGACCGGGCACTGAGGGCATTCTCTTTTTTGGACAGGAGACAATTCAAGCCAGGGATATGAAATATTGGATGATTTTACTCAATAAGTAAATAAGTACACAAGCAGTGCTTCGAGTGACGCTCCACATGCATGAAAAGAATAGCCTAGACGGATGTCCTGAGCCAGCGCATCCACTGAAAAGCCTAAAAGGCTAACATTTTTATTATTAATAATGAAATTGAAATCCCCTCTCAAAAAAAAAAAAAAGGGGCTCATACACCATCACTCAGAATTGCACAAAATAAAAAGCACTTTTTTTTTATTTGTTGAGTGACCATCAGTCTGATCCACAATTCTTAATATTGTATAGCCTCTTTAATTATTATCTTAATTTTATTTATTTTCTCTATCATTTTCAGTTAGACCCAGAAACCTGCACTTGTCCATTTGCCCATGTCCTTATCAAGCCTATGTGTCCACTTCACAACACACAGGAAGTACAGTAACTCCTCGCTAAACCGTGCTTCAGTTTCTGCGGCTTCAGTGCATCGTGGGTTTTTCAAAAATATTCATCGAAAAATTAAAAAGTCAGGAAACTAAGGAAGGTGGGGGGGGGGGCAAAAGTACTTACATTTTTATGTGAGGTGTGCATCTGTGTGTGTGTGTGTGTGTGTGTGTGTGCAAGTGTATGTGTGGGTGTATTTATATGCATTATTTTTGAATGTTTAATTGTTATTATAAGCATTTATAGTCTTCAATATGTATTTATTTATATCATATACAGGTCCTTCTCAAAAAAATAGCATATTGTGATAAAGTTCATTATTTTCTGTAATGTACTGATAAACATTAGACTTTCATATCTTTTAGATTCACTGCACACAACTGAAGTAGTTCAAGCCTTTTATTGTTTTAATGTTGACAATTTTAGCAAAAAAATAATCAAAAAACCCCTATCTCAAAAAATTAGCATATTTCATCCGACCAATAAAAAAGCCAACCTTCAAATAATTATGTTCAGTTATGCACTCAATACTTGGTCGGGAATCCTTTTGCAGAAATGACTGCTTCAATGTGGCGTGGCATGGAGGTAATCAGCCTGTGGCGCTGCTGAGATGTTACGGAGGCCCAGGATGCTTCGATAGCGGCCTTAAGCTCATCCACAGTGTTGGGTCTGGTGTCTCTCAACTTTCTCTTCACAATATCCCACAGATTCTCTATGGGCTTCAGGTCAGGAGAGTTGGCAGGCCAATTGAGCACAGTAATACCATGGTCAGTAAACCATTTAGCAGTGGTTTTGGCACTGTGAGCAGGTGCCAGGTCGTGCTGAAAAATGAAATCTTCATCTCCATAAAGCTTTTCAGCAGATGGAAGCATGAAGTGCTCCAAAATCTCCTGATAGCTAGCTGCATTGACCCCGCCCTTGATAAAACACAGTGGACCAACACCAGCAGCTGACATGGCACCCCAGACCATCACTGACTGTGGGTACTTGACACTGGACTTCAGGCATTTTGGCATTTCCTTCTCCCCAGTCTTCCTCCAGACTCTGGCACCTTGATTTCCGAATGACATGCAAAATTTGCTTTCATCCGAAAAAAGTACTTTGGACCACTGAGCAACAGTCCAGTGCTGCTTCTCTGTAGCCCAGGTCAGGTGTGTCTGCCACTGTTTCTGGTTCAAAAGTGGCTTGACCTGGGGAATCCGGCACCTGTAGCCCAGTCCACTGCTTCCACAGGTCCCCCAAGGTCTGGAATCGGCCCTTCTCCACAATCTTCCTCAGGGTCCGGTCACCTCTTCTGGTTATGCAGCGTTTTCTGCCACACTTTTTCCTTCCCACAGACGTCCCACTGAGGTGGCTTGATAGAGCACTCTGGGAACAGCCTATTCGCTCAGAGATTTCTTTCTGTGTCTTACCCTCTTGCTTCAGGGTGTCAATGATGGCCTTCTGGACAGCAGTCAGGTCGGCAGTCTTACCCATGATTGCGGTTTTGAGTAATGAACCAGGCTGGGAGTTTTTAAAAGCCTCAGGAATCTTTTGCAGGTGTTTAGAGTTAATTGGTTGATTCAGATGATTAGGTTAATAGCTCGTTTAGACTACCTGAACATCATATGCTCATTTTTTGAGATAGGAATTTTGGGTTTTCATGAGCTGTATGCCAAAATCATCAGGATTAAAACAATAAAAGACCTGAAATATTTCAGTTGGTGTGCAATGAATCTAAAATATATGAAAGTTTAATTTTTATCAGTACATTACAGAAAATAATGAACTTTATCACAATATGCTAATTTTTTGAGAAGGAGCTGTGCACATGCACGTATCTGTCAGTCAGGGGGGTCGATCCTCCTTCGTGGAAATCGGTGGTCGCAGGGGGTCTCGGTCCTCATTAACCTAGAAAAGTGAGGGATCCCTATCTTGCTTTATGTAAGGTAAAAGTATGTGGTTCAGGTCACAGCTTGTGCAACAGTGGAACACATGGCAACAATGGAAAATTTAGAATAGAAGGGGACAGTATGTTTGCGTGCCGTCTCTGATTTTAGTCCTGCATGCAAGGAAAGTGGGCAATTATTAATCCTACTGTGTCTGTGAGTGATGCACTCCAAACATTTAAAAGTAAGAAATAAAATTGAAACCAATTTAGAAATCCACTTACAGTCCACTCGTATTGGTGAGAAAATTAAATCTCTCTTGATTTCACTGTACAGTTTTCCCCTAACAATGAATAAATCGTGCTTGAGTGGATTATTGGATTATCGGAAGACAAATAGTCAAAGGATTCTTATTAGTTGTCGTTGACAAAGCAAAATAAAATCCACAGCCTTTCCTTTATAAGTGGATCACAGTTATTGAATGTCTTAATGTTACCTGATGTTTAAAAGAAGATGGAGGTTGTTCAAAATTAAACACAAAAGTAGTTTTAGACTCAAGGTTCAATTTATTAAACTCACAGTGCACCCGATGTTAAAAATAATTTACACTGTTATGTAAAAAACATCTTGGAAATATAATGCGCTTGGTGATTGAGGATGGATAGGATGAGAAATTAGTACATCAGAGGGACAGCTCATGTTAGATGTTTTGGAGACACAGTCAGAGAGGCTAGATTGAGATGGTTTGGACATGTACAGAGGAGGGATAGTGAATATATTGGTAGTAAGATGCTGAGGTTGGAACTACCAGGCAGAAGGCCCAGAGGAAGACCAAAAAAGAGATTTATGGATGTGGTGAAGGAGGACATGAAGCTCGTTGGCGTAAGAGAAGAAGATGCAGAGGACAGGGTGAGATGGATGCAGATGATTTGCTGTGGCGACCCCTGAAGGGAACAGCCGAAAGGAAAAGAAGAATGCGCTTGATGATTACCTACAGCATTTGTAAACAATAATTAAAAAAATAAAAATAAAAAAAAAAGTTCAAAATGGGCAGAGGAGGTTCATCTGGTACGAAAAAAAAAAAAAAAATACACACCTTAAAATAGAATGTAATATTTTTTCAGGAAATAAATAAATGAAGAACTATTAGACATCGCCTTCATTTCCGCATATTATTTGGAAGGGGGGGAAACGCCGAGATATGCTAGAACAATTTTAACTGGAACAATCTTCTATGGTCTGCTCAAACAGAAACCAAGGCCTTTTTTTTTTTTTTAATTAATATTTTTTTTTTTTTTTTTTTTTTTTTTTTTTTAGTGAGCATGGTGGGTTTGGTGTAAAAGAAGTCTGACTCTATTGCGAACTTTATCGCGAATGGAAAGCATGGTGGCGGGTTTTGCACTGATGTGGGGATGTTTTTTTCCTCTCAAGTCCATGAACCTGAAAAAGTCTATGACATCATAGGTTGCACTTAGTGTTTCTGGATCCGAATCATCATTGGATCTTACAGCAGGACGGTGATTTAAATATGTACACAAATCACACGGCTTTTTAAACTTGATTTCACTCCTGAGAGGCCGGCATAAACAAGCTCAAAAGGCACAGACTGAATGGTGAGCTTTCACCAAATCACAGCAGACAGTTTGCTTGTGAAGTCACCACTTCCTCAAAACAGGTGCAAATTAAAATAACGTGTAAGAGAGGAAATTTTGACAGCTGTACGTTTTTACTCAGCGTTTAAGGCGCCAGTTTGCAGGGCCTGGTGAAGTAACTTGAGGAAAATGATAACTTTGAATCCTGCTTGTACTTTAAAACTAAAAATTTGGTAATTTTAGTTTTATTTTACAATTAAGAACATATTATAACACAAAATTAAGCAACATCATTTGGCACTTTCGTGTGAACAATATTTATCATGATCCACAGTAAAGCCAGAAAGGAATCATCAAAGATAAAAGAATATGCTAGTGCTGAAGCTATGCAGAACCAAATGTGCGCCCTCGTGGGGTGTTCTCTCGTGCATGCCTATAACCGGATCATTTGATGAATGTTATAAACGTGTAGCACTACCAAAACAGAGTGCTTGTTGTGCCCCCATAAAAAAAAAAAAAAAAAAACAAACAAAAAAAAAAAAACCCAAAACAATCTGATCTCCAGTTTTGGGTTAAAGACATGTATCACGCTATATTACACTTGCATAACTCTCTTTATTGTTGCCTTCAAGGAAGTTATATAAGTGTCACGAGCTGGTCATTTCTTGAAAAAAAAAAAAATCTTGACTACGTTTATTGCATTATTCATCTGTAATACATTAACAGCCTTTTATGGTGTAGCCTGCCTCTTGCACAAGGACAGACCAGATTGGCTTTCAGCATCAGCATGAAATGGATGTGGTAATGAACGAGTCGAAGAAATCATTCATTCATTTTCTGAACCGCTTAACTGTCAGGCCATTGCAGGGAAGAAACACACTGATGGGAACTCGGTGGCGTAATCTTTACAGATTACAGCAATGGTTCTGTTACATGACTCACCACAGACAGTGAGGGACATGGCTGGCCTTTGATAACCCAGTTACCTGCACTGGGATAGAAGAAATCACACAATGGTAATTTATCAATATTATCCAACCCTGATTTCCACTTTGGTCTCAAATTTTTATTTATTTATTTATTTATTCATTTTAGCTGGCCCGAGGTTGGTAATGTGCTCCAAGCTTGTAGTAGCTGGCCCAAGGCATAGTTTTTACCACTGAGCAAATGAGAAGATTTCAAGAGTTCGTTAAAAAAAAAAACATTAATTTCAGATGGATTCTGAATGTATGTTCTTGATGGACAGGAGTTGAATTTTGTGCAGCTGTACCACACATCTGTCTCTCAGCACAACAGTGAGTAACCGTGGGTACTGGACTGAACAGATTACAGCAGTCAATAAATGAAGTGATGACTGAGTGAGTAAAGGAAGTGGATGAATAAGTGAAGGTGTGTTTCAATAGATGGATTAACCGTGTAGTGCCGAAGGAAATGAGCAGGGTAATAGGCGAGAGAACAGATCAGGCATCAGGTGAGTATGACGGCGAAAAGATGGATGGGCCAATAATTATCCAAATGATAGAAGCAGAGTTCAACTGGGTACTCTCTGGAAAGTAAATTAAATCTCTCTCTACCGAAATAATGGAAAGCATAAGACTACCAGGTCAAGCCACACAATCACTGTTTACTTACAGCTCGAACCTGGTTTAAAATAAATGCTGAAGCACAGGCTTCATATAATTAATGTTCCTGCCCATACTAATGCGACAACTTGTAAGATATTTCAAGAAAATTAAAGTGTTGCAGTCCATCATGACATTTGAAGAAACTAGTTTGTTCTTTGGGGCATTCACAGATGTTCAGAGTTGAATCAGAGGTCTTCGGTTATCTGATTTATACTTAAAGGTGTACATTTAAAAACCTTATTGCACATGGGGGAGAACCCCTGCGGTATAATTCATCAGGGATTGCTCAAGGTCCAGTCTATACTTATTCAATTATGCACATTCAGGTATATATAACAAATCACATTTTATAAGGTATAAAAATAAACAAGATTTCCTTGGCTGCCATCTGAACCCAACCTCCTCTGAGATGGTAGATTTGTCTCACTGTACTCTGATTCCACTCCACGGCATTTTGCTGGGTCCACCTTCTTGTCTGTTGAACCAATTTGGTGATTTCTTCTGGACAATCAGCCGGACCCAATAGGCGCATGCATAAGTAGACAGGTCGTACACTTACTGACTGTCTTATGGCATGCACACATGATAGTGGAGACTCATGGTGGATGTGACGCCCAACCCCATCACGGGTCCAAAAGACCTTCCTGCTATATATGGGATCCTTCGCTACTTCGTGCTTTAATTCATGCTGCTTCAGTGTATCGCATTTTTTTTTAATATTCATTGAATTATAAAAAAAGGAAATTAAGGAAGAATAGGGGAAAACGTTCAGGAAAATGCAGCAAAAACAAGGCCAATTATGCAAAAAAACAAAAAAAACAACCCTAAACAAACAAAAAACAACCCCAAACCCTCCAACAAAATTATAGTGGTACCTCACCTTATGAAATTAATCCGTTCTAGAGCCTTTTTTTGTACCTGGGTTTTTCGTAAATTGAACCGCATTTTACATGTAAAATGTGGGATTAGTTCCAAGGCCCCCAAAACTACCCCTAAACCCTTTAAAAATGATAAAAGCATACCTTTTAAGACCTCCTTATGCTTCAATATCATACCGATGGTAGACCGGTTTGGCCATATTCCTTTGCGATATCCCTCAACCACATGCCACAAGCCCGCTTCTTATTTTCACTTGCACCAGAAATCACATTCACGCATGCATGTGTGCGTGTGTACGTGTGTTGACCATGTCTTATTCACAGAGTTATAATCTTACAAATGTTTATGGAAGGTTAAAAGCATGAGTCAAAAAATAAAGCAATGAGCACAATAAAAAAAACCTCATGAAGCAACAGTAATTCTGTCCTTTACACGAAAAGCATTATGGGAGATGCCGCTCCATAACAGCCAATGGGATGTGTCAATGCGTCATCCCTCCTAGCCAATGGGAGGTCAGCGGGGTGGGATGTTGGGAGAAAGCCAATGAGAGGGAGCTGCGTCATCCCTCCTAGCCAATGGGAGGCCAACGGGGCGGGGTGTTGGAAGATAGTCAATGGGAGAGCAGCTCGTGCATTGTTTGAATGGCGCGCTTGAATGTTTGAATTCGGTGGTCGGGGTATGTATGTATGTATGTATGTACCTCACCCAAAGTCAACTAAAATTGGTGCCAGCTACCCCATGACCCTAATTAGCATTTAGTGGTTCAGAAGATGAATGAATATACTCATGCAAATGAAAGTTGTGGCTCTTTCTTTCCTTTTATGTATAGCATTCTTTGTTAAATTGAAGCATCGATAATTGCCTTGTACTGTTTTGAAATCGACATCGACCACAATAGCACCAAGATATATTGGCAAATAAATGCATCACAGAAACCAGATGAGTGCCTATAATGTACACATTAGTGACGTTTATAACAACAGCCCCTCACCATCATGTGAGGATAAATAAAACACCGATATGACCATCGTTTCAATATGTTGAACGAAATAGGGACATTTGATTATTATCTAAACAACTACATACGTGGGGCTGGTGGTGTTGTGGTTAGGGTGTCGCGCTCATGATTGGGAGGTCGTGAGTTCAAATCCCACTGAGACTCTCACTGTGCTAAGACCCCTGGGCAAGGTCTTACCCACAAGTGTACCTCTGTTCACCCAGCAGTATAAATGAGTACCAGTAAAAATATACCTGGAAGGTAACCTGCGATAGACTCGCGTCTCATCCAGGAGGAGTTGAACTCCTAGTTGCTTCAAACTACAGAAACCAGGGATAAGCACCGGCCTGATAAGCCGCTAGGCTCGGGTGTAAAAACCCCACAGACTTTACCTTACCTTACCTAAACGACATTTTGAATCCTCCGTAATCAAGAAAACCTAGCTTAACCTTTGAGTATATACTACACGTAATCAGTACTACTCAATTTTCTTTGTTCCTTTATGACAATTATTTGAATAATTGATTTAGTATAAACTATACAACAACTTGGAGAAAGCAAACCATAACATGTTTATAGTTTGCTTTTAGATTGTATGCATTACAGTGGGAGGGTGAGCTTAACTCAGAATCATGCTTTAATAACAATGGGTGACCAAAGGTCAAACATTTGCAGTGGCCATTCAGTCTGAAATGCGAGCGATTCAAGAAAATGATGACCAAGAAAATGGTCTTTCGATTAAAAAAAACAAAAACAAAAAAATATATAATGTGTGTGTATGTGTTTATATATATATACGTACATTTTTACATAATAATATCAACATTAATTTCCAATAAATTAAATTCAAGCAAAATAATTTCAAATAGATAATTTTTTTATCAAATTCACTCATCAAATATCAAATACAGTATCAAATATAACCTTTAACATTCTCTGTGATGCGATCTTTCTGCTTGTAAATGGTTCCAGTGGTCGACAGAGCCATTTGGAAGAAACGTGCAACATTCACGTGTTTTTCACCAGCATCAATTTTCTTGCTAATAGCCATCTTCGTTTCTATCAGGATGGCTTGCCGCTTTTTCTGATTACCACTATCACTTGTAGACTTACGCTTATGCCCAACCATATTTGCTTAGGGTTGCAAAAGTCCGCAAAAAGTGTAAACACAAAGATCACAGAGATGACGTCTTAACACAAGGGTAATACGCGGTGAACTGGGAAGAAGGAGGGGCATGTTCAGTCTGTCGTTTGTAAACAATGAACGCAGCGTCATTACGTCATTGCGTCAGCGTACTACATAGGTATGTCTTGTACTACAGAGTGCACGCTAAACTCAAAATTTGACTTTTTTTTTAAGTGTAAAATCGAAAGATACATAAAACGAATGAACGTAAGTCGAGGAGCGTCTGTATATGCTTTTGGTAGTTCTACATGTGCAATGCGTACTATATATATCTGTGTGGAAAATGAACAGTTTGTACATTTTTCTTTGGTGTCCTTATTCTAAAAGAGAGAGTGAGCATAGATAGTCTGGTGTACTTTCTGTTCTGTACTGAAATCTGGGGCTGGTAGTTTGAAACTGTATGTAGGGTTTGCTTCATAGTGAATTATGCTGCATGGTATAATTTTATATATATATATATATATATATATATATATATATATATATATATATATATATATATATATACACATATATTATAATGTATTATGCTTGTATTCATTTTCAACTAGTGCACTTATTCCAATTATTTATGTTTATTCTTTCTTCTGTTGCAGAAGGCTTGAGGTCAGAATGATGCAAGAACCAGAATCTTTGGTGGCTTAATTCCTTTGGGAGGATAAGACGGATTAGGGAGAAGTAGAGCAAGGTGACCGAGGACTATGCACACTTTCTCTTGTCCACTGGATGCGAGATAGCTGTGATGCCCTTTGCGATTTAGAAAAAAAAATATATATATATAGAAATATATACTAATTTGTCTCCTCCTCAAGCCCTTCCTTTCTTATTGAGGAATATTGTGTGCCTAAACTGTATTCACAGACTGAGCGTTTGAGAGCCACTAAATGACTTCAAACACTTTTTCTGGCCTTTCTTGCTGTCTAAAGGGTTCCCACTGATGGAAAGAAGGAGGAGAGAGATTGTTGCAAATCAAGACTGAACCAGAGACTGAGAGAGAAACTGAGAAGAATCTGCTGAACTGGCAGCACAGGGAAAACAGTGCTTGGAGATTTTGAGTGTGCTGCTGTACAGTCTGTTACATAATCCCCTACTGGAGAGGAAACACAGTGTTTTGACTACTGTCCGACCCACAGTATTAGCCTCACTTTGTAAAATCGAACTGACCATTTTACCAAAATTTAATCCACTTCCTAGTGGGAGGATGATGAGGGAAACCAGGTCTTCACGGAGGCCCCTGTGGCTCCTGGCCTTAATGGGTTATTTTTGTTCGGCAGAGGCTCTGGAGTTTGGGGGACAAGCAGGTCAGTTTGCTCGCTATGCTCGCTGGGACGCAGCCTCAATCGGAGAGCTAAGCTTTACTCTGAAGACCAATTTAAGCAAAGCTCTGGTACTATACCTTGATGATGGAGGTAACTGTGACTTTCTAGAACTTCTGATAACAGGGGGACGTCTCAGGCTACGTTTTGCCATCCAGTGCTCTGAGCCAGCCGTCATTCATATGGAGACACAAGTCAGTGATGACCGCTGGCACATGGTCCTCCTCACACGCAACTATCGTGAGACCATACTTATGGCAGATGGAGAGGTTAAGGTGGCAGAGGTCCACTCTGATCGCAGAGAGATGTCCGTGGTCAGCAACCTGTTTGTGGGAGGAATTCCATCGGACCTGCGTTTATCCTCCCTCACCGCCACCTCGGTGAAGCTTGAACCTCCGTTTTTGGGCCTCATTTCCAACTTGAAAGTGGGCGAGATACCTCCTACCTTGGTCGATAGCCAAGGGATTCAGAGCGACCTGGAGTACTTGTGTACAAAGCAGAACCCTTGTCTCAATGGAGGATTCTGTGTTGTCCAGTTTGGAGAGGTGCATTGTGATTGCTCTCACACGCGCTTTAGGGGGAAGTACTGCAAGGAAGGTAAGTGGAAGTATCTGTTGAATGAGTTTGGAATTAATAAAGCACATGATTGTTTTGGAAATATATGGATGCAAAGCTAATTTTAAGTTGTGGTTAATACACCAAATCTGAGAGTGTGATATTAAGAGGTGATCTATGGAAGCACAGCAAGTTGCCTCTGTCAAGCCTCACAGTTCCAGGGTCGTCCATATATGTGTGTTTGGCAACACCTGCTTTGTAAAGCCAGTTGCTTTTAGCTTTGAATTCGTGTATGCATGATGCAAAGTGATTTCTCGTGTCTCAGTCATGGTGTATCGAGTCCTTAAGCCCACTATTCAATGCATAGGCTTGTGGCTCTACTGCAGTCAATCAGAATAAATCAGTGAATGAAGATAAATAAAGGAATGTTCAGGTGAGATTGCTTGACAGCGTATGTATTTGTTTAGTCAGAGTTTACCTACCAATTTGAACAAAGTTTTGGAAAGATACTTAGTTTAGATAATAGTTTAGTAATTTTAAGTTTGAATCTTTGTTGGCACACAGCCAAGGGCTCATGGGAACTGAATGGCTGCGTGCTCAGGGGAGTAGAAGATGGCAGACTTTGTACTCCCTGTCATTGAAGGCGATCACTAGACAATCATGGGTGCCTGTGAGCTCACGAATGCAGGAGGATGTTATCTTTTTGCTTGCAGAGCTACAGAGTATTTTGTGTATGCATACAGAGCAGTTTAAAAAGAGACAGCAAAAGACAAGTGTTTGTTCTACTCCCTACCTGATTGGTGTGGTGTGATAGGAAGGCATAAAAAAGTCGGCAAATAAATTAAACATTCATCAAATTTTCGACATGGAATAATAGAAATAAAATCAGGCAACTGTTTAGAGCATTGGATCACCAAGCCTGCTCTTGGTGACTTGCCATCCTTTTTTAATTTATTTTCTGAACTTCTTAATCCTAATTAGCATTGCAGGTAGGCTGGGCACATATTGACCAACTCTGAGCAAGAGCACGGTACACCCTCGACAGTTGCCCAGACCATTGCAGGGCAGAAACACGCTGATGGCTATGCAGCTACTCTTTACGAAAGTCATAAATGTTTTTTTTTGGTTTTGGTTTTTTTAAACATGAACCCTTCACCATAGACAGTGAGAGACATGGCCGGCCTTTGATAACCCAGTTAGCTGCACTAGGGGGCGGCAGTGACAACTTGTTGAGAGCGGGGCTTGAACCCCCAACCTTAGGATCAGTGATCCAGCACCTTATCACCAGGCCACCACTGCCCTTTTTTTTTTTTTACCATCCTACAGGTTTTAATTGTAACTACAGTCTGGATCACCTCTTCGAGTTATAGAACTGCTTCAGTCTGTGATTGGATGATAAGGTGATGTCGGCGCCAAGGTCTTATCAAAGGTAGATATCCAGAATTAGGGTTGTTTAACACTGCTTGGGAGCACTGGATTTGATTGTAGTACTGTTCAGGAACATATAATAAACATGTTTCCATTTTTTCGATGTTGCTATAGGATGTTTGGAGTGTTTTTTGATCATAATAATTGGAATAAAATAATTTGATCTTGATCTTGTTTTAATTATATTTTCCTCAAGAAAGTAGAGGAAAACCTGGGTGGTATGGTGGCATGATGTCATCATGGTTAGCATCTCCGCCTTACAGCAAGAAGATCATTGGTTCACAGCCCATGCTCAGTAAGGGTGTTTTTCTCTGTAGTTTTCATGTTCTTCCCGTGCTTGTGTGGGTCTCAGTCTGTAATCAATTTTTCTTCCGCAGTCCATACATATTAGGCTAATTGGCTGTTCAGAATTTCCCCTATGTGTAATCGATGTGTTGGCCCTGTGGACATCCTTAACAAACAAATTAATACAATATTTATTAAGGGGCAGTGGTGGTCTAGTGGTATAAGGTGCCGGATTGCTGATCCAAAGGTTGGGGGTTCGAGTCCCACTCACCACAAGGTTGTCACTGTCCCGCCCCAGTGCAGCTAACTGGGTTATCAAAGGCCGGCCATGTCTCTCACTGTCTATGGTGTGAGACATGTAAAAGAACCATTGCTGACTTTCGACAAGAGTAGGCTGCAAAGCCGTCAGCGTGTTTCCGCCCTGCGATGGCTTGGCGAGCTGTCCAGGGTGTACTCTGCCCTCGCCCTGAGTTGGCTGGGATGGGCACCAGCCTCCCCGCGACCCTAATTAGGATGAAGCAGTTACAGAAAATGAAATGAACAATATTTATTGGTCAAGAGGAGCCAAGTTTGTTGGTTTGTGTGCAGCTTCAACAATTTTGTCCCAGTCTGCCTTTTCTGTGTTGGGGAAAGTGGCATAGTGGTTAGGGTGCTGGGCTCATGGTGAGGAGGTCATGGGTTCCAATCCCAGTTAGACCTCCACCGTGCTAAGACCCCTGGGCAAGGTCTTAACCAGAAGTGTGCGTCTGTCCATCCAGCAGTATCGATGAGTACCAGTAAAAATACTGGGAAGGTAACCTGTGATGGACTAGTGTCCCATCCAGGAAGGGTTGAACTCCTGGTGGCTTCATGCTACGGAAACTGGGAATAAGCACCGGCTTGATGAGCCACTAGGCCTTGGGTGTGAAAAGCCCAGCAGATTTACCTTACCTGAACTTTCAACCACTTGTACACCAAAGGTTGGTGAAAAAGATGGATGAAATCACTCAACTTTTTAGTTTAGCTTCCCGGAAAACAAATCTCCCCCAATTCACAGCTGGTCGTGCTTTTTCTTCCATCCAAGAATGCAATTCAATTTCCTGTTGAGGATCTCTGACCCCAGTGCTTCGCTTGTTTTCTTTCTTTCACCATCAACTTTTTGGAAGAGTTTTTTTTTTTTTTTTTTTTCCCCCCCACTTTCGCTTGTCTTTTTTTTCCCCCCTGGAACTTACTTTCACAATATCCTCCTGGTGCCACCTTCTTCTATGAATTTTTGTATTGCTTGGATTTTTGTTCATCCTTCTCACATTTGCTTGTTGTGTTAGTGCTCTGAGTCTCCTCTTCTGGAGCAAATCTTCTATGTTTTCCATATTTCGGTACATTTTAAATGTTCAGTTCTTAAGTTTCGAAAACTTTTTTTTTTTTTTTTTTTTATAAATCTGTATAATTTAATGTTCACACTGTACAGCGTCTGATAGCAAGTAGCAGTGCCGCTACTTATCATTGGAACTGCTGGTGGCTGACAGAGGTGTCTGGATCATTTCTCCCTTCCTTGTCACAAGTGTTTATTCACCCTTTTCTCCTTTAATGTGTCTCATTTTCACCTCTCTCGCTGCATTGTTCCTCCTCTCAACTCAGCTATACATCCCCCACCACCCTCACCACCCCATCCCGGCACGGTGGAATGAAGTGTGTCCTGGTGGAGTGCTGATACCGTTTAGCTGTTGGCTAAAACAGGATACAGAATGCCAATGCGCACCTACACTGACTGCAGGAAATATGTGTTCTTTTTAAAAATAAGTCTAAGGGAAGGGAGGAGGGGTGACAAAATGCTAATTGAGTTGATTTGTCTGTTATTTTAAAGTCACTAAGCTTTTATTAAGGCACTAAATTAGGGGTTAGTATCGAGTCAATAAAATCTTCCGTCTGAACTTCGGTGCATTTGTTTATTTTATTTTTGTACAAAAGGTTTTAGGTTGCAGCGTTCACTCAAAAGCCATTTTGAGACGAGATTGAATAGAAGACGTGATTCCACTGAGATGAGTGATGACATGTTTATAAAAAAATAATTTAACCGCTTTACAACTGTGATGAGTGGAAAATATCTTTAAAAAAAAACAAAAAACAAACACAGGATAAAGACAAGCAAGGTTCATTGGCTGTTCCAGACTGCCTCAAGAAAATAGAAAAGTGTGTGTGTGTGTGTGTGTGTGTGTGTGTGTGTGTGTGTGTGTGTGTGTTTTGGCCCAGCAGTGGACTGGTAAGTTGTTCAGGGTGTACCCTACTTTTGCCCAGAATTAGCTGAAATAGGCCTGCCCTTTACCGTGGCCTAAGATTAAACAGTTTGGCAAAATAAAGTGAATGAGTGAATTGTGTATAAGAAATATGTAACATGGTGTCGACAGCATTTGTAGTTCATTCATTGTTGTTTTTCTGTAACCGCTTAATCCTAATAAGGGTCACAGGGAGGGTGGCGCCCAACACACCTGACTCCGGGTAAGGGCAGAGTACACCCTGGACGGCTCACCAAGTCATAGCAGGGTGGAAAAACGCTGACGGCTGTGCAGCTACTCTTGTCGAAAGTCAGCAATGGTTCTTTTACATGAACCTCACACCATAAACGGTGAGAGACATGGCCTTTGATAACCCAGTTAGCTGCACTGGGAGGACAGTGACAACCTGTTGAGAGTGGGGCTTGAACCCCCAACCTTAGGATCAGCGATCCAGCACCTTTACCACCAGGCCACCACTGCCTGGCATTTGTAGTTATTTGCTAAATTCTGTGTGTGTGTGTGTGTGTGTATTTACACCCAGACCTACTGGTTCATCAGGTTGAAGTTTATCCCCGGTTTCCATTGCATAAAGCAACTAGGAGTTCAACTCCTCCTGGATGGAATGCTAGTCATTCACAAATTACCTTTCCAGTTTAAAATATATATATATATTATTATTATTATTGTCTGTCTTCCTTTCGGCTTTTTACTTGGGAGTCGCCACAGCGAATCATCTGATTTGCACGTTTGATTTGGCAGAGGTTTTTACGTCGGATGTCCTTCCTGTCACAACACGCTGACGACTTTGCAGCTACTCTTTACGAAAGTCAGCAATGGTTCTTTTACATGCCTCTCACCATAGACAGTGAGAGACATGGCCCGCCTTTGATAACCCAGTTAGCTGCACTGGGGGGACAGTGGCAACCATGTGGGGACTCGAACCCCCAACCTTTGGATCAGTGATCCAGTGCCCTATACCACTAGACCACCACTGCCCCATTATTATTATTATTATTATTATTATTATTATACTGGTGCCTGTTTTAATAATGCTGGGTGGACAGAGAAACATTTGTCTTAAAGAATTCGCCCAGGGGTCTTAGCACGGTGGGGGTTCTAAAGGGGATTCTAACTCACAACCTGTCGATCATAAGCCCAGCACCTTAACCGCTACATCACTGCTTTTTTGAACACAATAAATCAGCAAACTTAAAACAATCTGGAGATTAGACCTGCCTGGATACTCATGAAATAGAATGAAGTCATCAGCAAAGCAGTTCCAGTGCAAGTTGGATCTCTAATATTTTTCAGAAGTCAATACCCTCCCAAAAAATAATGACGACTGAAAAATTCCTGTTGTCTCCGGCATTAGAAGTCTAAAGATGCCAAAGCAAAATGGTACGCGTGGGTAGACGGAGCAACACAAATTCGAAATGTTCTTGGAAAAGAGACCATGTGGGAGATGAAAGGGGAAGGATATGAGTGAGGAATGAAGTAATCACTCCAACCTTCATCACAGCCCCTCCCTTCTGTTCCTTGCCCATTTTCCTGTAATTGCACTCTCGTATGCTCACATGCTCCCTCTCATTATGTCGCCTATGAACCAATCACTCCCTCCTTTCCATCACGTTTGGGCGTAATGGATGCCTAATCATCAACATGGGCCATTGTTTTCATAATTGATCATGACCCCAGTCAGTATGTGCACGTGTGAACCTTCATGGCGATAATAAAGTGTACCACATCAAAAACGCGCTATAATTAAAGGTTAACTGAGCTTTAAGGTTAACTGAGCAGAATGAGAATGACAGTGGTGCTATTAATATTGGTCCCCTATGCCCCCATTTCTGTGTGGATAAATAAATATGGATACATAAGCTTGCTTTAGTGCACAGAAGAAATTACATAGCTGAATGCGTTGGCATTCAGCTAGGTTATTAGCGAGCGTATTATTTGCCCCACATAGACATTGTGCAGAAGTTTATCATAAAATTCAGAGTTAAATTTCGCTTGCTGGGGCTTCTGAGTCGCACATTGACAAGGTCCGTGACTATTAACCTGTGTATCGCAAGTTCAAATCCGGTTTAATGCACACAATGCGCCGCCGTTCGTGTCTGGGAGTCCATGGGAGCCAAGCTCTCACCGGAGGGAATGACATCATACGCTCGCTTCCCTGTCACTCACACCAATTACTAGCCAATCATGGATGTCTGTGGGCTCATTCGTATGGGGGTGCTTTCCGTCCAGGTGTGTTAGACCGTACCTGGAATTTGCATGGCGCCACAGTTCGAAAAGAGGCGAGTAACTAGCATTGCATGTCACAAAGAGGTATGTGCATGCTTTTACCCCTCCCTGGTCAGTGGTGGTTGTGTGACAGGGAAAGCGAGACTTGATGAGTGGGAATTGGTTACGACTAAATTCGGGGGACATATATATCGGATTTGCGTTAGACACCTCATTGGTTAAAGTTATACGTGGGTTTAAAGTTCGCTTGACATTAATAGTGAACGATCGCCTATGACTTATAACCAGCCTGTGCGGTACATAAGAGCCACATATGCTAGCATGTGTCGAAAATTTTGTGTATGCATGCGATTTTTATTCAACCTCACGGTACTACAACATATAGTGTAAGTTAACAGTCGCCAAATTTCTCATATGTTGGCATCCGCTGGTGAAATCGTTAATGTGTCTCCGAGGTCCTAAAGGAATACTGCAGCTTCGATTTTTGCTCATGCTAACAAGCCTGGAAGGTTACAAATCTATATAATTACGGCCCACTGGTCCGATAACCCTTAACCCCCCCGAATCGAGTACAGGGTCCAACACATTTAAGCAAGGGGTGATTTATGAGTAGGGCTGTCTGACCAATGAGCTCTCTTGACATGGAAACCCCTCCCCCCAGCACACCATTGCTGGATCCCTTTATATTTTAGCTGTGCTTGTAGTTATGACTAATATTCGCACATAGATGAACATACTGTTCTAGTCCTTCTCAAAAAATTTGCATATTGTGATAAAGTTCGTTATTTTCTGTAATGGACTGATAAAAATTAAACTTTCATATATTTTAGATTCATTGCACACCAACTGAAATATTTCAGGTCTTTTATTGTTTTAATACTGATGATTTTGGTATACAGCTCATAAAAACCCAAAATCCCCATCTCAAAAAATTAGCATATTCCGTCCAACCAATTAAAAAAAAAAAGTGTTTTTAATACAAAAAAAGTCGACAGCTCAATTCTGTTCTTCAGTGAAGTTCAGTTCTGCACTCAATACTTGATCGGGAATCCTTTAGCAGAAATGACTGCTTCAATGCGGCGTGGCATGGAGGTAATCAGCCTGTGGCACTGCTGAGGTGTTACGGAGGCCCAGGATGCTTCGATAGCGGCCTTAAGCTCATCCACAGTGTTGGGTCTGGTGTCTCTCAACTTTCTCTTCACAATATCCCACAGATTCTCTATGGGCTTCAGGTCAGGAGAGTTGGCAGGCCAATTGAGCACAGTAATACCATGGTCAGTAAACCATTTAGCAGTGGTTTTGGCACTGTGAGCAGGTGCCAGGTCGTGCTGAAAAATAATCATCTCCATAAAGCTTTTCAGCAGATGGAAGCATGAAGTGCTCCAAAATCTCCTGATAGCTAGCTGCATTGACCCCACCCTTGATAAAACACAGTGGACCAACACCAGCAGCTGACATGGCACCCCAGACCATCACTGACTGTGGATACTTGATACTGGACTTCAGGCATTTTGGCATTTCCTTCTCCCCAGTCTTCCTCCAGACTCTGGCACTTTGATTTCCGAATGACATGCAAAATTTGCTTTCATCCGAAAAACGTACTTTGGACCACTGAGCAACAGTCCAGTGCTGCTTCTCTGTAGCCCAGGTCAGGCGCTTCTGCTGCTGTTTCTGATTCAAAAGTGGCTTGATCTGCGGAATACGGCAGCTGTAGCCCCGTCCACTGCTTCCACAGGTCCCACATGGTCTGGAATCGGCCCTTCTCCACAATCTTCCTCAGGGTCCGGTCACCTCTTCTGGTTGTGCAGCGTTTTCTGCCACACTTTTTCCTTCCCACAGACGTCCCACTGAGGTGTCTTGATACAGCACTCTGGGAACAGCCTATTCGCTCAGAGATTTCTTTCTGGGTCTTACCCTCTTGCTTCAGGGTGTCAATGATGGCCTTCTGGACAGCAGTCAGGTCGGCAGTCTTACCCATGATTGTGGTTTTGAGTAATGAACCAGGCTGGGAGTTTTTAAAAGCCTCAGGAATCTTTTGCAGGTGTTTAGAGTTAATTGGTTGATTCAGATGATTAGGTTAATAGCTCGTTTAGACTACCTGAACATGATATGCTAATTTTTTGAGACAGGAATTTTGGGTTTTCATGAGCTGTATGCCAAAATCATCAGCATTAAAACAATAAAAGACCTGAAACATTTCAGTTGGTGTGCAATGAATCTAAAATATATGAAAGTTTAATTTTTATCAGTACATTACAGAAAATAATGAACTTTATCACAATATGCTAATTTTTTGAGAAGGACTAGTATGTTTAATCACGTAACCATGTGATTATCCGGGAAAAAAAAAAAATACACACAAAATGTATTTTCTTCATTCGGAGCAGAGAGTGCTGTGATCTTTTCCTATGCAGAGGCTGTGTAATAAAGCAGCAGAGACATTGTTAAAATAAATCGTTTTCTAATCCATATCTTCACTCAGACAAAATGTCACAGCAGAGCTAGTTTACTCTCCAGACAAATCCAGTTTCGGTAATTACAGATATGAAATCGGATGTGAAGCAAATGAAAAATTGCACTAGTCGCAGCGCTGCCCGGCGCACTAGCGTGTAATCTAGCGCGACTTTCCAGGCTTTCAGTTATTGCTGAGTTTATTGGATTAGTAAATCAGATATGTTTATTTATTTTATTTATTTTAATGAGTTAAATGTAGAACTATCCCAAACACGAGCTCACCAATGAATGTACGGTTGGAAAAAAAAAAATAAAAAATCTTTCCCCACTTGAACGATTTCATATTAATGGTGACTGTAAAGGATTGTATTCTACACAGCCCCTCCTCCACCCAACAGCTCAATTGATTTAAACATGGCAAAATGACTCCATGCCTCCAGTGTCACCATGCGGCAAGTTATTGCATCACTTGGCCTATTACCTCGAACAATAATCCTTTAACCTGATTGATCAGGGAATTGGTCTCCGTCTCGTTCTCAATTCTCTCTGCAGCCGCGATGCTGATCGTCTTTCTCCTCTCACTTAGCCTCATCATCACTTTCAGAGCAGAGCATGGTCTGACCCTTTCCCATAGGATGGACACACACAAACACACACACTGACCTTTCTAGCTTGTATCCATGCAGAAGGACTGTTCTCACTTCATCTCTCACACACTTGATCACACACAACAGTGACCTTTTACAGTGACTCAGTCTCTTAACACGCACATGTGTACACACACACACACACACACACACACACACACACAATGCCTGAGCATGTTACTACTTCACAGTTCTATAAATGCCACATTCTGGCATCTTCATGCAATTACACACATCCGTCGGCTCCATCCTAATATAAGCTGTGTTTGACACGGTGCTGTTAACTCTCTCTCACTCACACACACAAACACACACACACACACACACACACACACACACACACACACACACTGCTTAAACTCCCCATTTTGTCCCCAAATATCTCCTGTGTGGTGCTGAGGCTCTGACACCATGGCAACAGGATTAGTTGGGTGGTCAGGGAGTGGAGGACATAAAGGAGAGTAATTCATCATAGTGATAATTACACACACACACACACACACACACACACACACACACACACACACACACACATACGTAATTGCACTTTAGCCCCACTGGCAAGGGGATAGAGCCTCTCAACATACATGAGATTAATGATCACGCTCTTGTCTCTTTATGCACACACACACACACACACACACACACACACACACACACACACACAGACACAGGCACACGCCCAGGTATATCAAAGTGACATCGCCCCTTTCAGTTGTCACAACAGCTCCAGTGGCCATGTTGACCTTGCTTTACATTTAATAATTCATCTCCAAGCCAGTAGTCCAGCACTGATGGTACTTGAGCTGCCCATTAGAAGCAATATTTACTTGCCTTCCTTCACCCTTTGGTATGGTCTTCATAACTCCTGACCTAAACCTATATCATCAATCACATCACTTCTGATGGTCTTCGCCAGACCAGCTACTTCTGTCTACTTTCATGTGAAGTTACGGATGTGACATGGCCTGTGGTATAGCACGTTGTAGGTCATTTGATGTCTAGTAATGTAGGTCACATGGTAATGTGTGCTGTATGGGTAGGTCTGCCATACCAGATGTGCACTGAGCTACAACGTCATTCATCATCCCTGTCTTAAACAAGAGTGCCATACTGCAGATAATGTCAGGTGACTTTACGTCAACTAGGAGAAACTAAGACTTTGAACATGTTTAGACAGGTTTATGTTCACAGGTTTATGTTATGTTTCTTCAAATCCAGACTTAAAACTCACCTGTTCAAACTTGCATACTCACTATAACCACAACTGCACTGTCCTGTAAATATTTTAACTGTATTTAACTGTCTGTTTATATTGAATATGTCGATTTGTATTTTATTTGAATGTTTTCTACTGTTTTTATGATGTGAGGTGACCTTGAGTGCTGAGAAAGGCGCCATATAAATAAAATGTATTATTATTATTATTATTATTATTATTATTATTATGAAGGGTTTAGGTTACGTTTCCTGTAGCCTTATTAATTAAAAGTAGGGTTGCGATTACGGGTGTAATTACAAAATGTGAGTCAGACAAGTGCAGCACACCTGATATCGGTACCATTTTGTGCGTTTAAGGTACCTTGCCAAACATTAGCCAATGACTTGCTGATATTTTATCAAAGATTTCAAACACAATGTTTTGCCTCAAATCGCCCCTACGTGTGAGTGTGAATGCCGGCCCTGCGATAGCCTGATGACCCAGGGTGTACCCTTCCCTCGCACAAAATTTTCTGAGATGGGCGTCGGCCTCCCCGCGACCTGAATTAGGATTAAGCGGCCTAGAAAATGAATAACTCCATACATAGCCTTGAGTTTTGGATTCTCTGGTGCAGAATTCAATAACAGTGGAAAGTCGATGGACAGAGATGGAGCATTAACTCAGTGTGACAACTGGGAAGAAGTCCTTCATCAGCTTACAGATGTGTCATGTTAAAAATAGAGTAGGTACAGAGTGTAAGCATTTAGAGAGAGGCGTGCTAATTGGAATGCAATTAATTTGAGTTTCATGTTTGGTGTAATCGCATTGGTGTGCCAAATATGGACCCTCTATCCGACACACATGGTCGTCATGAGGCCTGGAGAGGTGGAGGGAAAAAAAAAAAAAAAAAAAAGCCCACTCCTTTTCATCGTGTGCCAGAACGATTAAGCAGCTCTCCCTGTGATGTTCTCTTAAGCCCTCTGTATCTTTTGTCTTGCCTCCATCTTACTTGCTTGATTTGGGGACAGGGCCTGGAGGATATCCAATGAGAGACGACGAAAAAAAAAAAAAGAGGTTTGGAATAGATTTTGAATTCTGCCAGTCTCTCTGTCTGTCTTCTGCCAGTACTCATAATGCTGGAGTTTGCTGGAGTTTGTTTGATAACATCTCGACCCGACTTGTCCCGGGCAGTTCCGTCAATGCATCATTGCTTCAGGAAGTCGTATTTCCAACACCGCACAGATAAAATGGCTGCCATGTCCTTCTTATTCAGGCTGTATTCTCAATGAGATGGCTCTAGGTGCCCATCTTTTATTTTATTTTTATTTTTATTTTTTTGTATTAGCCTACTTCTATATTGTATTAGTCTCCTTCATATCCTATAGGGTTGTGCATCATCTTCGTTGCAGCAGCCAATCTGGACATAATAGCTGTCATAATTATATAAGACTTGTTCTATTTTTTTTTTCTTTTCTTTTTTTCCGTATAGCCTGACAGGCTTTGTGTCAGCTACTGTTTCCTTTGAAGCACATCTAGAATCGTTCCCCTACAGAAACCTTCACAGCTACTGAGTTGCCTTTAGCACAATAATTTGGGCAGCTGTCTTCCGTTTCGGATGTAGCCACGTTTTTATCTGAACATGTCTACTGAAAGCCTATGTGTACCTGCCTTTTCTTTCAATTTTAAAAAGTCCAGGTTTCCTGTCAGTTTTCGTGTTTTATTTTTATCCAGCTTAATCAGACACAGTATCCGCGTGGATATTCTGACAGCCGGTATCTGATTCCAGAGTAAATTGATCAGGAACGTCAGTTTTATTAAAATGCATAGCTATCAATCTGATATTTAGTGTATAAAAATAAAAAAAAACCAGATGATTGTAGCTAGCAGATTTGTAAACCATTTTATTTCATTTTTGTTTGTTCTATTTTTCTTGTAAATAAATTTTGGTGTATTTGAACATTTTATTAGGTATGATGTGTACACAAAAGAGAGATATTAACTGGGATGCAGATACATTATAATCAGCCATGAATTGATAAGGAAGGGGTGGAGTTAAATAAATAAGATTCTTCTTATCTCTCCCTTTTGAATACGATACAATTTAATTTGTTTCGTACTTTTCAGTGTTTATCATTAGTACTGTACAGTACTTTCATATATACATACACTAGTCCTTTTCAAAAAATTAGCATATTGTGATAGAGTTCATTATTTCTGTAATGTACTGATAAACATTACGATGATAAACGAAGGACGTGTGTGTGTGTGTGTGTGTGTATGTGTGTATGTATGTATATATATATGTGTGTGTGTGTGTATATATATATATACATGGATGGTATGTTACTGCCAGGCAGTGGTAGCCTGGTGCTAAAGGTGCTGGATCACTGATCCTAAGGTTGGGGGGGTTTAATCCCAACTCTCAACAGGTTGTCACTGTCCCCTGAGTGCAGCTAACTGGGTTATCAAAAGCCGGCCATGTCTCTCACTGTCTATGGTGTGAGGTTCATGTAAAAGAACCATTGCTGACTTTTGTCAAGAGGAGCTACATAGCCATGAGCATGTTTCTGCCCTGTGATGGCCTGGTGAGCTGTTTAGGGTGTACTCTGTCCTCGCCCGAGTCGACTGGGACAGGCACTAGCCTCCCCGCAGCCCTAAATAGGATTAAGTGCTCAGTTCAGTTCAGTTCACTTTCTGTAACCGCTTCATCCTAATTAGGGTTACAGGCAGGCTGGCAGCCATCCCAGCCGACTCCGGGCGAGGGCAGATTACACCCTGGTCAGCTCGCCAGGCCATTGCAGGGCGGAAACATGCTGACGGTTTTGTAGCTACTCTTGTTGAAAGGCAGCAATGGTTCTTTTACATGAACCTCACACTATAGACAGTGAGAGACATGGCCGGCCTTTGATAACCGAGTTAGCTGCACTGGAAGGGGACAGTGACAACCTTGTGGGGCGCAAAATAAATAAACCATCCAGTATCCAGGCCATTAGTGCAGTACACTGCACTGAGGTGTTGAAGAACCGGATTGTAGTATCTGGCAATGGTGACTCCGATACTCCAAAATCTTTACAAAGGCAACAGAGAAGCAGACAACATTGGGTCCAACAGTCCAGTTCAATAATTGATGAGATTGGGGCTTTGGATAGACCCCATGTGCTAGAATATGGTGAGAATAGAAGAGTGTGTATGTGTATGGGGGGTGGGGGTGGGGTTTCCTGGCATACTGGATTCTTATTAATGTATTTTTTAAGTGTTGGTGGTGGTGTTAAGTGTTTAGGTAATATTGTTTGCCATGTAGGGATTTCAAGCTGCTGACTGCCTTCGCAGTAGAGTTGTTGATGTGGGTGGCAGAGCTTCTCATGAAGTCAACAACTATCCCTCGTTGTCTTTTTACTATTCAGACACAGGTTGTTGTCTTGACACCAGTCCCACAGCTGCCTCACGTCCTCTCTGTATGTATTGCAGACTGATCATTGTTGCTCACGAGTCCGACAACCGTTCTCATCTCCACACTTGATATGAATTGAACTTTGCTTGGCAGCACAGTGATGTATTCGCAGAATCAATTGCAGTCGCCCGAGCATACAAACCTGGGGTGCACCGATGCTTAGTCTGATGACCCTGAAGGCGTTGTCACCTGTGCTGACAGATATGGGACTATTGCTGAGGACTTTTAGGATCTAGATATGGAAGGCTTTTGTGTCCTGTCGGATCTGTTTTCCTACTATTGTCATCTCTTCAGGACGATCATATTGAATGCGTAGCTGAATCTTCTCAACAGTATTTTGACACACCTGTTTTTTTTTTCCCCACACATATGAGAGTGTTATATGAAGGGCGCTTGAAATGGTATCATGTTCATTTGGTCCAATATGCAAACTGTAGTGGGACTAGTTGTTCTAACAGTTGGTTTTCATCTGCCTTCATACCAACCTCTTGAAGCACTCCCTTATGGTTATTGTGAGAGCTTCATGACGGTAGTCATTGAGGGAGGACACTGTTAATCACTTGAACTGGTATAATTTCTGGCTGCTTTGAGGCAGGTAACGACCACTCTACGCTCAGGGTATGTATTGAAAATGTCCATTAGAACAGGGGTCCCCAACCGTTTTTATCACCGTGGACTGGTCATTGACCATTTTACTGTGGCTCGGTTGGGGGGTGGGGGTGTAGCTTGTTTATATTGTAAATATAATATCCCGCCCAGGCTGAGATGTGTGCCAGCCTCCCTAATCAGGATTAAGCATTAAATTTTTAATCGAGCTCAAACTCTTCTTAAAAAAAAAAAAAAAAAAAACAGGTGATGGTGCACCAGCTGGGAGAATGAAGGCTCAGGCTCAGTCTCATCCAAAATCCCTGCTATTGTTTGAAATATGTCCAACTTGCCTCTGTTCATGTGCCACCCCCTTGTGGGTTACATTTTAGCACTCAAATGACCAACATGTAACCGAGAGAATCTGGTCATTTTCAAAATAAAAGTTTTTTTTCAAAAATAAAAGATCGTTCAGACTCAGCTAATAAATAAAACAGAAATAAATAATTATTTCTTGTATGGCCCGGTACCAATTGATCCACAGAGCGGTACCGGTCCACGGCCCAGGGGGTTGGGGGACCACTGCATTAGCCATCTGCCAGTTTGTCAGTGTGTTCTCTATGCATGCGTCCAGATATTGTTTCTGGTCTAGCAGTTTTCGGTGGCTTCAATCGGCACAGAGACTTTCAAACGTCAACTACTGTGTGTTGGATTTTATAAAGGCACTCAAGATGTAAAATGGATGCAGGATGTTTAATAGTCAGTTAAGTAACTAAGTGTTTCTTCACCAACATGCTAAATTTCATAAACATGGATTTTCCTGGCTTGCTTTGCTTGAGTAATTTCATTAGACTTAATATATATATATATATTTTTTTTTTTTACAAGTCTAGCTTTCTTAAATGTTTAATGACCGTATTAATCATACAACACAAGACCGTCTGAAGTGAAAATACCCCAATTTTCTATTTCTCTGCATAAGCAATGAGGAAGAACTAAATAGAAGGCAAAAGAGTGAGCAAACGTGTCTTCTCACCTCTGACCTGTTTTTATTGAAAGGTCCTTCATGCCATTCTGTTTGTTATGCATTGAAAGTGTTTGATAGAAAGACTTGCAATATGAATAGATTTAACTGAAGTCGCTGAAGCCAATACACATTTCAGATTAGTGATCACCATGAATTTATGTCTTGACAAGTTTCTGATGAAAGAGCAGACTTTTTCTATAGAGTGCGGTACTAAAAAAAAAAAAAAAACGCTAAAGAATGACTTAAATATTGCAATACATGAGTGTACTGTATTATGTGCCTGAAATATTAAAGTAGGTTTTCAGACAAGCTAGTCTTTACTTCTCATGTACATTAATGAGCTTTGGGTGACCATAGCTGTTGTGTTTCCTTGGTCCATTGTTTGGTAGATAAATACTCCTGCATACCAAGAAACCCCCACAAGCCCTTTTATTTTGGAGATGCTCTGACCTTCTCATCAAACTATTATGATTTGAGTTTCGCCCATGTTTTCTGCTTTCAACACATTCAGTATCACCACTGTCATGAGATTAAATATTATAGATGTTTGTGTGTATACTTTTGCAGTGGTTTATGAATGTGATTTGTGTTTATTTTTTTATTATTGTTTCTTGATGTGGCAGTGGTGGCCTGGTGGTCAAGGTGCTGGATCACTGATCCTAAGATTGAGGGTTCAAGCCCAACTCTCAACAGGTCGTCACTGCCACATCTCTCACTGTCTATGGTGTGAGGTTCATGTTAAAGGAACCATTGCTGATTTTCGACGAGAGGCTGCATAGCCGTCAACATGTTTCTGCCCTGCGATGGCCTGGTGAGCCCTTTCAGGGTGTACTCTGCCCTCGCCCAGAGTCAGCTGAGATGGGCGTCAGCCTTCCTGCGACTTTAATTAGGATTAAGCGGATACAGAGAATGAATAAATGAATGTTTTTTGACGTATTTTAAATAGTTAAAGTGAATTTGGATTTGGAAAAAAAAATAAATAAATAAATCCCAGACAAACCACTTTATATTTAACATTGCAATCCAGTCTGTAAAGTTTCATTTTCCCACAATTATTATTTGGCTTTTTTGCTTCCACATTTCCATTCATTTCATGGTTTTGTACGTCTCTGTGGTGTAAAACTGATATTGAGAGCTGTTGTCATGTATCAGTCAGTCCCTAGGGCTCACTTGGGACAACTTGTTTGTGTGCTGTGCTGAAAAATCATCTGTCAGCGAACGAAGGAACGAGAGAACAAACGCTGCAAAGGAGCTACTAGAGCAGAGGAGAATGATGGCCATCCTGCTGATGCTGAGGGAAAAGATAGAACTCAGCTGACTGCTGAAAAGTTAACGAAAAACACTTGGGTGTAAATGCTTTACAAGGGTTAGTTGCATCCCCCTCCCCCTTCTTTGTATGAAAACCGTGACAGAGACTGAGGACGATTTTTTTTTTTTTTAAATTTATCCAGACTCCGACAGTTTATAGACCCATGCTGCAAGAGATAAAAAGGAAAGGGGGAAAAAGAAGAGTGCAATGTATCACCTATGTCGGAAAACAGATGCTGGGCTAGTTGGTGTTGTCTTTATCAGGCCCCCCTCGTTCCCCATGCCATTCTCACTAATGACTCAAACTAACTCACCAAGGAGGCAACAGCATCGCCACCAGGAAGCTGCATTTGCTTCTATTTATCCACCTTGCCAGATTCAGCTATACATGAATCCCTCGCTACTTCGCGCTTCAATTCATGTGGCTTCAGTGCATCACGTTTTTTTTTATATATTTATTTTTTAATATTCATTGAGGGCATATTCATTCAGGACAGTGGTGGTCTCGTGGGTAGGGCGCAGGATCGCTGATCCTAAGGTTGGGGGTTCGAGTCTCCACAAGGTTGTCCCCCCACCCCCCCCACCCCCCCAGTGCAGCTTAACTGGGTTATCAAAGGCGGGCCATGTCTCTCACTGTCTATGGTGAGAGGCGTGTAAAAGAACCATTGCTGACTTTCGTAAAGAGTAGCTGCAAAGCCATCAGCGTGTTTCTGTCCCTTGCTAAAAGGATGGTGAAAGGAAGGGCATCCGACGTAAAAACCCGACGTAAAAACCCATGCCAAATCAAATGTGCGAATCAGATGATTCGCTGTGGCGACTCCACAGAACGGGAAAAAGCCAGAAAAAAAAGAAAGAAGAAGAATACTCATTGAATTAAAAAAATAAGGACATTAACGATGAATAGAAAAAGTTAAGGCAAATGCCACAAAACAAGGCCAATTACACAAAAAAATACCTCAGACAAACAAAAACCAAAAAAAAAAACAACAACAACCCCAAACCCCCCATCAAAACTACTGACATTGTTAGGTGAGGTGTGTGTGTGTGTGTGTGTGTTTTATTTACATGTTATGCATTATTTTTGAATGTTTAATTGTTATTATAAGTATGCATAGCATTGAATATGTCTTTATTGATATTATATACACACATACATCTACATATACGTCAGTCAGGGGGCATTGATCGTACTTCACGGAATTCAGCGGTCGCGGGAGGATCTCTGTCCCAATTAATACAAACCGAGGAAAGTGAGGGATCCCTGTACTGTATTCTTGTTTTCATAGTGTCTTATTCATTCTTTTCCCTCATTAAATTTTACTGCTATTAAAGTGTATCTCACGTGATGCCATCTTTCCCATCATAATATGAAGTAATTAGGGGCTTGATGAATTCTGAGCCAGGCCATGGGCTCATCTCAGAGGTGTGTGTGTGTGTGTGTGTGTGTGTGTGGAGGGGCTCTATCTATCTATCTATCTATCTCTCTCTCTCTCTCTCTCTCTATCTCGCTTTCTCTCTCTATCTCACTTTCTCTTTCTCACTCTATCTCTCTCTCTCTCTCTCTCACGCTCGCTCTTTCTCTCTCGCTCTCTCTCTCTCTCTCTCTCTATCTCACTTTCTCTTTCTCACTCTCTCTCTCTCTCTCTCTCTCTCTCTCTCTCTCTCTCTCTGAGAGGTGGACGTTTGAACCATCGTGCCGCCCCGCAATAAAATAACTTTAAGAATAAAAAGAGTCATCACAAATATTCCTTTTTCCTTAATTAGGATCGCTGGGAGGCTGGCGCTCATCTCAGCTGACTCTGGGTGAAGTGCACCCTGGACAGCTCACCGGCCCATTGCAAAGCAGAAACACAATGACGGCTAGGTAGCTACTCTTTACCTCACCATAGACAGCGAGAGACATGGTCGGCCTTCGGTAACCCAGTTCGCAGCACTGGGGGACAGTAGTGCCAAACCGTTGATGGTGTAGCTTGAACAACAACTTTGGGATCAGTGATCCAGCACCCGACCACAAGGCCACCACTGCCTCACATCACAGATATATGATGCAAATTGTATGACACTATATTGGGTTTGTTTTTGAGGGATTTTAATATTTGAGCCGTCATGACATCACGATCATATGCGAAAATGTAACCCAGGCTTATGTTGCTGTGAGGCAAGCGCGTGAATCACTCTGCCAAGATGCAGTCCTTGACCTTGCTATTTAAATATAAATTTGCCGTTGTAACAATATTACACCAGAACCATTAAAACAGTTTGAATCTTGCAGCTCTCAACCCTGAATTAACCACAAGTCATCGAGGAAATAACATTTTAAAGCAAGTAGTTGTCTTTGCAGTTATTCTCAACCACACTAAAAATGGAATTTGAAATTGACGCTAAAAGTAGTTTAGTTTTGACTTTGGGAAGCACCCTGATCCTATAATAAACATCACGCTGCTGATCTTCAACCTCAAACCGGATGCATTGCTGCCGCAAAAGCAATCAAGTCTGTGAACGAACAGAAGAAAAGTGATAGACTCATCATTCCTCTCCTATTTTCTCCCCCAAGGTTTGTCTGTAAGCTGGACAAAGGGGTCAGCTGCCCTAGTGACAGACATGGCTGGATTCTGATGAATTGCCCAAGGTTAAGACGTGTCAGGAAACTAGCAAGTAGCTTGCAGAACTGAAGAAAGTGCTGTCTCGTGGCATGTAATGACTTCGAGCTACTGAATACAGTGTCTGCATTTTTTCTTTTCTTTTTTTCTTTTTTTTTGCTGTATAACCCTATTCAGATTGAGGTAGGTATTTGTGAGAAGTGTAAGTATGTCCTCCCTGGGATTTGGGTCCCATCAGAGAATCTTTCATATCAGTTAATTTTATGGGTGTCGC
>CM045746.1:21406965-21501965 GCA_024760905.1 Plotosus lineatus
ACTCCATGAAACCATTCGATTTACAAACACTCCGGTAGTAGTTCTTTCAAAGCAACGACTTTTGTAACTTTTTTTTTTTTTTTTATAGGTATCATGTTCATTTTCTGAACCGCTTAATCCAAATTCGGGTCGCGGGGAGGCTGGTGGTTATCTCAACTGACTCTGGGTGTGGGCAAGTACACACTGGACAGCTCGCCAGGCCCTCGCATTGCAGAAACACGCTGATGGTAACTCAATAGTCTACTCTTCATGAACGTCAGCAGTGGTTCTTTTACATGTCTCACCACAAACAGTGGGCACTGAGGGGACAGTACCCTTCGACCGAGCCACCACTATACTGCTGGTATATTTTTAGGTACAAAGATACTGTAGTAGCAGCTTTTGTTCTAAGAAGAAAAAAAAAGTTTCCAGATCAAAACACTACTCAACAAATACTTTTTAAAAGTACTCGGGCAGTGGTGGCCTTGTTTTAAAGTGCTGGGTTACTGATACTAAGGTTGGTGGTTCAAGCCCCATTGACAACGGTCGTCTTCCCAGTGCAGCTAACCTGGGTTATCAAAGTCTAGCCATGTCTCTCACTGTCCGTGGTGTGAGGTTCATGTAAAAGAACCATTGCTGACTTTCGACAAGAGCAGGCTGCATAGCTGTCAGTGTGTTTCTGCCCTGCAGTGGCCTCTCAAGCTGTCCAGGGTGTACTCTGCCCTCGCCCAGAGTCAGCCGAGAGGGGTTAAGCGGTTCACAAAATGAATGAATACATGTTAAAGTAAGTGGCAGTGGTGGTCTAGTGGTGTAGGGCGCTGGATCGCTGATCCAAAGGTTGAGGGTTCGATTCCCACTCTCCACAAGGTTGTCACTGCCCCCCCCCCCCAGTGCGGCTAACTGGGTTATCAAAGGCCGACCATGTCTCTCACTGTCTATGGTGTGAGGCATGTAAAAGAACCATTGCTGACTTTCGTAAAGAGTAGTTGCAAATCCGTCAGCGTGTTTCCGCCCTGCGATGGCCTGGCGAGCTGTCCAGGGTGTACTCTGCCCTCGCCCGAAGTTGGCTGGGATGGGCGCCAGCCTCCCCGCGACCCTAATTAGGATTTAGTGGTTATAGAAAATTAACTGAACATGTTAAAGCACTCTATCCATATTTATTTATTATTTTATTTTTATTTTTAACAAAATGGTCTGCCTGTTATATCAACCAGCTGCAGCAACGTGTAGGACACAGAGAGAGAAGGAGTGACGGGTTATTGTGGCCTGTTTAAATCCAAAATGGAAAACAGGAGGGTACAGGAATGGTAAAAGGACCGGGTCAATCAGGAGCTTGGTGATGTACCCTGGAGGAGCATGTTTTCCTCCTCGTTGTCTGAGGAACAAAACATGGAACACAGGTTTTCAGTATTTATAAATCCACAAAACATACTTGCCCTTGGCTGGTTGCAGTGCCCTGTTGTTTACTCAGAGCAGGCAAGGAGACGTACAGATTATCCTGCTCCAGTAATGCCGATTCTCCCATGTGCAGCACAAAGCGGTGCTGATATCCCTTCATCACCAGAGTGGCACTAGAATGAAGAGTCTGTGGCAGTTTGTGCATGTAGTCTGGGATATTTGTACATATTCTGTGTGTGTACATGTCTCTCTTTCTCTCTCTCTGTGTGTGTGTGTGTGTGTGTGTGTGTGTGTGTGTGTGTGTGTGTGTGTTGTTTTTTCCTCCTGGGTGAGTGTTACTCAATATGTCATGCTACACCTTTTTTCCCCCTTTGTTACTCTACTTTTTAGCTGATCTGAAGTCAGTGCATGGACATTACAGGGTTAGATCCCTGGGCCGTAATGGGATTTGCTCTCTTTTGAGGCGGCACTGATGTCTTTGTCTCAGCAGTGTTACTGCAGGCCTTTCTGACGCCATGCAGAGGAGATCCCCTGCGGTTTTGGTGTTTTACTGGTCTGATTCACTGAACATTGTAATGTCTGTCGGCAACGGAGTGCCAACACAAACTCTTTCCTACTCTCTATAGATCTCCCTGCTGATAGAAAAGTGACAGAATAGCAAAAAAAAAAAAAAAAAAAAAATCTTTTATATTAATATATGAAAGTGGAGCACCTGATAAGTCTCTGTTAGGAATCTGAAGCTGATGATGTAAGAGAAGCTAAGCTCGCTTTACAGCTGAATGAATTTCAGCCTTCGAGGAAATGAATAAGTAAATCTCCTGCATATCCCGACTTTGGCCTTCCACTTGCTGCTTTCTGTATCATCACCTGTCTTGTTAGTTTAATTATCCATATAACAAGTTCATGTTCCGTACTCCCATTAATGGTTAATGATGTTTTCTTAGATTGGATTTTTTTTGTGTGCAAGTCACTGCAGTGGTGTATGAACCTCTGTTTCCCAGTTCATTTCATTTTCTGTCACCACTTAATCCTAATTAGGGTCGCGGGGAGGCTGGCACCCATCCCAGCGGACTCCGGGCGAGGGCAGAATACACCCTGGACAGCTCGCCAGGCCATTGCAGGGCTGAAACATGCTGACGACTTTGCAACTACTCTTGTCAAAAGTCAGCAATGGTTCTTTTCCATGAACCTCACAGCATAAACAGTGAGAGACATGGCCAGCCTTTGATAACCCAGTTAGCTGCACTGGGGGGACAGAGACAACCTTGTGGAGAGTCGGACTCAAACCTCCAACCTTAGGATCAGTGATCCAGCGCCCTATACCACTAGGCCACCGATGCCTCCTCTGTTTTCCATATTATTATTATTATTATTATTATTATTATTATTATTATAATTTGTGAGACGGTAGCATTATTGTTTTTTTTGTTTTGTTTTTTTTTCCTATGGGGCCACAAATATGAGACATCCATTCAACTCCAGATTGATGTCTATCTGGTTTTGCTCACGAGTGCCATGGTCAATATGGGTAAAAAACACAAAATTCCACAGTAGATTTTTACAGGTGTGTGTGTGTGTGTGTGTGTGTGTAATGTATGCCATTAAAACTAATTTTGAAGCTTCAATTAATTTCCGATATGTCACACGTAAAGAATTCTGGATAAATGCCAACATGCAATGCCTGGAAAGGTCTCAACATCTCCACTGACGGGGTCGTATTTCTATGGTTATGATTTCTGCTGTACACACAAAATGTCCCAAAAGGCATAATACATGTGGACATAGATGCTGAACATCTCTCATTTGCTGTCCTGATGAATTTTACTCGGGCCGCATGGTAGGTGGGAAACCCACCCCAGCACAGGAAGAACATGCAGAAACACCCAAGCCTGGAAGTAGAACACAGGTTCTTCCTGTTGTGAGGTCGACTGGCTAACCACCGTGCCATCCATGTTTGTATTATATATATATATATATATATATATATATATATATATAGTGCATTTTACACCCTGAGCTTAGTGACTTATCAGGCCGGTGCTTATCCCCGGTTTCTGTGACTAAGAGTCCAACTCCTTCTGGATGGGACGCTGGTCCATCTCAGGTTATCATCCCAGTATATTTTAACTGGTACCCATTTATACTGCTGGGTGAACAGAGGCACACTTGTGGTTAAGACCTTGCCCAGGGGTCTTAGAACAGTGGGGGTCTAACTGGGATTTGAACACACAACCTCCTGATCATGAGCGCAGCGCCCTAACCACTACGCCACCGGCCGGCCCCACTGTTTGTATTATATAATGTCTCAATATTCAACAGTGTTTGAGAGCTAAATTCTTTCGCAAACTCAAATTTAAGTGCAAATTTTTGCATCACTCCAAGACAGATACCTGGAGGACAATTAAAAAACAAACAAAAATATTACTAAAAGTAAAAAGTGGTCATGTTGTACTTCTGCATCGCACCAAGTGCATGAATTGAATTCACAGACTGGAAAAGGAACCAGAAGGTAAGGGAGGAAAAGATAAAAAGAGGAGAACGAAAGACTGCAAAACAGATCCGTGACATTTTCAGAGGCCATGGTCTGTGGCTGATAACACATGTGAAGATCACGCTGTCTCCTCTCTGATAGGAAAGAGACGTTTCACATCGCACTTCAGCCTTCAGGCCTAGAAAAGAGTAGCTCAGTATAACGCTTTCAGACATGTGTGAGAAGTAGGTGAAGTGTTTGGGCTTCTCAGATGATTAATGCCAGAAGGATTCATGTACAATTAAAAAGGAGGAGGAAGTGGAAATGTGTGGGTTGCTAACTTTTTTTTTTTTTTTTTTTTTTTTAAAACTCCACCTCAAAATGGAGTTTTAGAGGAGTTTTTTTTTTTTTTTTTTTTAATTATGTGGACAAAATACTCATCCCATTCATGTGTGGATTTCTACCAACTTTGGTGGGGATGCTACTCTTTCTACATCCCAAAAATAATTTTATTTTAGAATGTCTGGGTCAAAGGTCAAAGCCCGCAGGCATGGTAAAAAAGTTTTGAGAATAGGCATCTTTGTGAAAATTGAAATTTGCTTATATATGAGAGATAAAATGACAGAATTGTAGATGCAACGATGAATCAATAGGGAACCGTACACATGCATTCAGGTCACATAATCCCTTTGGCCTTGAGTGAATTTGAAAGTTAACCATTAAGGTTACAAGAATTTGAGCACGTTCAACTTTGAAATTCATGCATTCGACATTGTAGGAATGGAACGGCGGAGTCCTAAAAGGAGTCAAAACACAGGGATCCCTCGCTACTTCGCACTTCAATTCATGCGGCTTCATTGCATCACGTGTCTTTTTTAATATTAATCGAATTAAAAAATAAAGAAATTAAGAAAGAATAGGGGGAAAAGTTAAGGAAAATGTAACAAAAACAAGGCCAATTATGCAAAAAAAAAAAAAAAAAAAAAACCTAACCAACAAAAAAAAAACAACCCAAATTCTCTCATCAAACTACTTACATTGTTGTGTGTGTATTTATAATTTATTTACATTTTATGCATTATTTTTAATGTTTAATTGTTCATATTAGCATTTGTAGCATTGAATATGTATTTATATTATATAAACATATACATGTCCGTATATGTCAGTCAGGGGGGAGAATGATCCTACTTTAAATTGTATGTTTAAATTAAAAGTATGTTTGTTCAGTTCAGTTCATTTTCTGTAACCGCTTCATCTTAATTAGGGTCGCGGGGAGGCTGGTGCCCATCCCAGCCAACTCAGGGCAAGGGCAGAGTACACCCTGGACAGCTCGCCAGGCCATCGCAGGGCGGAAACACGCTGACGGCTTTGCAGCCTACTCTTTTTACGAAAGTCAGCAATGGTTCTTTTACATGCCTAACACCATAGACAGTGAGAGACATGGCCAGCCTTTGATAACCCAGTTAGCTGCACTGGGGGGGACTCGAACCCCCAACCTTTTGATCAGCGATCCGGCGCCTTATACCACTAGACCACCACTGCCCCAGTATGTTTGTCTATTTGTAATTTATTTACATCTTATGCATTATTTTTGAATGTTTAATTGTTATTATAAGCATTTATAGCATTGGATATATATTTATTGATGTTATATACACATATACATGTACATATATGTCAGTTGTGGGTGGAGATGGGGTCGATCCTACTTGGTGGAATTCGACAGTCGCGGAGGGATCTCGGTCCCAATTAAACGCGGAAAGTGAGGGATCCCTGTATTTGTAATTTACACTTGGGGGTCTTCAGTGTGAACCTCTACCAGGGCAATAATGTTTCTCTGTGAAGCTCAGAAACCACTACAATGTTACCAAGATCCTCAAAGCCATGCTGCAAGCAATAATCTTCCCATACTTGTAGATCCTTAATTTATTTGCGCCTCAACATAGCGTCCCATAAGAGGTTAGTAATGTTAGGAATAATGATAAATATGTTTATCACGATAGCTTGCTCAATATTAAGGTTCCTAAATCCCAAATCCCTTCTCACTACCCTTATTTTATTAACTTGCAATGCTGATATATACTTAAGAAGGTGCACCCTCAGGAGATAGTACTCAGGGATGGTCTTCTACTTGTAGTACTAAAGCAGCCGTTTCTGTTCTTGTCAAGCTACGTCCATTGAGAAATTTAAAAAAAAAAAGGAGGGGGGTTGTCCTGACATGCTGTGCATATGGAGATTTAGTGCTGAAGGAAGCTAGACTTGTCAGCAAATATTAATTCAGGGAGGCCACAGTGCTCCCTTCATTTCTCTATTTATTATAAAAATGAACTACTTGTCAGTAAGAGGGAGAATAATCGCAATACGCGATGCTTAATTTGTAAAACATGAGGCAACGGAGTGTCAAGTGAGAGAGCCATCAAGTAGACAGGGAAGTACATCCAGTACATCCTGGAACGTATCGACAAAAAAAGTGCTTCAAGCGTTCCACATACGGCAGTAGAGTGGCATGCTGCGTTAGTCCAAGAACTAATGTAGGTAGTAGGTAGGTACTGGAGGTAATGCTGCCTGTGGTCCAACAATAGATTATACCCATCATATTCCAGTGTTGCGTGGGAAGACTGGAAATGTCAAGTGCATGTTTTTCAATGCAGTAAAAGGGCTGCCTCACCCTACCCAGGATTCAATTCATAGAAACACAGACACCAACTCGCTGATAGCTGTTTGTGCAGCAAAACCTCGATGAATTTACTGCTAATTATTACTATGAAACCATTCGCATTTTTTTTTCCATTTATTCATTCATTCATTCATTCATTTTCTGAAGCACTTAATCCTAATTAGGGTCATGAAGAGGCTGGCGCCCATCTCAGCTGATTCCGGGCTAGGACAGAGTGCACCCTAGGTGGCTCGTCAGGACATCGCGGAACAGAAACATGCTGACGGCTATGCAGCTACTCTTGTCGAAAATCAGCAATTGTTCTTTTGCATGATTTGCCACCAGAGACAGTGAGGGACATGGTCGGCCTTTGATAATAACCCAGTTAGCTGCACACGGGGTCGTTGGGGGGGGGGGCAGTGACAACCAGTGGAGAGTGGGGCTTGAACCCCAACCTTCGGGTCAGTAATCCAGCACATTACCACCAAGCCACCGCTGCCCATTCCATGTCAATATAGCTTATCTTCTCGTTTCGTGATCGCGCATGAGACTGTCAGGGTCAGGTCAGGTGCATTACAAGAAAAAAATTAAAAATAATTAGCCGAAGACAGAATGAAACTGTTGAACGACTTAAAACTTTGTCTTTAACTTACGTATTACAGTTTAATGGTCATGCGATGGTGTCCTGGTTAGCACGTCTACCTCACTACAAGAAAGCCTGAAATGTCAGTCCCAGAATTGGTGAGGATGTTTGCATGTTCTCTCAAAGCTTGTTTCCTCCACGTATTGTGGTTTTCTTCTACAGTCTAAAGTCCTCATGGGTTAATGGATGGATGGATGGATTATATAATGTGACCTGCATACAGTTTAGACTTGGAATATAGTAACTCATTACTACTTGTCTGTAAATTGGGGCCGGTGGTGTAGTGGTTAGAGTGCTGGGCTCATGATCGGGAGGTTGTGAGCTCAAATCCCACTGAGACCCCCACTGTGCTAAGACCCCTGGGCAAGGTCTCAACCACAAGTGTGCCTCTGTTTACCCAGTAGTATAAATGGGTACCAGTAAAAATATACTGGGAAGGTAACCTGCGATGGACTAGCGTCCCATCCAGGGGGAGTTGAACTCCTGGTTGCTTCACGCTATGGAAACTGGGGATAAGCACCGGCCTGATGAGTCATGAGGCTCGGGTGTAAAAACCCAACAGACTTACTTGTCTGTAAAACGGAGTGCACAAATCAGGAAGACAATCGTATCTGCAACATGATGGATCCTCCAATGTGCTTCACTATTGAGGCGCTTGTCCCCAGGATGATTCAGAATTTTGGGTTTATAGTTTTTTTTCTTATTTTCATTCAACTCCATTACAAATTCTGAGTGGATCCTAGTCCACCATGATTGAGTACAGTCTAACCACCGCTACTAGGCTGTTTTTGTCCACATCGCTCAACCTTAACAGGGATCCGCTTACAAAGCAATGACATTGTTCAGTTTCTCTTCTAATCTGATTAATGCCCTGTTTACTTCATTAGAAGCTCTTTCAGGTCATTTAGAGCCTGTCATGCTAAAAGGGCAACTGTGTGTGGAAGTGGATCTGTCAGGGTTCATATATCATTAATCAATGCTAATAAAGAATAGCTCTAATTACATAGAAAGAGAAGGGCTAATCACACGTGGGGCTCCAAACAGTGTGCGTTCATGACAAGGTGAAACGAGTAATGATTTTTTGAGAACATCTTTGGGGATGATGATAATGATCACTTTTTATCTTGAGGGTATACAGGTGTAGAGCTCTGTGTGTGTGTGTGTGTGTAGGTTAATTATGTTTGTCTTATTATTATTCCTTATTAATAATCATAGGCTTTTTATTGTTGTTTTTCTGGCAAACCTATCGGTGTGCTATGTTTGTTTACTTGCTTTTCTGTTCACCAGGTTGTAAGTGTTAGTTTGCTCACTTGTGACTGTTTTTGGCATTGGCCAGATTGTTTGTTTGCTTTGCTTGCTTGGTTTTCTGTTTGCCAGCAACTTTAAACTAAAAAAAAAAATAATGAATGGATTTTGATCCATATTTCCAGGGGCGGAGTATGGCACAAGTATCAACCCATTAGATTTTGGGAAACCTTCAATGATTCTTTATTATTGCGGGATAGAGACAATTTGATTAATGAACGGAGTCACCATCGTTATGGTCGAGAAATTGATAATGAAAACAATATTTAGCAGAAATTACAAATAAGAGAAACAATGAGCCACCTTGGTGGAGATTTCGTTCACCATGCATCGGGTTTATTTATTTGTTTGTTTTTAACCATTTGTAAATGAGAAGAACTACAAATATTTGTGCCAAATGTGAAGCCATTGGTTTCACCGGTTCCGCTGTTTACACCTTTTCTGCTTACTGTTTCTTTCTTTCTTTCTTCCTTTCGGCTTTTTCCTTTTACTCGGGAGTCGCCACAGGGAATCATCTGATTCGCACATTTGATTTGGCATAGGTTTTTACATCGGATGTCCTTCCTGTCACAACCCTTTTAGCAAGGGACAGAAACACGCTGACGGCTTTGCAGCTACTCTTTACGAAAGTCAGCAATGGTTCTTTTACAGCCTCGCACCATAGACAGTGAGAGACATGGCCCGCCTTTGATAACCCAGTTCGCCATGATTTCACCAAAAAAACCAAAGCTTTTCTTTTGTAATTTTGTGTGCAAGTAGCATGTACCATGGAAACATGCTGAAAAAGCTTTTAGTGACATCCCATAAATTTGTTTAAATAAAACAAACCAGAATTCAATTGCTGCTCCGGATTTGCTGATAACATGTTTTATCACTTTGTGCATGCATGGGCATGTGACAGGATTTATACATGTGACAACCCGCACCCCTTTGTTTGATTTATGGTTTGGGCATGTGATAGTTTTATTTATTTTTGTTCAGTGTGTGTGTGTGTGTGTGTGTGTGTGTGTGTGTGTGTGTGTGTGTGTGTATGTTAGTACATTCGTAGGGAACTGAATGAGGCAATTAGTGGCATGATTTTGATTCACTCTGAAGTACTCAGAATGTTTATCAATCCAAATAAACATTCAGTGCTCAGTAGTAAAGCAGACTCACTGTTTTAAAGGCTGTCAATTTGCCAAATGAAACACTAAACAACTCCAAACCTTAAATTCAAATAACACTGAGATGTGAAAAAGCCATCACTTTACATCTATTAGATTGCGTTAGCAGTGGAATATGTGCGTATAATTAAAACAGCATGAGCTGATGCTAACTATCAGTACTAAAACAAACACGATGAAAAATGAATTCAATGTGTGCTGTCTACTGAATTAAAGAAGAGAGCTATGGGGGTGGGGCTGGAAAATGAACTGCTGGCTGTGTTCTTTAATGCAGTTGGGGTATGCATGGGGGGTGGGGGGCAGTGGTGGTCTAGTGGTATAGGGCACTGTATCGCACATCAAAGGCGGGCCATGTCTCTCACTGTCAATGGTGTGAGGCATGTAAAAGAACCATTGCTGACTTTCGTAAAGCGTAGGCTGCAAAGTCGTCAGCATGTTTCTGTCCCTTGCTAAAAATGGTTGTGACAGGAAGGGCATCTGACGTAAAAACCGCTGCCAAATCAAACGTGCGAATCAGATGATTCGCTGTGCGACTCCCGAGTAAAAGGGAAAAAGCCAAAAGGAGGACAGACAGGGGTATGCATGGGGTATGCATGGGGGCTGGTGTTGTATAGAAATCTGACTTCATGGACATTTTACCCTGAGCTTTAAGTATATATATATATATATATATATATATATATATATATATATATATATATATATATATATATATATATATACTTAAATTTTACTAGTATATATATATATATATATACTTAAATATACTTATATATATAAAATATTGACACCCCCTAGGAAATTTGCATTCTTAAAAGAAAATTATTTATTTCTTTAAAATGAAATTGAAATCAAGTGTTCCAGATTCTCCCGTTACACATTAAAATATGTATATTTTCATAATCATGTAGTTTTTACTTACATTTTTTAAGTTGCAATCTGCTTAAATCCATTTAATAGTTAATAGCATTTGGGAAAGATTGCAGTTTCCCCAAGTGTGTGAAATTGTGAAAATAGGACATCAATTCACCACTTCACATAGGTGATGTAATGGCAAAAGTAACACTGAACAGATATTAAACTGACTAATCAGAGATGAGCTAGTAAACTACGGAATAAAATAAATCTATAAACATCTACACATAATACAAACTTGCATTGGCTGGTTTCTAGGATGACTGGTATTACCCACCATGTCTTTTTTTTTTTTCCTTTTAGATGAATTACTTGTGCTATTTTGGACAGTGAAGGTGTAAAGTTAATCCAAACAGGGCTCTAACCTTTCTGGATCATTTTTTGAATTATATATGGGAAAGTGGATTAGGGTTACATACCATTTTGTTCAACATGTGTTTGTTCTTATTCAAAACACATTTATTCAGGTAGGCCTTTTTTTTCGATAGAGAAAGTCACAATTTTATAACAGAAAAGTGACCCATGCAAGTTTTCCATAATGGTCAGTACTCTGTCTAACAATGGGAAATTGGTATGGGTTCAGCTTGGTAAGAGCCAAATGCAGTAATGTACCAATTAAAGGGTCTTGCAAACATGTCTGTGTAAATCATCCATAAATGTGGTGCTTGTTAAAGACCATCTCTCCAATCAATATAGAATTGACCACAGAGTTAACTACTGAATTTAAATTGCCTTGGATATAGCCTCTGGGTTTCTGGTTTACTTTTCTAAATATGTTCCACAAAGTTCGTTCTGGTTGACGTGTCAGTAATTAGTGTACAGGCTGGTGAGCCAGCTGGTTGTAAACAAGCCTGATGCAAGAACTGGTTTCCATTGGACTTGAGACAGGATTTAAAACTGAAGTTCAACAGTGATAAAGCCCAAAGCCTTCATTTTGTAGGAGATCCTCTGATTTTTGTCCAGTATAAATTATTCAGCTCAAGGCAGGTAATTGAACCAGAGTCTGGCACTTGGACTGGAGATGATCATTCAGAAAGCTGCATCTTTCCAGGCTTTTATATACATTTCTTTTTGTTTACTGTCCCAGGATGTATAGGACAGTTATTCCAGGGTTGGAGGTTCATTCATCTCAAGTTACTGCCTACGTATCTCGAGGGGCTCATCACACTTGGAGTTTCTCGATTTCTGTAGCCTGGCTGACTAAGAATTCAGCTCATACTTCAGTCACCTTCCCAGTATTTTTGCTGGTACCCATTTATGCTGCTGTGTAAGACATTGCCCAGGGGTTTTAGCACACTGTGGGTCCCCTCCACCCCACCCCACCCACCTGGCCATTTATTCCCATCTTGGTATCCCTAGGTGACCTATATTGTGAATTTTAGAATCATATTGATTAGCTAAATGATTCTGCACTATACGACATATAGAGCAGGATCCCTTCATCTAACAGGTGGAGCTGTGATTTGGACAGAGACAGCGATTGAGGGTGTGGCACACCTGTAGTTTAGTTTTGATGCCTTATTTATTTTCTCTACTCCTGTTACTCATTCAGATTCGCATTACTGCTCGCTGTCTATGCCAAGGGCCATAAGCACTAATAAACAAACACCCACATTAACTCTTACCCTGTGTCTGCAATCTTCTCCATGCAACATACCACCGAGAGTTGCACGTCCAAACAGGACTTGAGGGAATTTAAATTTGTTTGATGTATAAGCAGCCGGAATAATCATGGCACATGCATAAAGCAACCCACAAATCTTCTGTCTGCAGCAGTCTGCGTTTGTCTGTGCTTTCCAACAGAAAATCGATCGACTTCACTCTTAAAACGATCAGCATTTAAATCAAAATAGCCGTTTTATTTATTTATTATTGCATGCTGTGATGTCTTGATGTATTAACTAAAGCAGAGTACAAAGCCATGCATTCATTTTGCAGAGATGGTGCTGGACAATGTTTTCTACTTGATTCCTGTTTTAATCCTTCAGCATTGTTATTACCTTACAGGAACTGGAGTGTGTGGCAGTAATGATGCCTTTGGATTTAGCTCACCATTTAAGTAGGGATTATCTGATGGCAAACCATGGCCAGAATTCAGGTTGAGTATAATATATCAAGGGACTGAACCAAGTACTTAAAAATTCTAGAGAGGCAACACTTGTAGGTGCGGAGGGGGGGTTGGGGCGACACGTCCTTCTCAAAGTAATGAAAACAGGCTGTAGTCAAGTGGGCGATTGACATTTGGGGAAACTCAGCGATTTCTGTCATAATATGCCTCAGGTAGTGGGGCCACAAAATTGGGCATTGCATAGTAGGTACGTTGGAGCTGGTTCTACTTTCATATCACCGAGTAGGGCATTCAGGAGCCCTTAGCTGTTTCCAGTGGTTTCTATTTCTCCCTTGGCTATTTCTGGTCTCTGTCAGGGTTTCAGGAGTGGCCACCATGTTGTTTTTCAGAATCACTGATTGTTATACATCCATTCATTCATTTTCTGAGCCGCTTAATCTTAATTAGGTTTGCGAGGTGGCTGGCGCCCATCTCAGCCGACTCTGGGCAATGGCAGAGTACACCCTGGATGGCTCACCAGGCCATCGCAGGGCGAAAACACGCTATCGGCTATGTAGCTACTTTTGTCAAAAGTCAGTGATAGTTCTTTGACAGCCTCTGACCATAGACAGTGAGAGACATGGCCGGCCTTTGATAACCCAGTCAACTGCACTGTGCGGTCAGTGATAGCCCGCTGAGAGTGGGGCTTGAACCCTCAACCTTGGGAGCAGTTATCCAGCACCTTACCACCAAGCCACCACTGCACAGGGATCCCTCACTTTCCGCGGTTAATTGGGACCGAGATCCCCCCGCGACTGCCGAATTCCGCAAAGTAGGATCTTCTTCTTTCTTCTTCTTCTTTTCCTTTCGGCTGTTCCCTTCAGGGGTCGCCACAGCAAATGATCTGCCTCCATCTCTCCCTATCCTCTGCATCTTCTACTCTTACTCCAACGACCTTCATGTCCGCCTTCACCGCATCCATAAATCTTCTCTTTGGTCTTCCTCTGGGCCTTTTGCCTGGTAGTTCCAACCTCAGCATCCTACGACCAATATACTCACTATCCCTCCTCTGTACATGTCCAAACCATCTCAATCTAGCCTCTCTGACTTTGTCTCCAAAACATCTAACATGTGCTGTCCCTCTGATGTACTCATTTCTGATCCTATCCATCCTCGTTACTCCCAAAGAGAACCTCAACATTTTCATCTCTGCTACCTCCAACTCTGACTCCTGTCTTTTCCCCAGGGCCACTGTCTCTAAACCATACAACATTGCTGGCCTCATCACCGTCTTGTACAGTTTTCCCTTCATTCTTGCCGATACTCTCCTATCACACATCACACCGGACACTTTTCTCCATCCATTCCAACCTGCCTGCACGCGCTTCTTCACCTCTTTTCCACACTCTCCATTGCTCTGGATTGTTGAGCCTAAGTACTTAAAATCCTCCACCTTCTTTATCTCTGCCCCCTGTAACCTCAAAGTTCCTCTTGGGTCCTTGTCGTTCACACACATGTATTCTGTCTTACTAAGACTAACCTTCAATCCCCTCCTTTCCAGGGCATACCTCCACCTCTCTAGATTTTCCTCCACTCGGTCTCTGCTCTCACAACAGATCACTATGTCATCTGCAAACATCATAGTCCATGGAGATTCTTGTCTAACCTCATCTGTTAGCCTGTCCATCACCATAGCAAACAAGAAGGGGCTGAGAGCTGACCCTTGATGCAGTCCCACCTCCACCTTGAACTCTTCTGTCACACCGACAGCACACCTCACCACTGTCTTACATCTATCATACATGTCCTGCACCACTCTAACATACTTCTCTGCCACTCCAGACTTCCTCATACAATACCACAGTTCTTCTCTCGGCACCCTGTCATATGCTTTCTCCAGATCCACAAAGGCACAATGCAGCTCCTTCTGACCTTCTCTGTACTTCTCTATTAACATCCTCAAAGCAAACACTGCATCTGTGGTGCTCTTTCTGGGCATGAAACCAAACTGTTGTTCACAAATGCTGACCTCTGCCCTTAGTCTTGCTTCCACTATTCTTTCCCATAGCTTCATTGTATGGCTCATCAACTTTATCCCTCTGTAGTTGCCACAACTCTGTACATCGCCCTTGTTCTTAACAATGGGCACAAGCACACTTCTCCTCCATTCCTCTGGCATCTGCTCACTTTCTAAGACCTTGTTGAATATTCTTGTCAGAAAATCTACTGCTACCTCCCCTAGACACTTCCATACCTCAACTGGTATGTCATCAGGGCCAACTGCCTTTCCATTCTTCATCCTCTTCAATGCCCTCCTCACTTCTCCCTTACTAATCTTTGCTACTTCCTGCTCCTCAACGGTCACCCCTTCTACTCTTTTTCTCTCTCATTTTCCTCATTCATCAGCTCTTCAAAGTACTCTTTCCATCTTCCCAGCACACTTCTGTCATCAGTCAATACATTTCCCTCTCTGTCCTTTATCACTCTAACTTGCTGCACGTCTTTCCCATCTCTATTTCTCTGCTGTGCTAACCTGTATAGATCATTTTCTCCCCCCTTAATGTTCAACCTATCATACAAGTCATCATACGCCCTCTGTTTGGCCTTTGACACCGCTACCTTCGCCTTACGCTGTGTCTCCCTGTACTCCTGTTTACTCTCTTCGGTCCTCTCAATGTCCCACTTCTTCTTGGCTAACCTCTTCTTTTGTACACACTCCTGCACTTCCTCATTCCACCACCAAGTTTCCTTATCTACTTTCCTTCCAGAGGACACACCAAGTACTCTCCTACCGGTCTCCCTGATCACATTGGCTGTGGTTGTCCAGTCCTCTGGAAGCACTTCCTGACTACCCAAAGCCTGTTTCAACTCCTCCTTGAAGACAACCAGACACTCTTCCTTTTTCAGCTTCCACCACTTTGTCTTCTGCTCTGCCTTTGCCTTTTTCACCTTTCTCACCATCAGTGTCATCCTGCACACCACCATCCTATGCTGTTTGGCAACACTCTCACCCACTACTACTTTGCAGTCACTGACTTCCTTCAAATTACATCGCCTACACAAGATGTAGTCTACCTGTGTGCTCTTACCTCCGCTTTCATAAGTCACCCTATGCTTCTGTTTCTTCTTGAAGAAAGTATTCACCACAGCCATTTCCATCCTTTTTGCAAAATCGATCAACATCTGTCCTTCTGTGTTCCTGTCCTGGATACCAAACCTGCCCATCACTTCCGCGTCCCCTCTGTTGCCTGCACCAACATGTCCATTGAAGTCTGCTCCAATGACCACTCTTTCACCTCTGGGGGTACTCTGCATCACTTCATCTAACTCACTCCAAAATCTCTCCTTCTCTTCTAGCTTACATCCTGCCTGTGGGGCATAAGCACTAACAACATTGACCATCACGCCTTCAATTTCAAACTTGAGACTCATCACTCTGTCTGACACTCTTTTCACTTCTAGGACATTCCTGACAAACCCCTCCTTCAAGATGACTCCGACTCCATTTCTCTTCCCGTCCACACCATTATAAAACAGTTTAAACCCTGCTCCTAAGCTTTTAGCCTTTCTACCTTTCCACCTTGTCTCCTGAACACACAGTATGTCCACCTTCCTCCTCTGCATCATGTCAGCCAGCTCCCTAGCTTTTCCTTGCATAGTTCCAACATTCAAAGTCCCTACTCTCAGTCCGAGGCTCACGCATTTCCTCTTCTCTCTCTGCCTACGGACACGCCTCCCGCCTCTCCTTCTTCGACGTCTTCGACCAACAGTAGTCCAATTTCCATCAGCACCCTGTTGGTTGACAGCACTGATGGCGGTCATTGTTAACCCGGGCCTCGACCGATCCGGTATGAATTCTGTATTGATCATTTGCATTTTTTTTTTTTTTTTTTGGCAGAAGTTTTACGCCGGATGCCCTTCCTGTCGCAACCCTCTGCATTTATCCGGGCTTGGGACCGGCATAAGGGGGAGAGACACTGGTTAGTGCCCCCCCCCCCCGCCTCATGGCTGCATTATTCCGCAAAGTAGGATCAACCTGTATATTTATTTATAACACACATCTACATGTATATATGTATATAATATCAATAAACACATGGCCAATGCTATAAATGCTTATAACAACAAACCTTCCAAAATAATGCATACAATGCATACAATGTAAATAAAATATAAATACACACACATACAGACATGCGCGTGCACACAAATACACACCTCACATAAAAATGTAAGTGGTTTTGATGGGGGGTTGGGGTTTTTTTGTTTGTTTTTGTTTGTTTGGGGTTTTTTGCGTAATTGGCCTTGTTTTGTGGTATTTGACTTAACTTTTCCCCCTATTCTTCCTTAATTTCCTTATTTTTTTTTTAATTCAATGAATATTAAAAAATAATAATAATAACGCGATGCGCTGAAGTCACATGAATTGAAGCACAAAGTAACGAGGGATCACTGTGTGTGTGTGTATATGTAGATGTATATTTATTTATTTATTATTCCTCTTTATTATTGAAATATGTTCTTTAGTGACAAATATGTAGACGGGGAGCCCTTTTTCTTTTCCTTTTGTTTTTTAAACGAATATTTAATATAAGTAGACCAAAAAACTGTCCTGTACGCCCAAGAGGCTCAGTTAACTTTAGCCTTCCATTGACTTCCATTCGTTTTGGCTGTTTTTTTTTTTAATCATTAATAAAATTGCATATGATTAACTCGACAGCATTGGTATTCTCTTAATAAACTTAATAGTGTAATAAACATGTTTGGCAAAATATACTAATAAATTATCAATCTATATCCAACTCACCTTGCCATATTGTTTGGATAAGAAGCTTTAAAAATATTTATTTAAATGAACTGTTTCAAAAGTGGTAACCCTGAGAAAGCTCAGTGAACCTGAACACTGAAAATCGGTTGCACTGGAAATATGTCGGTGATATTTATTTAATGCCAGAAAGGGAGCACGAAGGTATTTTGGTATTTTGTTGTTGCAGCTACCACAGGCAGTAAGATAACTTGCCTGTCAGTTCGCATTGCTTTAGGTATTCAAACATTGAGCCATTGTTTTTCTGCACAGTTGAAAAAATAACCACAAAGGTTTTTAATGGGCAGTACCTCAAATCTAGATTGGTGAAAATTACTTAATTTCATTGCTTTAGCAATATTAAAGTTGGGATTACGAATTTGGAACGCTAACAATAGCTATTTCAGGGTAAAACTTCATCTACCTTCGGAGGCCATTCCAAAGCTGCCACCTCTCCCGTGCACTCTGACAGCTGATTTGTCAATCATGAATTAGCAGGGAGACACAGGATCATTTAATTGGATATTACACAGTGGGGGCAGTGGTGGCCCGGTGGAAAGGTGCTTGATTACTGATCCCAAGGTTGTGGGTTCAAGCCCCACTGGCACTGTGTGATCAAAGGTTGGCCATGTCTCTCATTGTTTATGGTGGGAGGCATGTCAAAGAACTACTGCTGACTTTTTTCAAGAGTAGTTGCATAGCTGTCAGGTGGCACTTTTCCCTCACCCAGAGTCGGTCAAGATGAACGCCAGCTTCTCTGGGACCCTAATTAAGATTAAGCGGTTCAGAAAATGAATGAATGAATGAATTTTCCAGTGGACAGTAAGACAATGACTGGTCAGTGTGAAAAGAATATACTCGTTCATGCAGCTAAAATTTCTGAACTTGAAATGCAATTCTCCCTTAAATGCTAACTTTTGGCACCATTCGGTCATGTTTATCACAAATTCAGTAACAAATGTCATATAATATATGTGTGTCCCTTGGGATTTAGACACCCCCGCCCCGCGATCGCCAAATTCCATGAAGTAGGATCAACCCCACCTGACTGATGTGTACATACATGTATATGTGTATATAATATCAATAAATACATATTCAATCCGATAAATGCTTATAATAGTAATTAAACATTAAAAATAATGCATAAGATGTAAATAAAATATAAATACACACACACTCACACACAGACGTATGCGCACCTCACAAACACCTATCTAGTTTTGATGGGAGGTTGTTTTTTTTTTTTTTTTTGTGTGTGTGTGTGTGTGTCTGTGTGTGTGTGTGTTTAGGGTTTTTTTTTTTTTTTTTTTTTCATGATTGTTTTTGAGGCATTTTCCTTAACCTTTCCTCGAATTATTCCTTAATTTCCTTTTTTTTTTTTTTAATTTAATAAATATAAAAAAAAAAAAATGTTATGCACTGAAGCCACATGAATTGATGCACAGAGTAGCAAGGGATCCCGGTATATATAAGACTACCATGTTAGGCTAAGTAATCCCCTGTATGGTGGGATTACTTTATTCAGAAAGTAGTTTACCTGGAGATTACAGCATTTGCATTCAACAGCATTTTGCCAGTGTTTGCTGTCGGTGATTTCTAGGTCTTGGCTTGAGATGAAGAAAATGCTGACAAGGTGCTGAACTGGTCCAGATCAGAGACTGAGATCACCGACAGCTCTGTTTGTCCTTTAAGACCTTGCTGAGCTAAACATGGGAGGGGTAAAAATGTGAGCATATGACTGATGGGGCTGGTGTTTTGACTGCGGGTGTGGATTGTTTTGTCTGGAAGTAGACAGTTAAATTCGACGTTGTTTATTTGGTTACAAAGAGATATGGTTGTCATGGATCTCTTATTCGCTGACAGTGTGACATGGCCATTAATTTTTTCGAAAGGGGTGTGAGCTAAAAAAGATGTGTATTCCTATGACAGCCATTTTGGGAAGCATTTGCCATGTCTATAAATAAAAAAAAAGTGTGTGTGTGTGTGTGTGTGTGTGTGTGTGTGTGTGTGTGTGTGTGTGTGTGTGTGTGTGTGTGTGTGTGTGTGTGTGTGTTGGAGGGGGTGGGGGTGTGAGCGAGACAGAGAGTGTGTGTGTGTGTGTGTGTGTGTGTGTGTGTGTGTGTGTGTGTGTGTGTGTGTGGTGATTGTCTCGCCCTTTCGCTGCAGTGGGCTTGGCTGAGTCTGTGGTTCGATCCTAACGCAATCACACCACTGCTGGAACAGCCACTAAATCACCATTTGCAGTCTCACTGTTTCTCAATTCATTACAAATGAATGGGATTTTATCGACGTGACCGTTTTAACATGGTATGTGAAAATGTGAGGGCAGCTTGTAAGCTTTAAACCATGCAGACAGTTTATGGGCAGCTGATGTTGGAAGACAAAACCATATTTGCAAGAACGGAGAAGGGGAAGAGGGGGGAAAAAAAGAACAGGTGCATTTACAGACGTACTCGAACTGCAGGCGTACTTAGGCTTAACAAATGGGGGTCTCCTGCTTATCCAAATGCTGTGTGCACCACATGTGGGTCCAACACAATCAAATAATAATTCCGCCTTTTTTTTTTTTTTGGCTTCAAAATCATCCATTCAATTTCTGAACCACTTGATCCTAATTAGGGTCACGGGGAGGCTGGCGCCCATCTCAGCCGACTTCAGGCAAGGGTGGGGTACACCCTGGACATCATCCCACCAGGCCAACACACTTACAACCATTCATACTCTCACTCACAGGTATGGACAATTTGGAACAGCCATTCAACCAACTGTGCATGTTTTTGGACTGTGGGCGGAAACCCACAGACGCACAAGGACAGCATGCAGACTCCACACAGAAACATCCAGGCTGGGAATTGAATCCAGGCCTTCTTGCTGTGAGGTGGACGTGCTAACCACTACACCACCGTACCGCCCGCTTCAGAATCATCTAACATTTTAATTTCAGTAGTACAGTTTTAAAGTTCTTACCCTGAACCTGATGAGAATTTTTATTTATTTATTTATTTTTGCCTTCACTCTATATCCTCAGTAAGTACATTGACCCAACACCACTTCTGTTGCAGCTCCACGACGACAAGCTGGTGATTCCATAAACACGCTACAACCTAAATTCATGATAGAACCGTGCACCACTTTTCCACCCCCCATCCCCCATTTTCTGGTTTAATTATTTATTGAGGTTGAACAAAAGCATGGCGGTCAGAACCTCTGCCTCACAACAATAAGGTCCTGGGTTCAAACCTCATACCTTTAAATTGTGTGCACGTGGATTGGTTGCCCTCTTGTGATCCGGGTGCTCTCCCAGAGTATGACGTGACAATTAAGTCATCTGACTAATTGAAATTGCTCAGAGGTGTGAATGAATGTGAACGAGTACAGGGCTTGAACCCAGAACCTTCTTGGTACGAGGAAAGGTTCCGAATCACCATATCACTCATATATACAGTAAAACCTCCGCTGACGAACGCTTAAGCTCACGAACTTTTCGCCTCAAGAACATTAAATTTGCGAGCATATAGTCTCTGCTGACGAACTAGTTTTCGGCGGACGAATCAAACCACGCGGTCGAACAGCGCCACGGTGGCGGCCACGAGAAGCTGACGCACGCTCATGGTGTCACAGTTCGTCCCCCCCCTTTCTTTGAATGCGGAAGTGGTTTGTGTTTGATAGACATTTTGGACCATATTGAGTGTACTTTTGCGATTATGGGACCGAAAAAGACCCCACCACAGGCGGAGATCATTGAAAAACACGAACGAGGTGTGCGTTTGTGTGACTCAGCGTCCCAGTACCAGTACGCGAAGTCTACCACCATCCTTAAGAACAAGGAAGCTATTAAGGGTGCGTGTGTGGCTAAGGGTGTTTCCAAACAGTAGGCGTTTCCAAACTCTCCTTCCAAACAGTAAGCCCCTCCCTCCCTCCTCCTCCCACTCCATTCCATCAAGCCGTCAACTACCATCACAAAGGTCAATAAAACCACTTTATTATACAGTACAGTTTATTTCTTTAATTACAATACAATAGCACATTTATTATACATAAAATAAGGTATATTTTTGTGTAGTTTTAAGGCTTATTTAGTAGAAAATTATGTTTTATGGGGACCTGGGAACGGATTATTCCCATTTTAATGGTTTCTTATGGGAAATAAATGTTCGGAAGACGAACTTTTCGCCTTACACACACTTTCTGGGAACCAATTATGTTCGTGAGCTGAGGTATCACTGTACTAGTATATATATTTTAAGTCATTTTAAGTCATTGCTTGTTTTGATTTTCTTCAGGTTGCTTGGCGGAGAATTCAATAAAATTGAAGGAATTAAATAGATGAACAGTCTTCACACACAGAAATGGCAAATATAGGTTTTTGTGAGGAGATAAACTTGCCTTATTTTTGTTGCTAATTGAAATTGTTCAAAAGTATGGATGAATGTCAACAGGTAAAGAGCTCGAACCCATCACTTTCTTGCTACGAGGCAAGATTCCGAACCACTATATGATTTAAAAAAAAAAAAAAATGTAAGTCATCAATACTATGTAGAGCCCGCGCTGCAGCTAACTGGGTTATCAAAGGCCGGCCATGTCTCACACGGTCTATGGTGCGAGGTTCATGTAAAAGAACCATTGCTTACTTTCGACAAAAGGAGCTGCATAGCCGTCAGTGTGTTCCTTCCTACAAGGAAGGGCCTGGTGAGCTGTCCAGGGCGTACTCTGCCCTCGCCCCGGAGTTGGCTTGGATGGGTACCAGACTCCCGGTGACCCCAATTAGAATTAAGCGGTTCCAGAAAATGAATGAATGAATAAATACTATGGACAGTAAAACATCTTTCTTACTGTTGGAATTCTGGTTAAACAGTCTGATGGTGTGAATGTAAGGATAGCATGGGCTACTGGTTCTGAATCCCACTACTTGCTCTACATGCTGTGATACTGTTCACATCAGATGCATGCAAGTATGTACCAACACTTTCATTACAACCTCGCTGTGAGGGGGGGCTTGAGATAATACAGCAGACTATATATATATATATATATATATATATATATATATATATATATATATATATATATATATATATATATATATATATATATGCTAGTTTTTTGTAGATGCTGCAGACGAGAGAATGCGCGTTGGTGGTGTGGTTTCTGCCTTCTATGTTCTTGTCTGTGTGCTTTGATCAGTCTGTTCCACTGAATGAACACTGTCCCATTCTCCATGTCATAGAGTGGTCCTCACTCCCCCCGTCTCTATCTCAGTTGACTCACACCTCAGTCCGTCTGTCTCGCTCCTACGAGGTGAAATTAACAGCAGTTTCTTTGGGGGTGCTTTTTTTTTTTTTTTTTTTTTCCTTTTTTTTTTTTTTGTCCTTGGCCGTCTGCAAATGCTGCTGAAGAACCTTGTCTAGCATTAAAAAACCCTCCATCGTCATGCCCTTTTCTTTTTAAGTTTGAACTAAATTACATAAGCGTCGCACTGTAAACACAACCAGATTTCCAGAACTTCTGCCAGAGTAAAATTTAATATTAAAAATGCTCTGCGAATTTATTTTCCTACTTCCAAGTAAATCATTTGGAGTGAGTCAAAGGTCATTCGGAGTTGAAGTCGAATCAGAGGGAAACTGTGCAATAATGCAGAGAACAGGAAGTGTGATGCCAAGCACACGAAATATGAAGGAAACTAAGAAAATGTAGTATATATATTTTTGCATAGCTCCATATTTATCTCTCTCAGCACCCGGTTCTGTCATATCCATAAATCCTGTTACATAAGGTGCAGATTCGGGTCACACTGCTGTACACCGAGGTGTTTGTTTAGCTTGAGGCGATGTTAAGCAACCAAATGGAGGTAAAGAAAAGTCAGTGAGGGTGTTGTCCCTTGTGCAGAAGTAAAAAAGGAAAACATGGTCTGCCCCCCCCCCCCCCACCCCCACCCCCACCCACCCACCCACCCACCCTAATGGAGGTCAGCCATCTCCAAGAGCTGGAATTTTGGGCTTGCTGTGTTCGTTCAGAATGACGCATTGAGTTTTTACATCATATTGCTGCCCTGGTAATCTTAAACTTCTTGGTTTCCTGTCATCACTGTCATTATTCATTAATTATTGGTTAATTTTCAAGAGTAGGCTGCATAGCCATCAGCATGTTTCTGTCCTGTGATGGCCTGGCGAGCTGTCCAGGGTATGCTCTGTCCTCACCTAGAGTTGGATGACATGGACACCAGCCTACCTGTGACCCTAATTAGTCTTAAGTGATTCAGAAAATTAATGACTCATTTTCTTAACCACTTAAGCATAATTACAGTAGAGAGGCTGGTGCCCATCTCGGCCCCCTCTGAGTGAGGGCAGAGTACATCTTGGCAGCTCTACAGGCCATCACAAAGCATGTGGGGAGGTTGACACCCATCGCAGCCAAATTATATACTAATTATTAGTCGTATTTACATTATTAAATCAATTTCCAAATCAGCATGTGTGTCCCAGTATTTGGAACACAAATTAATACCACAATGCAGAGCCAAATATAAATAAATAAGTACATTCACAAACCCCGGGTTATTCTATCAATGGACTTTTTTTTTTCCCCCTGGTGCCATGGATATAAAATGAGGACTCGAATAATGAAAGCGGTTCAGGGAGCATGAAAAATCATTTCCACACATGAATTAGCACCACACGGTCCTGACATTAAACCTATTGAAATTCCTTGGGATGTGCTGGAGAAGACTTTATGGTGTGGTTTGATTTTCCCATCATCAATTCAAAATGTCAGTGAAAAATTAACCCAACTGTGTTTAGAGTTCTCAAAACAATGCCATGACAAAAATGCAATGTAATCAAGGCTAAAGTTGCTCCAACAAAATATTAGAGTGGGGTGATTGTATAATGTTTTAATCAAAAATAACATATTGCAGAACAATCTTTTGCTTATCTCCTCCAAGGGGTTGTGTGAGACTGTTTGTGTACTTGCATGTCTGTGCCCTTGACAACAAAAAAAATCGAACTTTAATAGAGAGATTTAGGCAAAATATACACCAGGTTTGGGTCTTAGAACAACGAAGAAATGATTAAAGTTTGGCCATGAACCATCATAGAAATTACTCACAATGCGCCTGGAGAAAAAAATACAAAGCTCAAAAATAATTGAAAAAAAAAAAAAAAACAGGTTTCAAGATGGTGCTGTAAGTCATGTCCCAATGCTGTTGAAGTCCTATAGTGCATTTATATGCTTTCATTAATTGTCAATACATTATAGGAAAGCCAAATTTTAATTAAACCGTATTGTTTTACCCCTCTGTACAAGGTTTCGCATGTTAGTCTTGAGGGGATCCCTCTTCCGGTCAGTTTTTAAATTTGGAATCCATTTTAAAGAGTGATACAATTTTCTTGTTCAGCAAAGAATAATACATCATGTCAAAATAGCAAAACCTCTCATCATCTCCATCACTTTTTAATGGGTAGGTGTGGTTTAGGGTCCAGCACTTTACATGCAGAACGACTTACACCAATAGAGGAATAATAATTTTCTTTTCAACATTAACAAGCAAACACAACAGTAAATTTCTCATGGTTGACAAGTCAAGAACAAGAACGACCAGAAGAAAACAGCAATCTCCCGAATTTATGGTACAGCTTACGCATGTTAGCTTGACGGACTAGGTATATGTGCATCAAGTTTACCATAGTTGTGTAACAGCAGTAGCACCTGTATTTTGAAAATGCTCATTCATTTCATCATCATTTTCTGTTACCGCTTAATCCTAATTAGGGTCACAGCGAGACTGTCAGCCATTGTAATTGACTCCAGGCGAGGGCAGAGTACACCCTGGAACAGCTCGCCAGTCTATTGAAGGGCAGAAACATGCTGACAGCTTTGCAGTTACTCTTGTCCAAAGTCAGCAATGGTTCTTTTACATGAACTTCCCACCACAGACAGTGGGAGACATGGATGGACTTTGATAACCCAGTTAGCTGCACTGGGGGGACAGTGGAGCATGGAGCGTGGGGCTTCAACTTTCAACCTAAGGATCAGTAGGGGGGGGTAGTGTGATGTCGGGGGGGGGGGGGGTGACCCTGGAGAACACACTTTTTTTGCCATACTGTACTAGAATTAAGTTTAATTGCGCATCCTCTACAGTAGGTGGCAGTGGCGCTCAGCTCGGGTTTGAAAAGGCACAAATGTGTGTATATATATATATATATATATATAATATATATATATATATATATATCCCTCGCTGCTTCGTGCTGCAGTTCCTGTGGCTTCAGTGCATCGCGGGTTTTTCAAAAATATCCATCGAAAAATAAAATAAAGAAATTAAGGAAAACTAGGGAAGACGTTCCGGAAAATGCCGCAAAACAAGGCCAAGTACACAAAAAACCCAACAAAACTACTTACATTTCTATGTGAGGCACACATCTGTGTGTGTGTGTTTGTGTGTGTGTGTTTGTGTGTGTGTGCACGTCTGTATTCTGTGTGCATTTATATTTTATTTAGATATTATGCATTATTTTTGAATATTTAATTGTTATTATTAGCATTTATTGCATGGAATATGTATTTATTGATATTATAGACTCATATACATGTGCATATACGTGAGTCAGGGAGGTCGATCCTACTTCGTGGAAATCAGCGGTCTCACAGGGGGGGTCTCGGTCCCCATTCACCAAATGTGAGGGATCAGATCCCTGTACACACACACACGCACGCACGCACACACACACACACACACACACACACACACACACACACACATATTGATTGATGATTGATTAACTGTTTGGGTTTTTAAACCCGAGCCTAGCAGCTCATCAGGCCGGTGCTTATCCCCGATTTCCGTAGCGTGAAGCAATCAGGAGTTGAACTCCTCCTGGATGGGACGCTAGTCCATCGCAGGTTACCTTCACAGTATATTTTACTGGTACCCATTTATACTGCTGGGTGAACAGAGGCACACTTGTTGTTGAGACCTTGCCCAGGGGTCTTAGCACAGTGAGGGTCTCAGTGGGATTTGAACTCACAACCTCCAGATCATGAGCCCAACACTCTAACCACTACACCACCGGCTCCACTATATATATATATTTTTATACACAATTTTTTATGCATGTTGACAAACCCTGACGGTGTGATTGTTGAAAACTTTGTCGATGAGGTTGGGATCTCTTTCAGTGAAAGGGAAGAATGCCCTGGTATTTTCACCACGCTATTTTCTTAAGGTTGCTTGGGGCAGTGGTGGTCTAGTGGTATAGGGTGCTGGATCGCTGATCCAAAGGTTGGGGGTTCGAGTCCCACTCTCCACAAGGTTGTCACTGTCCCCCCCAGTGCAGCTAACTGGGTTATCAAAGGCGGGCCATGTCTGTCACTGTCTATGGTGAGAGGCATGTAAAAGAACCATTGCTGACTTTCGTAAAGAGTAGCTGCAAAGCCGTCAGCGTGTTTCTGTCCCTTGCTAAAAAGGGTTATGACAGGAAGGGCATCCGACATAAAAACCTCTGCCAAATCAAATGTGCGAATCAGATGATTCGCTGTGGCGACTCCCGAGTAAAAGGGAAAAAGCCGAAAGGAAGACAGACAGATTTTCTTAAGGTTGCTTGGCAGAGAATTCAATAAAATCCAATAAATTAAAAAGAGGGGCAGTGGTGGTCTAGTGGTAGAAGGCGCTGGGTTGCTGATCCGAAGGGTGGAGGTTCGAGTCCCACTCCACTCTCCACAAGGTTGTCACTGCCCCCCCAGTGCAGCTAACTAGGTTATCAAAGCTGGGCCATGTCTCACTGTCTCTGGTGAGAGGTTCATTTGAAAGAACCATTGCTGCCTTAGGTAAAGAGGAGCTGCAAAGCCGTCAGCGTGTTTCTGTCCCTTGCTAAAGGGTTTTGTCAGGAAGGGTATCCGATGTAAAAACTTGTGCCAAAACGTGCGAATCATTCACTGTGGTGACCCCTGATAAACGGAAAAAGCCGGAAGGAAATCTCTCTCTCTCTCTCTCTCGCTCTCTGAATGAATTAAAAAGATGAGTAGTTTTACATACAGAAATGTCAGAGTCTTTTGTTTGTTTTTCTTTTTTGTGAGTAAATAAAATTGCTTTATCGTTGTTGCTGTTGGTGTTGACGATGTTGTTGTTAATATAATTTTTGGTTCATTTATTCATTTTCCAAACTGTTTAGTAATACTTGGGGCGAGGCTGGCCCTTATATTAACCTACATTTTATGGCGGCAATATATACCCTGAACGGCTTGCTAGTCCATTTGCTCCGATGAATATTTGCACCTACACTTTTACCCAGCAGCAATTTCGAACAGCCAGGTAAGACAAATTTGTATGTCTTTGGACCGTGAGTGGAGAAAAACCATGCAAGTATTAGGCGAACATGCAAACTCCGAATGGAAACACTTTATCATGGACCTGACCCGAACCCAGGACCATCTTACTGTGAGGCAGACATGCAAACTACTGTGTCACCGCACCTGCCTTAAATAATAATAATCCTTTTCATTCTTTCATTTTCTGAACCGCTTAATTAGGGTCGCTGGGAAACTGGTGTCCATCTCAGCCAACTCCAGACGAGGGCGGAGTACACCCTTCAGGCCATCGCAGGGGGTAGATAATGATGATGATGATGATGATGATAATAATAACAATAATAATAATAATAATTATTATTATTATTATTATTATTATTATTATTATTATTATTATTATTATTAATTGTTCTAATTCAGCCTGAATAAACCAATTAAAGTTCAAAAATTCTAGGCGAGTAATTAACACAAATGTTACTTTACACCAGGGGTATTTATGAATGATTTTTTCTCTTAACCCAAGTAAATAAATTTGTGATATGAATAATTAACGTGACTTTTTTTTTTTTTTTGTATCAAATAATCTGTTGTACTGAAGTTTACCCCTGCTGATGCTTGAACCTTGATACTGAAAGCACTTCTTCATAAACATTGAGGTTTCCTTCAATTTTTCATCATCTTCTAATCTGCTCAAAACTTAATCACGTTTTTGGTCCAATCCCTTAATTTCCTATCTAAGAGATAAGCCTCTGTGCAGCCCAACCCACCCTCCCCCCTGCCCCCCACCGCCGCCCCCCGCGCCCATCCAACTCTGCATGTCTAGATCTTTTTGTGGAGATAAGGCTGACTCTCCCTGTAGGGCTTCTGGTGTCGATACTAATATACGGCCCTCATCGGAAAACTGTCAGAACCATTTCTGCTGCCTCTCTGCTACAGAATCTTGTTTTTGACCTTCTTTTGTATTGTTATTTAGATTTCAAATGTGTCTTTTGACATTTTAAAAGAACCATGAAAATAATAATAAAAATATAATAATACTTTAATTTAAAACCTTCATGTTTGATGGTCCAGACAACCAGATATCCATGTAGCACTGAACAAGTAATGGTGAGATACTTAATTTTTATTATTATTATTATTTGAGAGACTCATTCACCTCACAGTTAACCCGGAAATGAAAGGAAATTGATTACTTTATGTTTCTATGAGCACCCAACACATCAAACCATGCCACAGTCGACCTGCAGCGCGTACTTCCCAGGTCAAAGTTGCTTTGCAGACTTTCTTTACTGTTGTAGAAATCCGGAATTACACATATTTGCTACTTCATGAAACACCACCTACCCACCCGAGGTCAGACGCTCTTCCATACATGCTAAAGAACTCTGCCACGTCTTTTTCAATCTGAATGTGCCCAGTGTTCGGGGGGAAAAATAATAATCATAAAAAAAAAAACCTTCAGGTATTCATTTCATTGAACCAGCAGAATTCTTTAATTTTCGCAAACAGTTTCCTTTAAACTTCAACATTTTGATTCTGTTTTGTGTACAGTATCATGTTGCTTTTAGAACTTTGATAAATAAGGAATAAACACAAAGTCAGCTTACATTTAAAAGTTTTTATTTTCATATTTCAGCATATCATGAATTGCTGTCTTTCCTTACTTTCTTAAATTGCTGTCTTTCCTTACTTTCCTTACTTCTTTACTTTCCTAAAGTAACAAATTTATTTACAGTTTTCATGTTGTATTTTTAGGGCGGTGGTGGCCCGGTGGTAAGATACTAGATTGTCGATCCTAAGGCTGGGGGTTTAAGCCCTGCTGTCAACGGGTTGTCACTGTCCCCCCCAGTGCAGCTAACTGGGTTATCAAAGGCCAGCCATGTGTCTCTTGCTTGGCATCACTGATCCCAATGTTGGGGGTTGAAGCCCCACTCTCCATGGGTTGTTTCCAGACCCCAACCCCAGTGCAGCTAACTAGGTTATCAAAGACGGGCCATGTGTCTAACTGTCTATGGTGTGAGGTTCATGTAAAAGAACCATTGCTGACTTTCAATAAGAGTAGCTGCATTGCCGTCAGCGTGTTTCTGCCCTGCGATGGCCTGGCGAGCTGTCCAGGGTGTACTCTGCCCTTACCCGGAGTCAGCTGGGATGGGCACCAGCCTCCCCGCGACCCTAAATAGGATCAAGTGGTTACAGAAAATGAATGAATGAATATATCTGCAGTGTACATGAGACTGAACATTACACTTGCACCTCCTTTTTTTTGTGTTTTGGTCCACTTTGACTTCCTCATTACCCTTTTCATCGTAGTCTACCCTGCTGCTCTGTGAAGCCTCCTTATTGACCTGCGCTAATTTTTTGTTTACCTCATCACAATTGTTTAGTACTTCAGTGTTTATCGTTGCTGTCAGTTACTGTTATTCCCGTTGTGTATTGCATCACTAGTTTGTGTTTACGTAAAATAATTTTTTACGTAAAGAAATTATTCACAATTTTTTGACCAATGAAATTCAAGAGTTTGTTAGTTTTGTGCTACAAGTTGGTAATAAGTAAATAAATAAATAAGTAAATATATATATATATATATATATATATATATATATATATATATATATATATATATATATATATATATATAAACTGTGCATCTTTAATGTTACTTGAAAAAAAAATTGAGGCTCGTTTTTAATAATAATTCTTGCTGTTAACGGTTCTTTATATATATATAGTTCCCCCTGCGTATTTGTTAGGAGATGGAGAACACGTACATGAGATCTCAAATCTAGCCCGAGGCACCTGTACCTGTTTGAAGAAGCAGGCACCAGTCAGCGTGGTGCGATTTGAAATGATAGCGAGGTAAAAAGTGCATGGCTCTGATCTCCTGCAACGTGTCTTGATTCGACCGGGTTGAGATCATGAGAGTGATGTTTCAGAAGACTGCTGGTCGGACAAAAAAAAAAAAAAAAAAAAAAACACAAACGGGGGGGGGCAGGTTAAAGTGATGAAGTTTTTGTATTTATTTCTTTTCTTGATTATGAGCGTTTCTTCCAGAAGCAGCTGACCAATAGCATACGACTTCAAATATGGCAGGTGTTGTACTGCATATAATTTTTTTTTAATATCCTACCATTCAGGTTGCTTTACTTTTCTACTGCATGTGCAAAAGCATTTCATATATCGGGGAGTAAATAAAAAGCAGCCTCCAAGCTAAAAATGCGAAGGCAAATGATGTATACATTCATGACTGATGTAATCGATCAGTGATATTGCAACAAATAGATTTTATTGCTATTCCAGTTGCCCCTCCCCCCATCAGCTCTCCAACAGGCGTAAACAGTGAGACAACTTTAGTTGTGTTGCTACAGCAACAGACTCGAATGCAACAAACTGTGGTATGTTTTTGTATTGCTGGAAGACATGACGCGTTGTTTTCTCAACCAGAGGCGAAGGAACATCAGCAACAGACTTTACTTGACTCAGCATGCTGGAGTTTATCACATGTGATTTTAAATTCTTTTGATCATAGTTTTAGTGAATAGTTTTAAAACACAGTTTTCGTAGTTTGTGTACAGTATCTCCAGACGTTTACTCCACGCACTTTTTCCAGTTCCGTGTCTGTTCTTTTTTGGACCACATTTGGTGGGTACTTTCCGTAGCATACCAGGAATACCCTCAACATATTGACTTCAAGAACTGGCTGTTTACTTTTTGCCTAATACATTGTACTATTTGGCACGTGTCACTGCAGTAGATATAAGCAATAACACATTCCTATTGGCTAGTCTATTACCAGGATATGAGGTCATATCCTATCATTTTTGAGATGTTGTGATACAAAAACAATAACAAGTAGCGGTCCTGCCTCATTATAAGCGAAAAGATAAGTAGCCTGTGTCTTTTTTTCCCCCCATTTATTTTAGACTGATTTCAGTCACTGTCCCCCCCAGTGCAGATAACTGGGTTATCAAAGGCCGGCCATGTCTCTCACTGTCTATGGTGAGAGGTTCATGTAAAAGAATCATTGCTGACTTTCGTAAAGAGTAGCTGCAAAGCCGTCAGCATGTTTCTGATCCTTTGCTAAAGGATTGTGTCAAGAAGGTCACCCGGCATAAAAACCTCAGTCAAATCAAATGTGTGAATTGTTCGCTGTGGTGACCCCTGATAAAGGGAAAAATCCAAAAGGAAATCTCTCATTTTAGACTGATTTAAAGTAAAGGGACAACATTTGAAATGAATGTGTTTGATGAAAAAAAGAAAACATGTACGTATCTTGTTTTAATTTTCAAGAATAACACAGGATGTTGTTGTCCCCCCACCCCCAGTATGGCAGAATGCTGTTGTCTGGTGGAGATCACATTGTACCCGGTGTGAGCAGCCGGAGGCTAGTTAGAATGCACTTATGCTGGTGCCATGTATTTAGGTCTAATTTCACAACTGGATTATTATAGCTCTGCTTCTTTATAATGAAATGTCTTCCCCTAGTGGGTCTCGACTGAACTTTTTCCAGCAATAAAATAGGGATTTTATTTTGGATTTTACATTTTTAGTCATTGAGCAGTTATGGCCTGGTGGTAAGGCGCTGGATACTGATCCCAAGGTTGGGGGGTACAAGCCCCGCTGTCAATGGATTGTCATTGTCCCCCCCAGTGTAGCTAACTGGGTTATCAAAGGCCGGCCACATGTCTCACTGTCTATGGTGAGAGGCTTATGTCGAAGAACCATTGCTGACTTTCGTCAAGAATATCTGCATAGCCGTCAGTGTGTTTCTGACCTGCGATGATCTGAAGTACTCTCTGCCTGTGTCCAGAGTCGGCTGAGATGGGCGCAAGCCTCGCCGTGACCCTAATTAGGATGAAGTGGTTCAGAAAATGAATGAATGAATAGTGATTTAGTTTTAACATGACTCCATGGATTGATCACCTTCAAAATTGAATAGATTATTTTTCAAGCCCAGGTCCTTCCCCTGACAAAGTTTGAGCAAAATCAGGTTGGTAGTTTTGAGTAATCCTGCTCAAGAAAAAAAAAAAAAATAATAATAAAATAATTTTTTTTGACGAAACATTTAATACATTTCTGGATCATGATATGGATCTGATCCAAAGTGTTCTAGGATGTTGCCAAGTCCAAATAATTCATTTACACGATTTACTAAAATTGGTTTAGCAGTTGTTGAGTAATTCTGTTTTCTGTTAATCGACAAACAAACAAGCAGACACTGGTGAATACAGAACCTTCAATGACAAAGCAGTGGAGGCACTTCAAATAGTTATGGGAAGAACTTTTATTTTTTAAATAATTAGTTTTTAGTTTTGGGTCACAACCCCCCTCCCTCCCCATCATCATGTGACTCTATGGTCAGCTGCATGGTACAAGCCTCCATATTACAAGATAGTTTCATCCCTACTGCCTACTTTATAAAATAGTTTATGATTAAAACGTGTGTGTGTGTGTGTGTGTGTGTGTGTGTGTGTGTGTGTGTGTGTGTGTGATCCATTACTTTGGAATAACCAATTTGCTTCATCCGTTCGAGGTTATAATGCTTTTATGTCTGAGTACCGTATGCAAATTATGAATTAGAAAATGCAAAGGCAAAAATAATTGTTTAATATCTTTTAATCCAATCACCTCCTGATATTCATTCATTTTGTGAACCACTTCATTCTAATTAGGGTCGCGGGGAGGCTGGTGCCCATTTCAGCCGACTCTGGGCGAGGGCAGAGTACACCCTGGACAGCTCACCAGGCCATCATAGCAGCTCCTCTTTACAAAAGCCAGCAATGGTTCTTTTACATGAATCTCGCATCACGGGCAGTGAGAGACATGGCCGACCTTTGATAACCCAGTTGGCTGCAGTGCGGGCTGTCCATAGTATTGATGACTTACAATTTTTTTATTTATTTATTTTTTTTTTTTATTTCAGAATTTAGGTTTCAAATAAGTCATAAGTCTCTCAGGGGTTTTTGATATAATCCTTTTATAATGGTACTAGATGTTATTACGGATTGCTATGTCAGTGAAGAGATCCGCTTTATATGAGAAGAATTTAATTTTGCTCAGGTCATTGTTTAAATTTCTGACCATGTTTTGTTCCAGAATTATCATGTCAAATACGTACAATGTATTGTAGAAACAGACTACTGTAATCTAAATATAAACTGAACTCATGAGAATGTTCACACATTCTGGTTCAGTTATTGGAAATGAATTAACGCCTCTTTGAAATTATTATTTTTTCTTAATTTTTTTTTTTTTTTTTTGTAAATGCACTTTATCCTCACCTGTGAGTGCATGGTGAGTGGAGACAGCAGCTGAAAGCTAAATCGGTTCTTCACTGATCCTGATCCTTGAATCCATCAATAGGCTATCATCTCTCGAAACATGTTCTAAAGGGGAAAATCCCTCGCTGTGTCAAACAAGACCACAAGTTTCCTTGGCAGGTGCAAGGATTGACCCCTGTGCCAAAGACCCAGCCAGGTGCAAATGGAAGTGTTGGCATATAGCATTTTAGCATTTTCTCCAATCAAAAAAAAAAAAACCACCTTCCTCTGGCACATCTGCAGTGCAAAAGTGGAATGTTATATTGAGTGCAGAACTGAAAAGGAAAAAGTAGCAAAAAAAAAAAAAGCAAAACAGCTGGAAAAGTGGGTCATCAACTCACCGTAAACTCTCTCCTCGTTTTAATGGAGCTTCAGTGCTCTTGACAGGCCTTTCCCTGCTGAGCTCAGTCAATGGAAGCCAGTTTGTGGTGACTCTTGGTGTATCATGGTCAGTCTGGTATTGGATGTCAGGTTCACATGTTTGATTTCAATTCTGACATGGATATGTCAGGTTCAGAGCAACTCGACTCATATTACTGTACCTTTTCTCCTCAGGCACATGAGTAGATTTTAAATATTTGGCATCCCTTCGTGGCCTGATGTGTCACAACACAATATATGGAGATGTGCAGAATGTGTGTCCATTTTTACTCCAGCTACAGCTCTTTTTTTTTTGTGACAGTTCCCATGCCAACGGGTACCATGTGCTTTTATTTGTTTTGATTTAAGTCCTACAATCATCTCCTCCACTGTGAGGCACCTGTTTTTCTGCTCCTTTGTGTTGTTTCCTGGTTTGATTTTATATCATCCTTCTGTTTGTCTATAACATTTTTATTTACACCCACCACCACCATCACCACCACCTGAAGAGTCCGAACATCTCAACTACTTTTAAATCCACATGGTTGTACATGACACCATCATTTTCATTCATTTGATAACAGTGTAACTTGGTGAAGGTGGGGTACATCCTGAACAGCTGAGCAGTCCATTGCAGGGCCAACACACACACACACACACACACACACACACACACACACACACACACACACACACATATACAGGAACATGTCTTTTGTACTATGGGAGCAAATCAGTGTAATATCACCAAATGATTCAAGATTCAAGAGTGTTTGTTATTATGTTCATACGTAATGGAATTTTGTACAAGGCTCTTGGCTTTAAGCGATGCAAACAAGTTAACCATGTGCAAATGAGACAATAAACTGCAATTAGCACTGTGAAGAAAAGAATATAAACACAAGTAATTCTGTACACGAAAGCAGTAAAAATGCGTCATGCCTTTTTTTTTTTAATACAGTATATACCATTTTTTTTATGTGTATATGTGTCTATATGTACAGTCGGCCCTCTACTTTTTCAAAACCTGGACTTTTCGTGTGTAGCTGTGCATTTTATATGTAAAACACGTGATTCATTCCAAGGCTCCCAAGACTACCCCATAAACACCACTTTTGACACACCAATTTTGTATGAAATATGTGTTAAAAGTAAACAAAAATTATTTACCTTTTTTAAATCTCTCGAACCACCCATGCAACGCTTTAAAGTCCGGGAGTTGCTGGTCTGAAGAACCTTCACCCCCACCCTCCTTCACGAGGTCCTTAAATATGGCGGTTGCTTTTTCCGAAATAATCGCCTCCGTCACTGTATCTCCGCTTTTAAGGCCTCCTTCTGCTTCAATATTGTCCCGATTGTAGAGGAGTTTCGGCCAAACTCCTTTGCGATTTCCCTCAACCGCATCCCACTTTCGTATTTTTTTATTATCTCCTGCTTCACTCCGATTGATAACCGGGAATCAGTTTCTTGGGGACTATGATGGATAACGAAATATAACGCTGCAATGATCACTCTCAAAAAAACTCATGAGCCAACAGTTCTGTTCAACTCTCCTTCACGCGTGCAACAAACAGGAAGTGTGGGTACAGGAATGGGTACAGTTCAGCTCCCTCCTGGTCAATGGGAGGCCAGTGGGGCGGGATGTTGGGAGACGGCCAATGAGAGAGCAACTCGCGCATTGTTTGAATGTTTGAATGGCGCATTTGAATGTTTGAATGGCGTGTTTGGCGCTTTTTGTAAGAAGAGGTTGTTTCGTATACAGAGGACGAAAATTTAGAAAAATGTTTTTCGGAACCTGGATTTTCCGTATTCAGAGGTTTTCGTAAGTAGAAGGCCGACTGTACATGTAATCATTAAGCCATTTTTAACATCTAAGGGTCCCGATAATGTTAGCAAATACACTCCAAAAGTATTGACACTTGTGCTATAACTCACGGAAGATATATACATTTTCTACTAATGCTTATTAGGGTCATGGGGAGGCTAGAGCCCAGCCCAGCCAACTCCAGGCAGAGTACACCCTGGGCAGCTCATCAGGCCACCGCAGGGAAGAAACATGCTGACAGGTATGCAGCTCCTCTTGTTGAAAGTCAGCAATGGTTCTTTTACATGAACCTCTCACCATAGACTGTCAGAGACATGGCCGGCCTTTTATAATCCAGTTAGCTGCACTGGGGGGTCACTGACAACCAGCTGAAAGTGGGGTTTGAACCCCCAACCTTGGGATCAGTGCTCCAGCACATTTACCACCAGGCCACCACTCCCCTGGATTTTATTTACGTGTTTAATTTGTTGTTTGGTTTGATTTATGGATTGTAGGTGAGGATAGTATATTTGTGATACACTTGTTACCTGATACTATACTAGTTCTTCTCAAAAAAATAGCATATTGTTATAAAGTTGATTATTTTCTGTAATGTACTGATAAAAATTCAACTTTCATATATTTTAGATTCATTGCACACCAACTGAAATATTTCAGGTCTTTTATTGTTTTAATCCTGATGATTTTGGCATACAGCTCATGAAAACCCAAAATTCCTATCTCAAAAAATTAGCATATCATGTTCAGGTAGTCTAAACGAGCTATTAACCTAATCATCTGAATCAACCAATTAACTCTAAACACCTGCAAAAGATTCCTGAGGCTTTTAAAAACTCCCAGCCTGGTTCATTACTCAAAACCGCAATCATGGGTAACACTGCCGACCTGACTGCTGTCCAGAAGGCCATCATTGACACCCTGAAGCAAGAGGGTAAGACACAGAAAGAAATCTCTGAGCGAATAGGCTGTTCCCAGAGTGCTGTATCAAGACACCTCAGTGGGACGTCTGTGGGAAGGAAAAAGTGTGGCAGAAAACGCTGCACAACCAGAAGAGGTGACTGGACCCTGGGGAAGATTGTGGAGAAGGGCCGATTCCAGACCTTGGGGGACCTGTGGAAGCAGTGGACTGGGCTACAGGTGCCGCATTCCCCAGGTCAAACCACTTTTGAAGCAGAAACAGCGGCAGAAGCGCCTGACCTGGGCTACAGAGAAGCAGCACTGGACTGTTGCTCAGTGGTCCAAAGTACTTTTTTTGGATGAAAGCAAATTTTGCACGTCATTTGGAAATCAAGGTGCCAGAGTCTGGAGGAAGACTGGGGAGAAGGAAATGCCAAAATGCCTGAAGTCCAGTGTCAAGTACCCACAGTCAGTGATGGTCTGGGGTGCCATGTCAGCTGCTGGTGTTGGTCCACTGTGTTTTATCAAGGGCAGGGTCAATGCAGCTAGCTATCAGGAGATTTTGGAGCACTTCATGCTTCCATCTGCTGAAAAGCTTTATGGAGATGATTATTTTTCAGCACGACCTGGCACCTGCTCACAGTGCCAAAACCACTGCTAAATGGTTTACTGACCATGGTATTACTGTGCTCAATTGGCCTGCCAACTCTCCTGACCTGAAGCCCATAGAGAATCTGTGGGATATTGTGGAGAGAAAGTTGAGAGACACCAGACACAACACTGTGGATGAGCTTAAGGCCGCTATTGAAGCATCCTGGTCCTCCGTAACACCTCAGCAGTGCCACAGGCTGATTGCCTCCATGCCACGCCCACTTTGAAGCAGTCATTTCTGCAAAAGGATTCCCGACCAAGTATTGAGTGCATAACTGAACATAATTATTTAAAGGTTGACTTTTTTGTATTAAAAACACTTTTTTTATTGGTCGTATAAAATATGCTAATTTTTTGAGATAGGGATTTTTGGTTTTTCTTTACTATTTTGCCCAAATAATCAATATTTAAACAATAAAAGGCTTGAACTACTTCATTTGTGTGTAATAAATCTAAAATATATGAAAGTCTAATATTTATCATTACATTACAGAAAATAATGAACTTTATCACAATATGCTAATTTTTGAGAAGGACTAGTAACTATAGCTGCTATGGTATATGAATTAGTTTAAAATGTATTCCTTTTTAAAACACTTTCGGGGTTATTTGGTATTTTGTACATCCTTATGTGACCTACCCTGTGGGGGACAGTGACAACCCGTTGAGAGTGGGGCTTGAACCCCCAACCTTATGATCAGTGCTCCTGCACCTTTACCACCAGGCCACCACTGCCCAGGAAGATGTATCATAATGCTCATATTTGTACTGAAGCATTTCCTGAAATGTACTCTCGCTCTTTTGTAAAATAAATGTTTCTCTAATAGGTTTTGTAGAGAAAATAAATGGCCTGTGTTGTCTGGAGTAGTGTCGTCCAAATAGTGTTAAAAGCATGCAATAATGGCTGCAATAACATTTTTACATACAACTGAAATGGCTTCTCTCCATCGACTAAGTGACCGCTGTGCGCACTGAAGCGTGACTTGTGGTGGAAGCATTCAACTTAAGTGTCAACCATATTTCATCTGAGGGTTACCATCCAATTACTGACATACAAACAGATTTCAGGGTCACACAAGTACTGATTGATGTTTCCTGCCACTTATTGGTTGGCTTTAGGATCCTGAAAAGCTCTCATTTGACACCAAGTCCCATTGGGAAATGGGTGGGGTGGAGGGTGCTGCTGCATCAGTGCATCTTCTACCCCTTTCCACAGCCACTTCATAATTTGACTTTACATCCTTTGAAAGCCCCTCCTCCCCTCTGTGTTGTCCCAGATTTGCATAATATCATAATTTGGGATGCAAAAGCATCTTTTATCATTTTGCTCTCTCTCTCTCTCTCTCTCTCTCTCTGTTTCTCTCCAAGGTTGCTTTCATTTCTTTTTATCGCCACCCATTACTATGCACTTGCCCGTAGCTGCATTCTCAAATAAGATCTATGCTCATAATTTGAAGGAAACGCACCATTCAAAGACGCTTGCAGGAAATAATTCTACTGTGCTTTCAACCTCAAAATGGCTTCCCATTTACATTATACACCCTGTTGTACGCTCAGAAAATATGGCCCTGATGGGCCGCCATGCCTGGAGCGGTTCCTTGCACTAATGGAATGGGCTGGGGAGTAACTGACTGGACAGGTGTTGTCAGAACGAATCATCAAGATGAAATGTTGAATATGTGGAACAGCACTTCGGCAAATGCAACGCTGCGGAACATGTCCGCTGGCTGCCTGCGGATTTCATTTCTCATGAAAGGGAATTTAAAATATTTACAGTGTTAAAAAGCCCTAGAGAGGCAGGAACTCCTTGATATGTCCAACCATCCCTCAGACATTTTTTTTTTCCCTTTTGCAACCTTGGTTTAAGTCACAAAGGATTTGAATTGTGCATCTTCTTCCCGAAGGATCATTGTTCCTGAGATTACCGCGGTTGCCAGATCAGTATAAAACATCCACTTTTTTGTAGATTTTAATAATTCACTAATATATTTCTTGCTGACTGAAGTTTTGATAAGCAACATTTGCCGACATGGGTACCTATTCCTTTCTTTATGAAGAGGCATTTTTCCTAAATCTGCAATTTATTCCTACTGAAAATACTTTGCAGTGTCTACAATCATACTGTAGGCTTTCAGTCATGACTGCTCATCAACAATGTCAATGTTTATTCAGAGTAAATTTATCTGGAAATATTGTTGGCATCTTTCTCCCATTATCATATCTGCGGGTCAGTGGTCATTGATCAATCCAGCATATTTCTATCATGGCATGTCCAGAACACTTTTTGGGATCGAGGGGTGTTAATGGGTCCTGCGTCCACTTTTCCGATGCACATTCAAGTTGAGTTTGGAATAGAGAATGTACATGACAGAAAGAGGAAACAGGACCCAGAGAACACATACAGTCTTCATGACGCTTTCAATCCAGGACCTTTTTGCCGTAAGGCAGAAGTGCTAAAAGGAACATCTTCCTGTGAGTATGGGTATCTGCGTATTCGCCATTTATTCTGCAAAACTCGGGAGTCTTGGCCATATTAAATTTGCAGGAATCTTTGTTTTTTCACCAAATGTTCTGCAAACACTCCTCATTTGCTCTGCAAATGTTCTTTGTAGTTGTTTACTATGCGTTAGTTGTTAACCTCCCTCTGGAATGTGGCGACTCATTGTAAATACTGGGAGAATACTTGCATATAATTGGCGAACATATGAGACCACCTGACTGTGACCCTAAATAAATGCGATTGGGCAATAGTTGTCCCAGTTGGAACATTTGTGAAAATGTCGCTGACTGTTTGCAGGGATTTATCAGATTTTTGTGACGTATTTATTAACTACTCACCAGAATATCACTGGGGCAGTGGTGGTCTAGTGGTATAAGGCGCCGGATCGCTGATCCAAAAGGTTGGGGGTTCGAGTCCCACTCTCCACAAGGTTGTCACTGTTCCCCCAGTGCAGCTAACTGGGTTATCAAAGGCCGGCCATGTCTCTCACTGTCTATGGTGTGAGGCATGTAAAAGAACCATTGCTGACTTTCGTAAAGAGTAGGCTGCAAAGCCGTCAGTGTGTTTCCACCCTGCTATGGCCTGGCAAGCTGTCCACGGTGTACTCTGCCCTCACCCTGAGTTGGCTGGGATGGGCACCAGCCTCCCCGCGACCCTAATTAGGATGAAGCGGTTGCAGAAAATGAAAAATGAACAGAATATCACTGAAAATTTATGAGAAAGGCCAGTGGTGGCCTGGTGGTAAAGGTGCTGGATCACTGATCCTAAGGTTGGGGGTTCAAGGCCCACTCTCAACGGTTTGTCACTGTCGCCCCAGTGCAGCTACCGGGAACATGTTTAATTTGTTGTTTAGTTTGATTTGTGGATTGTATGTGGCAATTGTATATTTGTCATATACTTGTTACCTGATACTGTAACTATAGCTACGATGGTATATGAATTAGGTTTTTTATTATTATTATTCCTTTTTAAAACACTTTCGGGGTTTTATTTGGTACTTTGTACATCCTTATGTCACCTAAAGAACCATTTATGTCCGTATTACTTTGTATCCCTTCTTCTTCTTTTCCTTTTGGCTTTTCGCTTCAGGGGTCGCCACAGCGAATCATCTGCCTCCATCTCACCCTATCCTTTGCATCTTCTTCTCTTACACCAACGACCTTCATGTCCTCCTTCACCACATCCATGAATCGTCTCTTTGGTATTACTTCATATCCCTATGTTTGGATATGTTGTAACCGGTATTCAGCTCTTGAGGATATGTTGTATATGTACATGGGATTTGATTTTTTTTTGTCTTTTTTGCATATACAGACCATACAGTAAGTAGATATTACCCATGAAGCTCATGCATACCCATTGGTAGTGATCCCCCTCATGAACTCTATTTGGAGTGTAAATAATGAAGCGTGACGAGTTGAGCTGTAGTGGTGGCCTGGTGATAAAGGTGCTGGATCACTGATCCTAAGGTTGGGGGTTCAAGCCCCACTCTCAACAGGTTGTCACTATCCCCTTCCAGTCCAGCTAACTGGGTTATCAAAGGCCGGCCATGTCTCTCACAGTCTATGGTGGGATGTTCATGTAAAAGAACCGTTGGTGACGTTTGCCAAGAGGAGCTGAATAGCTGTCAGCGTGTTTCTGCCCTGCGATAGCCTGGCGAGCCGTCCGGGGTGTACTCTGCCCTCGCCCGGAGTCGGATGGGATGGGCGCAGGTCTCCGTGTAACCCTAATTAGGATCAAGCAGGTACAGAAAATGAATTTATGCGAAAATCATCACCAAAGTGATGACTGTTGCCCAACACCTCATCGGTCTAGTTACTACACCACCGCCTAAAGCTGGACATGTCGTCTTGGCTAATTATCTGGAGTAGAACTGGTTAACGTGCAGCATAAAGTCTGTTCATGTAAAAGGAGGAAAGTCATGACAACTGCTGAATTTGTGATAAAAATCAGTAAAAAGGCAACCCTTGCCTTTGTAGCTGCAGATTTTATAGAGAAACTTACTGGAAATTTTCTTTTAAAGTTCAATCAGAAGAAAAGCTTAGAGAGAGAGAGAGAGAGAGAGAGAAAGATCAGTGGATGCACTTGACTGAACACTTATGTCCTTTGTACCCGAACTCTTCCCTGATGTTGCTTTTGGTGAAGTGTTTATTGCGTTCGGTGCTCGAGTTTTGTACAATCCTCTGCTTCCAATTGCTTTGACTGACTAACTGCTGAATGAGCTTGTTTTTACGTACCTTACTGGGAAGTTTCATCTGTCCTCAGTCACCGCTTTATCCTGGTAAAAGTCACAGTGGGATCAGAGCCTGTCCTGGGAACCATGGGAGCTCTGTGTAAATGCACCCTGGATGGCATGTCAGTCCATTACATGGAATCAATACATACAAGTTAGAATCACCTGACTGACGAGAGGTGGGAGGACTCGTTCGGATCGGGAGGAAGTGATCCTGGTCGGTTCATTACGGATTGAAAGTTTACATCGGCGGGCATAATGAGGAAACATGCACAGACTGAGGAACAGAATGTGTCAGAGACGGCGAGTTTTGTGCTTTTGAACATGGAATTAATGTTAAGACTTTGCGACAAAGTAATTAAATTTAACAGCACATTTTACACACTGTTAGTCATAGAGTCTCTATTTAGTACCCTAATGACTGCGAAAAGATAATTGTTGAAGAAAGAAAAGTGTGTTCAATGTAAAAAAAAAAACATGAAACGCACAAGCAACCAGACGTAGCTGCAATTATTTTTCCTTCAATTGCTAAATTGTATGGATGTTACAGTGTGGAGAGGGATGGGCACTGCCAGACTTCCTCGCCCGTAACACGTCACATGTGAGGCCACAAACAACCCTTTCAATGCAACTGTAGTGATGATTAGTACTACTGTACATAGGATTTCATTCATTCATTCATTTTTTTTTTTTTGAACTGCTTAATCCTAATTAGGGTCGCTGGGAGGCTGGCGCCCATCTCGGCCGACTCTGGGCAAGGGAAGAGTGCACCCTGGACGGCTCGGCAGGCCATCGCAGGGAAGAAACACGCTGATGGCTATGCAGCTCCTCTTGTCGGAAGTCAGCAATGGTTCTTTTACATTACCCTCACACCATAGACAGTGAGAGACACGGCCATCCTTTGATGACCCAGTTCGCTGTACTGTGGGGGGTACAGTAACAACCTGTTGCGAGTGGGGCTTGAACCCTCAATCTTGGGATCAGTGATACAGCACCTTTACCATCAGGCCACCACCTCCCAGGATATTATTTACATGTTTAATTTGTTGTTTGGTTTGATTTGTGGATTGTACTGTAGGTGGCAATAGTATATTTGTAGTACACTTGTTACCTGATACTGTAACTATAGCTACTATGGTATATGAATTAGTTTATTATTATTATTATTATTATTATTATTATTATTATTATTCCTTTTTAAAACACTTTTGGGGTTTTATTTGGTACTTTGTACATCCTTATTACTTTGTGTCCCTATGCTTGGATATGTTGTAACCGGTATTCAGCGCTTGAGTGCTTCAGGATACGTTATATATGACCCATGGGATTTGCTATTTTTTGGCTCTTTTGCATATACAGACCATACAGTGAGTAGATATTACCCATGAAGCTCATGCATACCTATTGGTAGTGATCCTGCTCATGAACTTTGTTTATTTGTAGTGTAAATAATGAAGCGTGACGAGTTGAGCAGTAGTGGTGGCCTGGTGATAAATATGCTGGATCACTGATCCCAAGCTTGGGGGTTCAATCCCCCCTCTCTCCACGGGTTGTCACTGCCTCCCCGCCACCCCTCCCAGTGCAGCTAACTGGGTTAGCAAAGGCCGGCCATGTCTCTCACAGTCTATGGTGGGAGATTCATGTAAAAGAACCATTGATGACTTTTGACAAGAGGAGCTGCATTGCTGTCAGCGTGTTCCTGCCCTGCGATAGCCTGGCGAGCCATCCAGGGTGTACTTTGCCCTCGCCCAGAGTGTGCTGGAATGGGCGCCAGCCTCCCTGTGACCCAAATTAGGATCAAGTGGGTACAGAAAATTAATGAATGGCTGAATAGTTGAGTGTAAGTTTTGGACCAGGGATTGACTCCCACTTCCCTTTGGTCCAAATCAAGGTACTGCCCAAGTAATACATGAACGATTGAAATGATACAGTTTATGGCAATAAATAATAGCTTTGCATCATAAATTTAATAATATGGAGGCAATATATGTATTGAATGTAAATGAAGAATTTGCCATGCATTGGTTAAAGTTTGTCTTTATTTGTTAAATTTTCATGTCTAAGGATTTTCCTTCTTCTTCTTTTCTCTCCCATCTGCATCACCTTTCCATGGAGAAGAAGATTACTCTGTGAAAGGTAAGAACCCCGTTTTTACTTGCTCACTTTGAAGGCGATTTGCCATATGCTGGCGTTCAAAGCTGGATCTTAACAAGATAATCATGTGCACCCCCGTCTGAGGGGCACTGTCAGCTTGGACTGCGGTTTGGAAGACAAACAGGGGCTTTTGATTTGCTGCTCCAAAGCAATGATTGATTTCTCGAACCCTTCTTCTTAACCCTTTCAAAGCAACCCTTTCCTTTTTCTCATTTACTTAATTTTATTTGAGTTTGTACTTGAGTGCTTGCTTTTGGTGGTTCTTTTGGGGTAAAATAAAAGCAGTAATATGTATAGTACATTTACCGGAGATGGTCTCCTGTGGCTCTGGATGCTACATTTTCAGATCAGGTTATGTATGCATCCTTCAGGCTATAATTAGCTCCGTTTACTCTTCTGGGGAAATTGCAATTTTAATGGATTATTTGTTGAATGGGTAGAATGCAAACCACGGCCATCTCCCAGTAGGAAGCCGTGCATTAGTCCACAGGGTCAATGCTCTTAGAGGGAGGGGGCAACCTGCCAAGACCAGCACGCCTCGTATGTAGCGCTCAAAAACAGCAGTGTGTTGTTGCTCCCTCTGCTTCGTTAATATCGGTTCGATTCTAATCTAATATATTCCCAACTGGTTGGGTTTGAGTGTAATTGATGGGTGCTGTGCAAAGGTCTGGCTCTTTCAGGCTTGCTTTACTGGGATAAGCTGCAGGTATCTGTGAATGCTGCCCATCATAATTCACAGCTGATGAACTACCCTATGAATCCAGACACAAGTCTTGGGAGAGGGTCACTATGGCAACACCAGCAGAGAGCTGTTTCTTGAGGAGGCGAAATGTTATTGGTGGTTGTGGTTGAGGGGTGATGACACTAAATGTGGGGGGAGGGAGGCAGTGATCTAGACTAGGAAGGCAGTGATCCCATGTCTACCATTTCAATACGATACCAGTAGACTCCCTTGGACAGTCGTTACTCAATACTATAAATAATAGTGGCATCATCAGTCATCATCAGCTTTGGTTGACATAATGGTCAAGGCCATGTGCCTCATTCATATGTAGTATCTGCATCATTTCAAACTTCCTGATTGGAATATATGATGAAGCTACTTAAGATATTTACCCAATGCTCTGGTGAAGATTGATACTTGCTATTCAGTCAGTTTACTTTCCTGAATGGACAAAAAAAAAAAATCTTAATTCTCAGGTTTATCACAGTTAAGTTATAGTCTCACCTTGAAGTACGGTTGCTATACAGTTTTGTTGCTGTTTGTGGCATACAGAAGAAATTTAGGACAGGTCGTGGCATTTCTCCAAAATGGCCAATTTTTGTGCATATTTCCAACGAAATGTCTCGTCATGGAATAAGAAGGCATTTGATTTGCCATGTGCTGATTTCAGCAAGCTTGTTTTCAAAGAACAAAACAAAATTCATGGTGGCAAGGTTAAATTTAAAGTACACGTGGATGGAATAGGAGATTTTAGGGTGATTTTAGGGTAAACAGGTCACATTATGGTGCATCGTATTGATTAAGATAAGCCTCTGTCTGTTATATCTGGGTATCAAATAAAGGCAATTCATCAAAGATCTGGAGCCAAACTGGATGAAATCCCAAATTATCCTGAAGCTTTATTATACAGCAACAATAGAACAGACATCCTTTGGCTGCTGAGCAGGTAGCTTTTTAACATAAGTGACAAGCATTTGGAAAGCAAACTTTATGATCCTGAAGAGCTGGAAGAAGAGATGGTCTATCAGTCTTGCAAATAATGAAAACGGAGACAACTTGGAAGTATGAGGGAAGTTTGTGCAAAATCAATAGGGGAAAAATGAAGACGCACAATCTGATGTAGACATTCTACTTCTTTTTATGGGGGGGTTTATAAAAATATAATATAATGAATAATTATTAACCCTGTTAGATTGGTCAGTACAGAGGAATTCCAGACCTCTGGATTGATGCATTGGATTTGCTATAACTTTGTGAGTTACAGCAACGTCTTGGTCTGCAATTTCCCTCTTCTGACCTCAAGCCTTTTGTGAATAAGTAGGATGTACTGTATTCAGTTGTGGAAAGTACAGGATTGAATATGCATCATGCTGCTGAAAGAGCAACATGACTTTGCCAACACTGCTGGCAAATTTAGTTATAATTTAGTATTTAGTCAAATTTTGAATTTGTCATTTTTGACACCCCTCATTTGAAATCACCAGGAGTGGATGATTTTATATGTCTTTGGAAAGGAAGACAGACAGACAGAATATATATATATATATATATATATATATATATATATATATATATATGTATATGTATATGCATATACATATATAGCCCTGCAGTGGCTTGGTGGGCTGTCCAAGGTGTACTTTGCCCATGCCCAGAGTCGGCTCCCCGTGATTAAAAGGATTAAACAATTCAGAAAATGAAGCATTGTATGAATTATATGGGAAAACTCTGAAAAAATATATGCATCAATCCCTCCATATCCCTATGTAGCACACACAGACATGCTTATGCATCAGAGTTTCTTGGGTGATGGCATGAGTTGAGAGCAAACCTGTCTGTGTCCCGGTGAGCCACAACGTGATGAAGTGTCCTGATCAGTTTCACTCTGCTGCCTGGCAGGGAGTGAGGGGAATGTTTCTCCTGCTGGGCAAGGTGCACTACTGACATCAGAAACCTGAAAACATGCTTATTTACATTTCACTGAGCGAGGGGGGAGGGGGGGGTGACTGACGATGGTTTGGGGATCTTGTGCTGATGCAATACTTGTAGAACTATGGCAGGCGAGAGCAGACTCCTACGCTGTTCATATGGATGCCCACTGTTAAGGTTTAATTTAATCTAATTAAGTTCTCTTTATTGCATTACTATTTCTTCAGATGTGCAACAATCCGGGGGTTTGGTTTATTTAAATTTTCGACAACAATAGCTTTTTAGCATCAATGCAACATTTTTTTATGTGTTATCTTTTCTACAACAGGAGGTCCTTCAGTTTTCTGAAGAAATGATCCTTTCCTGTTTTTCTTCCTAATTTAGTCTCGAAAAAATTCCCATCGACCAATCAGCTCTACCTTGTGCCATGCCTGTGATCAATCTGCAAGGCTAACACAGACAGAAGGCTAGCACATGCTTACTCTGAGACACGCAACGGAACCGACTCCATCTTCATGAACAGTCGGGTCACGTGGCAGCGTTCCACACTTGTACGGAATCTTGTTTTCTACACACCAGCTCTCACGAGTCACATGCATGGTGTCTAAATGATTGAATGGGAATGAAAGTAATCCACCCCTTCACCCAGACACCGGCGCTGGATTCCCAGCCGTAGACGTGTTTAGGATTTGAACTCGCAATCTTCATATGATAAGACAAGCATTTTATTCTTGTACTACTGAAGCCTGCCTTTCTTCTCTCTTGTCACATGACAAATATACTCTTTAACTGTGTAAGCCCTGGTCTCATTACCGCCGGCATTACTTAATGGCAGGTGACATGAGATGATTGCTTTTTAACTGCCAGAGGTGAACTCGCATCATTCCGTGACTGTTGCGCACTTGCATTGGGATACTTGAGAGCTGATGCACTTCCAGGAGAACCTGGACGGTGTGGCTTTCATTTAAGAAAACTTTGGTTGCGTATTACCATAGTTCAGTTTAACTGTGGCAAGGCTACCATGAGCCGTCCATGGCAGCGTCACAGTGATGTAAGCATGACAGTTACTGCTGATGGACATGCACTCATGCATTGCAGATTTCAAAGCTATTTACATATTTTTTCTGTCCATATTTTTTGCATGAGACTGCCTCCAAAATCCACCACAGTGGTCCTAGAAGGGCCAAAGTAATCTCATAACCGTTCAGGTCTAATCAATTGGCTGTATGAGACCTTAGCTTTAATGATAGCCACTTGTCAGAGTGATAATAGGATGTGATATGGCATGATGTAATAGTGGTGAGCTCATCCACTTTACAGTCCCGGGCTCAGCAGGGGCATTTCTGTCTGAAGTGTGCATGCTCCCCCGTGCTTTCCTCTGGGTACTCTACTTTCCATCCACAGCTCAAAGATATGCACAATAGGCTAACTGGCTGTTCTGACTTGCCCCTTGGTATGATTATAAATGGTTGTGTATGTCATCTCTACCATGGTCTGGCAAGCTCTTCAGTGTTGCCACCCTTGCTCAGTGTTGGTTGAGATAGGCTGCAGTTTCCCATCAATCCTAGTAGGATAATTGGTTCTGCAAATGAGCGAATGAGGGAGTGGGTAATACTTAATATTTTGTTCATTAGTTTGATGAAAAAGGAGTCGAACACGATCTGGTGTGGGAATTACCCGGCACATCACATCACTGGGTGGTTGATTTATTATTATAATGACAAATAACAGCAGTTCATGTAAGTTTAGAATGTTTACGTTGTCAAATATCTGCCATGTATTTTGATTTCTTCGCCAATCACAAACTTGTCACATGACAAGTTTAAAAAATCACATATATTAATCACAGAAATGAGCAGGTTTCACATATGTGGACTTCCCATGAGTGAATTCAGTATAATCTACCCAAGACCACCTACAAAAGTGGGGCCAGTGGTGTAGTAGTTAGGGTGCTGGGCTCATGATCGGGAGGTTGTGGGTTCGAATCCCAGTTAGACCTTCCACTGTGCTAAGACCCCTGGGCAAGATCTTAACCACAAGTGTGCCTCTGTTCACCCAACAGTATAAATGGGTACCAGTAAAATATACTGGGAAGGTAACCTGCGATGGACTAGCATCCCGTCCGGGAGGAGTTGAACTCCTGGTCACTTCACGCTATGGAAACTGGGGTTAAACATTGGCCTGATGAGCCACTAGGCTCGCGTGTAAAAAGCCCAACAGACCACCTCCAGAAGTGGATCAGAGATTGAGTTCTTGGTTTGGAACTGCCAAGAGGGAATCGGCCATACTCTTGGTGCAAAATTAAAAAAAAAAAAAAACTTTGATTACACATAGCCGAGGGTTTGCATACGTAAAACTGAGCACAGTAATGTAATCGTTTCTCTTACATAGATCTTGCTGTCTGGGGATATTTGAGGCATCAGTTTAATCACATTATTAAGCAACTGGCAAGCAGCTCCCATGGACATCTTCTGAGGCCAAGCATACTTAGGATGGATCTTTAATTGTGCACCAACTGCAGTTTCATCCCGTGCAGTTCACTCGGCACTGCCCTATTTTTAGGGAGTTTCGTCTAATTAGGGGCATTGACCGAGTGCTCAAAAGGGCGTCCTAGATTGATGAGATCCAGGCAGTTTTAAAACCCAGCAGGAGGAGCAGGAACACTGAACCTTGAGGTAATTTGCTGAGAAAGCTATGGAAATTGATGAGCTGGAAGTACAGTGACCTGGTTTTACAACTGAAATCTGACACACTTTCAGTATAACCAGAAGCCCCAGTTTATCTACAATAAATGCAGACTTGAGGAAGATGGGGGAAATTATTCATGGGACAAGTTGAGGTCTTTAAAATGGGCCAAGGTCAAGTAAGTTTCGAGGTGTTTCTGGGGTGTTGGTCAACGTATTTACTGTTATTATTTTTATTTATTTTATTTTTTTCCTTGACAGACACTCATTAGACTTGGTACACATTTTCCTGGAGCATTGAAGATCGAGTATGTCCAGATGCTGATGAAAAAAAAAAAAAGATATGGTTTTATATTTTCAATTTGTGGCTCTTGGCCAAAATATTGGAGGCTGGAATTAAATTTTGGATTAGAGATGGATTCAGTAAAGATTATTCTGAGGACTAAAATGAGATTTATGGATTCCCTCCAAAAAAATAAACAGACAGATGAAGTATTTTAGATATATTAAAAAAATAAAAAATAATAATAATCGGACTGCAGTGTTGTAGTATGAACCTACAGCCACATTTTCCCTGACTAATCTGTGAGGAAAATACAAGTAGTGTTTGAATAATCCTGTGCTTGCATTCCCTGGCATGCTTGACGGTTAGTGAATGTTATATTATGCTTTTTAAGATATCTCAGAGAGTGACTTCTAGATGGTGTATTATGGCATGGAACTTAAAATATCAAAAGTAATGTTCACATTAAGTTTTATTCCTTCTACAGTCAAGAGGAGAATGAGTCCTTGACTTAAGGAAAAGAAGAAAAAGAAAAAAAAAGTCTTCCAAAGGCTGTAACAATACTGCGATGCTACAGAAGGCTTATTTTCTGAAGAAAGCCAGATAGTGATTTTCTGTAGTATTCATTCCACATATTTTCTAGCTTCTGATTGGTCGAAAGCCACCAACGAATTTGTAGTATCCCTCCATAAGTCCTCTTATCCATCAATGACATCGGATAAGTTGAATGGTTACTGCACAATTCATACTTGTCAATGCTTTTCCTCATAGATATCACATAAGCTAGATGGGCGATATAACCCATGGCACCGCCTGTCGCCATCTTGGATAGTTTGTTGCTACAATTTGCAGCGAAAGACTGCAGCTCTGATGGTGGTACAAAGTTCCATCAGGGCAGTGGGCAGGTCTTTTGGACCTGTGATGGGGTTAGGAGTCCCAGCCCCCACGAGTCTCCACGGTCATGTGTACATGCCACAAGACAGTCGGTAAGTGTAGGACCTGTCATCCTACGCATGTGAAGACTGGATCCAGCTGATTGTACGGAAGAAACCACCAAATTGATTCAATGGACAAGAAGGTGAAATCAGCAAAGCATCATGGAGCGCAACCAGGGCACAGTGAGACACACAGGGACACTGCCGGCCATCCACTGCTTCCTGACGTATCTCCAGCCGTCTCGACTATGCCTTGACACTGGACTCGGATAGAGGCTGATGACTTCACAACTCTCCCTCACTTAAATCCAAGTCAAGCGCAAATCATGACTCCACCCACACTGTAGATCATCGATCTGATATGAAGTCATGGTCATCTTCGTCTCCGTAGGATGAACAACACAAAGTTCCACCACCCAGCAGAGCTGTCAGTCGGATATAACTCATGTATCTTACTTGCACTATCTACTGTATGTTCCTCCTCGTCCCCTCCTCCAAAACAAAATGGCTGCCCAGTCTCAAGACGAAAGGCATGCAGCTGACAGTTTCGTCTGAACTCTTTAGACCGAGTCAGATTAACAGCTTCCATAGTACTTAAACCATTCAATTTGGCACCTGCAACCATGACCACAATCAAAGTCACATACAAGTTATTTTACCTGACTGTGACTTCAATGTTTTTGCAAAGGAATCAGCATTTTCCTCAGTCAATAAACAAACATAACAGGTGTCTGTTGTCCATTATTATTTTCCAAGCCCCACGATGACCTGGTGAGCGGTCCAGGGTGGACTCTACCTTCACTCCGAGTTGGTGAAGATGGGCACCATTCTCCCCACAACCCTAATTAGGATAAAACAGTTCAAAATGTGAAATTATTTCGCAAACCTAGCTATTAGCCAAGAAGGTATGTTTGCGAATAATGATGTTCAGGGTGTGCCTTTGCCCTGCTTCCTGTCTCAGCTCAAAGTGTTATTTTGAAGTGGGAGAGTCGAACAGTCGAAGAGTGATGATACCACTTCTGTATATGTATAGTTGCAACTGATGGGTTAAACTAAACAAACAAACAAACAAAAAAATCACTTTCACACGTATGCCTGTAAACAAAGTTATTAAAAAAAAAAAAAAACAACACAAAAAAAACAAAAAAACAAGTACAATAATTAAATCAGTACAATTGGTAGATTTGGGGAATTGAATCAACATAACAAAACATAATACAGTAGGCGCTTGGCCATTCGTGATTCAGCTCTCGCGGCCCTGCATATTCCCGGATTAGCGGCAAGCCTGGAAGTTACTGGCACATGATTCAAATTTAGCGCTTTTGTTTCTCCCTCTTGCTGATTGGTTGCAGATAATGTGTACACCCCTTTTTTCTCCTTCGTGCACATTTTATCAATGTCTTCTTCTTCTTCTTCTTTTCCTTTCGGCTGTTCCCTTCAGGGGTCGCCACAGCAAATGATCTGCCTCCATCTCTCCCTATCCTTTGCATCTTCTACTCTTACTCCAACGACCTTCATGTCTGCCTTCACCGCATCCATAAATCTTCCCTTTGGTCTTCCTCTGGGCCTTTTGCCTGGTAGTTCCAACCTCAGCATCCTACGACCAATATACTCACTATCCCTCCTCTGTACATGTCTACCTCCCGCCTCTCCTTCTTCGACGTCTTCGACCAACAGTAGTCCAATTTCCATCAGCACCCTGTTGGTTGACAGCACTGATGGCGGTCGTTGTTAACCCGGGCCTCGACCGATCCGGTATGAATTCTGTATTGATCATTTGCATTTTTAAATGTGGCAGAAGTTTTACACCGGATGCCCTTCCTGTCGCAACCCTCTGCATTTATCCGGGCTTGTGACACACACACACACACACACCCCCCCCCCCCCCCCCCCCCGCCTGATTGCCTGAATTGTGAATTCAAGGGTTTTTTTTCGTGCGTTTTTAATGATTATTTGAGCCCTATGATGTCACTCAAATGCCCCACATCTTCTCTCGCTTCTGGTAAGGAGCCTAAGCGCTTTATTCATTCATATATCTTATCACAATACACAAAATTAAAACATTTTTACTTAATCATGACTACATTCTACTGCATTATGAGTAAGACTATCTATAGAATGTTTTAAGAAGTATATTTTAACACATGTAATATCATACATAGGGTTTTAAAACCGCATCAAAAACTCGTGGATTTTTTAGGATCCGCAGGAAGGGGCGGATCCGAACCATCGCGAAAAACGGGGGGTTATTGTATTGCAATACTTGAGTGTGTCAATTTTTTTTTCCACATTAAATTGGAAAATATTGCTGTCATGTCGATTCAAAAATGCTGCTCACGGCAATAAATACAAGAAAGTCGCTGTCGGGGTGGGGGTGTAATGAGTGGTATTTAAGTCCAGAGAGGCATTTGAATGCTACTGACTAATTATTTTGTGTCTGCTTTCGCCATGTTTAGGATGCACAACATGTGCACTGAATATCAGACTGACCTTTTTTTTTTGCAAACAACAAGCGGCTGAATGTAATGAAGGTCAGTTGGTACACACACAAAAGCGCAGGAGCAGGTGCTCAATAGCTCTTCTGTTAAACCGGCTGTGCATTTTCTCAGTTTGGTACAGCGCGTTTAAGAACGCCACCCAAAGAGAACGGTACTTCCATCGCGCACACACAAAGCCCATGAAACAGCTGTAAAGCATAATCGGGTTATAACTCATCTTAATGTGAGAGTCAATATTGCAGACATGCCGTATTCATTCTTTGAACCGCTTCATCCTAATTAATGTCACAGGGAGGATGGTGCCCATCTCAGCCGACTCTGGGTGAAGGTGGAGTACACCATGGACAGCTAGCTCGCCAGGTCATCGCAGGGCTCACACTCACACATACACTCATACTCATACATATGGGTGATTTAAAATGGCCAATTAACGTACTGTGCATTGGACTGTGCGAGGAAACAGGAGTACTCAGAGGACACTGCAAACTCCACACAGAAATGCTCGAGCTGGGAATTGAACCCAGGACCTTCTTACCTTCTTTATCTTTATATATATATATATATATATATATATATATATATATATATATATATATATATATATATATATATGTGCGCACACAGTGGTACCTCACTTTATGAAATTAATCCATTCCAGAGCTTTTTTTCGTAAATTGAACCGCATTTTACATGTAACACATGTGATTCGTTCCGAGGCCCCCAATACTTCCCCCTAAGGAAGTATAAGTATAAGTCCTAGGAGGACTCTTTTTAAGTCCTCCTTCTGCTTCATTATTGTCCTGATGGTAGACGGGTTTGGCCATATTCCTTTGTGATATCCCTCGAGCCCGTTTCTTCTTCTCACTCGCACTAGAAATCACACGCTCACGCGTGTGTGCGTCCGCGTGCGTGTGTGTGTTTGTGTTTGTGTTTGTGTGTGCACGTGTGTTGACCATGTCTTCTTAGCAGAGTTATAATCTTACAAATGTTTATGGAAGGTTAAAAGCCTAAGTCAAGAAATAAAGCATAAAACAACAGTAAAGTAAAATAAAACAACAAAGTCCTTTACACGAAAAGCATCATGGTGGATTCAGCTCCATAATAGGCCATGGGAGGTAGCTCCGTCACCCCTCCTAGCCAGTGGGATCTCTGTCCAAGATGGCATCAGGTGGGCCTATCCAAGATGGCGCTCGAGTGAAGGCGACATGAATGACAGCTCAGTTGTTAGCCAATGGGAGGCCAGTGGGGTGGGATGTTTGAACGTCATTGATGGGAGAGCAGTTCGTGCATTGTTTGAATGGTGCGTTTTAATGTTTGAATGGCGTATTTGAATTTTTAAGATGGCGCTTTCGTAACGTGAACTTGTTTCGTATACAGAGACAAAAATTTTAGGAAAATGCGTTTCATAATCTTCATTTTTCGTTTGGTGAGAGAACGATCATTGAACGGTTTCCGTCCACACTGCGCACTGGATTATAAAACGCATTAAGCGAACCAAAGTCAGATTCAAAGAAAGATCAGTCAAACTTCAACTTTCACAAGAACTCTCAACATTGTTCAGCTGTAACAATACAAAACAATAAACTCCCTTTATCAGTTCATTGCTCTTCCGCAAATCCTCAAATTCTTCATCTTCAGTGTCAGACTTGAACAGTGGCTCGACTTGGACATAAAGCCTGGATCCCTCTATTATTTTTTAAATTATATTATATTACAATATTTTATCTATTGGCAGATACGCCCCCTTAAAGAGACCGTGCATTCACAGTAACAAACATGGTGACGCTCATTCGCAGCATGAGTATTGTGTTCATTACATTACGAAGGTCATTACTCTTAAGGAGCTGTATCAGTGTAACTTTAAATAGGTTAATCCGAGGTCTCAGGAGGACACCAGTAGCAGTGCTTTATCCTGGTGATGAACTTGAAACTCTCATTAAGCCAGCTGAGCGTCCTGAGATGCAAAAGCATCTTCGTAACAAGACAAATGGTCTGTAGAGACTGAGATTAGGTGGAAAAACAACTCCCGTATTACTCAGCAAGTCACCTGACTATGATAGCAGTAATGGCAGTATTTGGATATAAACCACGGATTCCTCTAACTTACGACTTACTTGTAGTTCTTTGGTTAATCCACCGGGATGATGGTAAACTCTGGATTAGTTTGTTTCACTTGGGGTTTGAGGCTGTTCCCTTCAGGGGTCGCCACAGCTAATCATCTGCCTCCATCTCACCTGATCCTCTGCATCTTCTTCTCTTACACCAACGACCTTCATATCCTCCTTCACCATATTCATAAATCTTCTCTTTGGTCTTCATCTAGGCCTTCTGCCTTGTAGTTCCAACCTCAGCATCCTACTACCAATATACTCACAATCCCTCCTCTGTAGATGTCCAAACCATCTCAATCTAGCCTCTTTGACTTTGTCTCCAAAACCACTTACATGTGCTGTCCCTCTGATGAACTCATTCCTTATTCTATCCATCCTAGTTACTCCCTCAACATTTTCATCTCTGCTACCTCCAGCTCTGCCTCCTGTCTTTCTCCCAGTGCCACTGTTTCTTTTATTTATATATGTATATATAATCACCTCACACCATTACATCACCTCCACCAGGCTGAATTCTCCTCTTCTTTTCCTTTCGGCTGTTCTCTTCAGGGGTCGCCACAGCAAATGATCTGCCTCCATCTCTCCCTATCCTCTGCATCTTCTACTCTTACTCCAACGACCTTCATGTCCGCCTTCACCACATCCATAAATCTTCCCTTTGCTCTTCCTCTGGGCCTTCTGCCTGGTAGTTCCAACCTCAGCATCTTACTACCAATATACTCACTATCTCTCCTCTGTACATGTCCAAACCATCTCAATCTAGCCTCTCTGACTTTGTCTCCAAAACATCTTACATGTGCTGTCCCTCTGATGTACTCATTTCTGAGCCTATCCATCCTCGTTACTCCCAAAGAGAACCTCAACATTTTCATCTCTGCTACCTCATACTCTGACTCCTGTCTTTTCCCCAGGGCCACTGTCTCTAAACCATACAACATTGCTGGCCTCATCACCGTCTTGTACACTTTTCCCTTCATTCTTGCCGATACTCTCCTATCACACATCACACCGGACACTTTTCTCCATCCATTCCAACCTGCCTGCACGCACTTCTTTTCCTCTTTTCCACACTCTCCATTGCTCTGGATTGTTGAGCCTAAGTACTTAAAATCCTCCACCTTCTTTATCTCTGCCCCCTGTAACCTCACCATTCCTCTTGGGTCCTTGTCGTTCACACACATGTATTCTGTCTTACTGAAACTAACCTTCATTCCCCTCCTTTCCAGGGCATACCTCCACCTCTCTAGATTTTCCTGCACTTGTTCTCTGCTCTCACGACAGATCACGATGTCATCTGCAAACATCCATAGTCCATGGAGATTCTTGTCTAACCTCGTCTGTCAGCCTGTCCATCACCATAGCAAACAAGAAGGGGCTGAGAGCTGACCCTTGATGCAGTCCCACCTCCACCTTGAACTCTTCTGTCACACCGACAGCACACCTCACCACTGTCTTACATCTCTCATACATGTCCTGCACCACTCTAACATACTTATCTGCCACTCCAGACTTCCTCATACAATACCACGGTTCTTCTCTCGGCACCCTGTCATATGCTTTCTCCAGATCCACAAAGGCACAATGCAGCTCCTTCTGACCTTCTCTGTACTTCTCTATTAACATCCTCAAAGCAAACACTGCATCTGTGGTGCTCTTTCTTGGCATGAAACCAAACTGTTGTTCACAAATGCTGACCTCTGCCCTTAGTCTAGCTTCCACTATTCTTTCCCATAACTTCATCGCTCCTGTTTTTTCTTGAAGAAAGTATTCACCACAGCCATTTCCATCCTTTTTGCAAAATCGATCAACATCTGTCCTTCTGTGTTCCTGTCCTGGATACCAAACCTGCCCATCACTTCCTCGTCCCCTCTGTTGCCTGCACCAACATGTCCATTGAAGTCTGCACCAATGACCACTCTTTCACCTCTGGGGGTACTCTGCATCACTTCATCTAACTCACTCCAGAATCTCTCCTTCTCTTCTAGCTCACATCCTGCCTGTGGGGCATAAGCACTAACAACATTGAACATCACGCCTTCAATTTCTAACTTGAGACTCATCACTCTGTCTGACACTCTTTTCACTTCTAGAACATTCCTGACAAACTCCTCCTTCAAGATGACTCCTACTCCATTTCTCTTCCCATCCACACCATGAAAAAAACAGCTTAAACCCTGCCCCTAAGCTTCTAGCCTTGCTACCTTTCCACCTGGTCTCCTGAACACACAGTATGTCTACCGTTTTCCTCTGCATCATGTCAGCCAGCTCTCTATCTTTTCCTTGTATAGTTCCAACATTCAAAGTCCCTACTCTCAGTCCTAGGCTCACGCATTTCCTCTTCTCTCTCTGCCTGCGGACACGCCTCCCGCCTCTCCTTCTTCGACGTCTTCGACCAACAGTAGTCCAATTTCCATCAGCACCCTGTTGGTTGACAGCACTGATGGCGGTCGTTGTTAACCCGGACCTCGACCGATCCGGTATGAATTTTGTTTTGACCATTTGCATTTTTACTGTGGCAGAAGTTTTATGCCGGATGCCCTTCCTGTCGCAACCCTCTGCATTTATCCGGGCTTGGGACCGGCATAAGGGGGAGAGACACTGGTTTGTGCCCCCCCGCCACATTGTTAGGATTCTTGCTTTCATGCCTAATCCTGACCCTACCATCTGTGTGTATTGGCTGAAACCAGTATTCATCAGACCTGCCACCATTTTTCCAATCATCAACTGTCAGGTTTTGTAGAGCATATGCACACTGTGGTCTCAGCTTTCTGTTCTTGGCTGTCAGCCCCAAACCCCGACATCATGTTCTGTTGGTTTCACAGATTAACATCAAGATTTGTGCATTGCTATATATGCTCTTCTGCGCAATAAAATAATCCAGAGTGAAAAATCCAAGTTACTGTATCCTTTCTGTTCGCTTCAGAAAGTCTGGTTACTCTCCAATGGCCATTGTTCATCAACAAGGTGTTTCAGTCTGCAGCACTTTCACTCACTGAAGATTTTTCTTCCCTGAGTAAGGTCTAGAAACTTGTGTGGAAATGCCAAAAGATTAGCAGTTCTAGAAATACTTAAACAGTCTGTCTGGCAAGATCAATCATGCCATCATTGAAATCAGTGAAAATGGATTTTTTTCCTCCTTTTTCATTTCTGATGGTGGATGTGAAGATTACCCAGATTACCCATGATCACTGCACTGTATTACACAATTCGCTGATCAGATAATTACATGAAGTTGTCGATGTACTGGAATGCCTACAAAAGTGTGAAATATAAACTCGAGAGAAATCTCCATGAATCCTTTCATCTTATATTATAATATAAGTCACAACTGCATGGACCCCCCCCCCCCCCCCCTACACACACACACACACACACACACACACACCAGATTAATTTCAAAATGTAAACATTTTTCAGAAAGTTTGAGGTTGGACGTGAGAAAATCGAGTAAAAGCATGATAATAATGGGATAGCGATTCAATATCAGAGTTCAAATGTATATGAACATCTCGAGATCTAATAGATTATGTGGTTATGCATCATGATTTTATGTAGCAAGTGATGTATCCCCATACTGACTCAAAATCATATTTTAAATTGCATGTTTGTATTCGGGCACCATGGACGTGTAGTTTTTGTCATCAGTCCTGGGCTTGGAAAGCCCGGTGAGAGTGTTTATATCGAGTGTGCATGTTCTCCCCATGTATGGTGACAAAGGTATTACGATAATATAGTATCGAGTGGTCTCCATTAAATCCCATCCATGGGCGTTTAAGAAAAAAAAAATTGCACACACAGATATGTTGTTGTTGTTGATGATGTTGTGGCTAACAGGTTCTAACAAACTAAATCAACTTAACATTTATTTCCATCCATTGTCGGGTTCATTTCTCACTCACGTCCTGAAAAACTGAACCCCTCCATGAAGTCTTCTCCATCACATCCTGAAACCTTGCAACAGGGTTAAGGTTAGGACTCTGGGGTGCCAATACATATGTGAAAATGATTCCTTGTGCTTCCTGAACCACTCTTCCGTTATTTGATGCCCCATTTAATATCCGTGTAATCAAGGAAGAAAATGTCCATTGAGGTGATAACTTGCTTATTCGGTACGTGCAGATCATCAGCTGCTTCATTTTCTTGACACATTAATGTTGCTGAGCCTCAACCGGACAAACTGGAGCCACAATGCCATGGACATTGCAAGCTGTGATCATTAATAAATGCCCTCCATAAAAATCTTCGTGTGAGGCATGTTTTAAGATCTGCGTAGCATATGACTGCATGTTAAATTTCAAACCCCAAAGCAGAAAAATGCGACGTCCGTGTTCTTTTCTGGCAGGATGGTGGGCGACTAAACCATCTTGAGTTACCCCCTCCCCCCAGTCCAGGGCAGCTTTCCAGTGATGCAGGATGAGAAAATCTGATTTAAAACAAACACATAGTTATCAGATTGAATCTGGCAAGCATCCAAACAGTAGAAATCACACACTCCCTCATCACACTGGTGGTGGGATATGACCGAGTCCCTCAAGCCATGAAGGCTGGCTAAAGCACAATCCGTAATCCTCTGTCCTAAATCAGAACGGAACAGATCCAGCTGTCTGGGTATCCAGTCATGCACGCAGACACACGTTCTGAGTTCACTGCACTCTTCTGAACGCCACAGTTAGAGCACATGTCAGAGTGATGCTGAACGGTGCAGATTTGATAGAGCTGCTGTTATTGGGTAGCTTATATCCCAGATCGAATTGGGGTTACAGGCTGTATGGAAATGGTATTGCCGTTGTCTTTTTGTTTATTGCTTCTATTGCTTACCGCTATGCTTTGGTTGCACTTTGAGCAGCCCTGTGACATGTCTCCCACCTGTTCTTTGTACCGTTTGTGTCCCTCTTTCCTCATACAAGGCTTATATATAGTAGCCTGGGAAAATTTTTAGTTGTTATTACCATCAACGAGTTCTTTCCTATCAAGCAACAACAATCCAGGTAGTAAGGACAAGGCAAGCATACTCCGAGGCATACTGAAGCCAACCAGTTGCATTTAAAAACAACAATAAAATAATAATAATAATAATAATAATAATAATATTTAGGGGCAGTAGTACCACCTGGTGGTAAGGTGGAGCTTGATCACTGATCCTAAGGTTGGGGATTCAAGCCCCATTCTCAACAGATTGTCACTGTCCACCCCCAGTGCAGAGAACTGGGTTATCGTAGGCTGGGTCATGTCTCTCATTGTCTATGGCGTGAGGTACATGAAAAAGAACCATTGCTGGCTCTCGACAAGAGTAGCTACATAGCCGTCAACATGTGTCCAGGCTGTACTCTGCCCTCACCTGGAGATGGCTTAGATGGGCGCCAGCCTCCTCGCGACCCCAATTAAGATTAAGCGTTTCCAGAAAATTAATTAATGAAGGAATTATTATTTAAGACTGTGGGTATGTCCTATCCACCCTCTTTTGGATGCATGAGCTCATAGCTTGGATATTGTTGCTAGGGTACATGCAAACCAGATTCCAAAAAAGTTGGGACACTATGCTAATTGTGATTAAAAACTGAATGCAATGATATGGAAGTGCCAAATTTTAATATTTATATTCAGGATATAGGATATTAATAATACATTTTCTCAGTTTAAACTTTTGACCTGTCAATTATGTTCTACTAGGAATAAAATATTCACATTTGGCACTTCCACATCATTGCATTTAGTTTTTATTCACAATGTGTATAGTGTCCCAACTTTTTTTGGAATCTGGTTTGTAGATAGGAAAATTAAACAAAATAATAATAAGAAAATGTTCTATGTATTTAAAGTTTCCCACACCGTACATGCCACGTAATTATCAAGCCACTCACTCATGCACCCATTCAAATTTCACAAGTTTCCACCAGCCGACATTGTCGGTCATATATTTTTAATCCATTTAAATATTATTATTAATAATACTGTGTGAACAAGTCATGAATTAAAGTGAGTGGATATTTTCCCTTTTTTTTCCCTTGGAGCTTTTCTCCTGCCTCAGAATGTGTTTGAATCTCATACTAACAGATATTAAAATCTCATGCCATGCACAATGAGCTGTTCAGTCACGTCCAAGTTAAGCCTTTCATTTAGCTGAGGCCTGGTCGATCTTAAATTCTTCCCTGGATGCAGGGGATTATGAGAGCAGTTTGCTGTATTGAACAAAAGTCACAATGTATATTTGTAAGAATTTTTTTTTTTTTTTAATATATAAAATATCAACCTTCCTTTGGTTGATTAATAGAAACCTGTTTCAAAAATATATTTTATTTGTTGTTGGAAAGAGCAAAAAAAAAAAAATCATCATCCACTTATTCTGGGGTCGGGTCACGGGGGCAGCAACCTAAGTAATGAGGTGCAGACATCACTCACCCCAGCAACTTCCTCCTGCTCTTCCATGGGGGGGGGGGGTCCACGAGGCGTTACCAGACAAGCTGAGAGACATAGTCCCTCCAGTGTGTTCTAGGTCGACCCACGAGGTCTCTTCCCGGTTGAACATGCCCGAAACATCACACCAGGGAGGCATTCAGGAGGAATTTCAACCAGATGTCTGAGCAACCTCAACTGTCCCCTCTCAAAAAAATGTGATATTTATTTCAATAATAAAATATCCACTGCAATGGAGACTACATGGGATGATCAAGGCTGAATGCACTCTGTGAATATATTCGTGTGAGCAACTTTTTTCGAGGATGCAGTGTATAATACTACTTTCTAACTTGATTTCTTATTTTTAAATTATTATTTGAAATTGTATTCATCTCTCTGAGAGATGGAATGAGAAGCCCAGCCATCCAGGGGGAGCTTGGAGTAGAACCGCTGCTCCTTCGTGTTGAGAGGAGCTGGTTGAGGTGGCTCGGGTATCTGGTTAGAATGCATCCCGAACGCCTTCCTGATGGGTATTTCACACATGGCTGACTGGGAAAATACCCCAGGGTCGACCGAGAACACGCTGGGGGGAAGAGTTGGAGGACATGGGGGGGGGGGGCAATCTGGACTACACTGCTTAGGTTGCTTCTCAAAATGTATCACTGTATAATAACTACGATTCTGTACATGTGTATAAAACCATATTGCTGCCAAGTCAGAAAAAGAAAAACAAATCAGTTTCACGTGGCATTAGAAGTTTAATATTTGCTTTTGTTTGATTTGCTTGTTTTGTTTTCTTTGTGATGTTTTTGGATTGTGAGAATCATTTTTTTTTTTTTTTTTAACTGATTATTCTATACAAACATATTTCAACTTGTTATAGGAATATACAATTTATCATGTTCAATAGCAGCAGTCTCTCGCCATGTCTCAACCCAAGCATGAAGTAGAACTTAATTAAATTGTGTAAATGAGGCATGGTCCAGAGTTTAAATATTCTCCACACACCATTTCCAGAATACATTGTGATGAAATAAAAATGACAAAAAAAAAAAAAAAAAAATAAAGTTCTATTTTTCTTTTCCTTGCATGACCACCTTTTTCACTTTTTTGTACGTTTACAGAATTTGGCAGACACTCTGATCCAAAGTTAAAATTATCTTTTGTTTTTCTAACACAACTGACCAACAGTTGTGACAGTGGGATTCAATCTGCTGACCTTCAGATCAGTACAGTGCACTATGGTGTACCATTACTATAAATTATAATAGAATTTAACTGCTGCTACACACACACACACAGACACACACATAATGTGTATATATATATATGTGTGTATATATATATAGATATATAGATATATATATATATGTGTGTGTGTATATATATATATATATATATATACACACACATATATATATATATATATATATATATACACACACACACACACACACATATATGTGTTTGTGTGTGTGTGTGTGTGTGTGTGTGTATGTATCTGTGTATATATATATATATATATATATATATATGTATGTATGTATGTGTGTGTGTGTGTGGTGTGTGTGAGAGAGAGAGAGAGAGAGAGAGAGAGACCCCTTAGAATTTCCGAGTCAAGCAGGGCATGCACTTTAAATTCCCCATCTTAAAATGCTCCAGCATCCGACACGTGTGTGCGTGTGTGTGTGTGTATATATATATATATATATATATATATATATATATATATATATATATATATATATATATATATATTCAGTTCATTCATTGTTCATTTTCCGTAACTACTTAATCCTCATTAGGGTCGCAGGGAGGCTGGCGCCCATTCTGGCTGACTCTGAGCAGAAGCAGAGTACACCCTGGACAGCTCGCCAGGCCATCGCAGGGTGGAAACACGCTGACAGCTATGCTGCCCTCCCAAGCCAGACCGCAGTATCTGCAATTTTAGCCAAATTGGCCTTTTATGTTTTTCTGACTAAGTGCAATCAGCTCCACCTAGTGGGCTCAATTTTCTCAGTTTCATGATTTTGCAGATACTGCGGTCTGGCTTGGGAGGGCAGTATGCATGCAGCTACTCTTGCCAAAAGTCAGCAATGGTTATTTTACATGAACCTCCCACCATAGACAGTGAGAGATATGGGCATTCTTTGACAACCCGTTGAGAGTGGCTCTTGAACCCCTAACCTTAGGATCAGCGACCCAGCACTTTTACCACCAGGCCACCACTGCCCTGCCCTATGTCTGTATGTATGTATGTATGTATGTATATCTTTTCCTTTCGGCTGTTCTATTTTTCTTCGGCGTTGCCACAGCGAATCATCTGCCACCATCTTTATGGAAGTCGTATTAATGATTTGCATGTTTGATTTGGCATAGGTTTTTAACCGTTTAGGAAGGGACAGAAACACGCCGACGGTTCAGCAGATACTCTTGACGAAAGTCAGCAATGGTTCTTTTATATGAAACTCTCACCATAGACAGTGAGAGACATGGCCGGCTTTTGATAACCCAGTTAGCTGCACTGGAGGGACAGTGACAACCTTGTGAACAGTGGGATTTGAACCCCCAACAATAGGATCAGCGATCCAGTACCTTTTTACCACCAGATCACCACTGCCCCCATATATATATATATATATATATATATATATATATATATATATATATATATATATATAGTGTGTGTGTGTGTGTGTGTATAAACCCGAACCATATTTCACACTTGTTTATGTATTAAATGTGTGTGATGTATCGTACGTCTTTCTCTCTTTGCTTGTGCATTATACACACTGTTTCCAATGTCAAGTATTTTGAAATTTTCTCCCTTTCACTCTTCATATAGCCTGAGGTACTACGCCCACTTTTCTACACCTAATAGTGAGAGAACATTGTACTCGAATATTGGCTCACGCCATCGTAGGGTTTTAATGCAAACACCCTTTTTTAATAAGTTGACATTTCTTATCTGTGTGTGCACACGTGTGTAGTGAGTGAAAGGATGTGAGTCTGTGAAACAGACATACTCTATGAATGCCTCAACTCCTCCATGGCACTGTGAAAAAGCGCTCGACTTCACTTTGTGGAAAATGGCCCGCGAAAAACACCACACAGGGATTTGATGCGGTTTTTACAAATCCGCCCCGATCGCAGTCTGCAGTTTCTCTCCGGGTGAACGTTTCCGCCTTGTTCTCTTGCAGTGTCGATGTTAAGCTTTTCCACTGTATGCACACAGAGCTTTGTAAACCTAACTGCTCACTCCTTACAACTCTGATAAATCTAATACCGAAACTGGCAGCATGTCCTACACCCCACTGTGAATGTGTGATCAGGTGAGTGTGCTGCGTGACAGCCCCGCAGTAATACTCTGAATATTTCTCAGTAGGTAGCAGTGAGATACTGGTTTTTTACCCCTTTCACAGGCATTCACAAATGTATACTTACATACATTCTCTGATTCTCATTGGTGCACCATTTCTAACGGCCATGATGAATTCCTAATAAAAAAATAAAAAAAAAAAGGACACAGTTTTAAAGTCGAAAACATCTGGATGTACAGTAAGCATGTGCCTTCACTCGAATCCCCACAGTATCTGAAGTATACTTCCAGGCAGTCTCCCATCCAAGTTTCTCCCAGACCAACCCCGAAAAAAAAAAAAAAAAAAAGAGATATAAATATATATATATATATATATATATATATATATATACAGTGATACCTCTGCTCACGAACATAATTGGTTCCCAGAAAGTGTGTGTAAGGTGAAAAGTTCGTCTTCCGAACATTTATTTCCCATAAGAAACCATTAAAATGAGAATAATCCGTTCCCAGGTCCCCATAAAACATAATTTTCTACTAAATAAGCCTTAAAAATACACAAAAATATACCTATTTTTATAAAGTCGTTTTATTTACCTTTGTGATGGTAGTTGATGGCTTGATGGAATGGAGTGGGAGGAGGAGGGAGGGAGGGAGGGACTTACTGTTTGGAAGGCGTGTTTGGAAACGCCTACTGTTTGGAAACACCCTTAGCCACACACGCACCCTTAATAGCTTCCTTGTTCTTAAGGATGGGAGCAATGGTAGACTTAGCGTACTGGTACTGGGACGCTGAGTCACACAAACGCACACCTCGTTCGTGTTTTTCAATGATCTCCGCCTGTGGTGGGGTCTTTTTCTGTCCCATAATAGCAAAAGTACACTCAATATGGTCCAAAATGTCTATCAAACACAAACCACTTCCGCATTCAAAGAAAGGGGTGGCGAACTGTGACGCCGTGGCGTCGTCAGCTTCTCGTGGCCGCCACCGTGGCGCTGTTCGACCGCGTGGTTTGATTCGTCCGCCGAAAACTAGTTCGTCAGCAGAGACTATATGCTCGCAAATTTAATGTTCTTGAGGCGAAAAGTTCGTGAGCTTAAGCGTTCGTCAGCGGAGGTTTTACTGTATATATAGATATATATATCAACACACACACACACACACGGACTTCTCATCCAAGATCGAACGGGATTGGATACTGAGGGTCTTTGCACAAGGAGAATCATAACAATGTATCAGTAATGATTATCAGAGGCCATTTATCTTTACCTTTGTTATGACCTCGAGCCAATACAAAGCTTTGGTGGGGTTGTTGTCAGTTTGTCTATGAGCGAATTCCTGACCACACCCACCAATTTTCACCAAACTTGGTATGGCCACTACCCTATTCAAGTAACGGACATGACTTCATTTTGACATGATTAAAATTTCCCTGCTATGCATTACAGTATATTTATTGAAAAAAAAGCTATCAAAATCAGCTAACAAGAGCTCTCAGTATGCGTGTCCCTCGTGATTATGCTGAAACAGCAGTATTCTTTAGTATACTGCATCATTCTGAATGTGTTCAAAAGTAGGAAGTGACTGTTCATGATAAGCTTTTAACCCTTTCACACCCCAATTATTTTTTGCAGTTTAAAAAAAAAAAATCTTTAGTTTTCCTAATGAAAAAGGCCTAAGGAAAAACTCTGAGCACATTTCTCTCAACAAAACAATAACAATAATAATAATAATAAGAATAATAATAATAATAATAATAAAAATAATAAAAAGAATCACACTCTCACAAATTCGTAAACAACACAATCCTGTGCACTCAAGGTCGTCTCATAGTTGACTGAGGCATGTGGGATTAAGGTGTGTTGCATCAGGCAATGTCACAACAAGTATAGAACACGTTCTGAATGGCAGCAGAACGCGTGTAATGGTTATTAGCATTTTTTTTAAAGAGGACCATATGGTCCTGCAGGGCGTTAAAGGGTTAAATCTCAGCTCAGTTGGGAGTCTCGGACTCTGTGTAAGATTCTGAACTTCGGTGTAAGATGAAGCAAATTTCAGAAAAAAAGTATGATGCAGTTCTTCAGGAGCTGTCTTCTGGATTTATTTATTTATTTATTTACACGTTAGTGGTGATTTCTATCCGTTTATTTATTTTCTTGCAATGGCGGTTTATTCATTTGTTCTCTTTCTGGAAGCAAATCATAATGCAGGTGAACTTCACGCTGACATGATGGAGTCTTGCTGTAAACTGCTCTGATTGGTCAGGATTTTATAAATAGCTTATGTGTACATGACACACACACACACACACACACACACACAGAGAGAGAGAGAGAAGTGAGTGTGTTTCTGTTAGAGAGAGACTGACATATGGAGCGACAGGGAGTGGGGTGAGAGAGAGAAAGATACATGCCTAGACTTGGGCAAAATGAGGGTGGGAGAGACCGATTGAGGGAGAGAAACTGGTCGGAAGAGGGAGACCAGCAGTGATGGAGGCAGAAGGAGTGAAAGAGAGTGAGAGTGAAGCGGTCAAAGAGACGGCAAGGGAGTGACTGATGGAACTAGAGAGACAGAGAGAGGAAGAGAGTCAGACAGTACCATACACATGGAAGGAGAGAGAGTCTCATTGGCAGATGGTGCAGTAGACAAGGAAGCAGAGTCAGAGAGACAGTGAGTGTCACTGGCAGACAGTACCATACACGTGGAGGGGAGATTAAGAAGGGTCCACCTTAAAAAAAATAAAATAAATGAATAGATAGACCCTCTTCCTCGACAGGCTGACATGTATACATTTTTATATTTAGCTTTTTCAGATGATCACACTTACTCACTTTCCCACAGTTTAATATCTCAGCATTGTGTCATCAGTTCAAATAACACACATTCTGCATAATTGGCTTGACATTTCAGCAGCTTCAGCTGAAGAAATAGATCCCAGTCCTTCATAACACGTGGTTTTATTCCTCAGCCAAACAGCCCGCTGTCTCTTTATCTTGGTCATCCTTGTAAATTTCTTTTATTTGGGGTCATTACTGGTGTCACATAAAACGAGTACGGAAATTACTCTTATTGGTGTAGCAGCTTGTTTGTGCTTCAGAGCATTAATTATCCCGTTTTGAAATAGCTTGTTTATTTCTGCTTTAATTACAGGATTGTTTTTTTTTTGTTTGTTTTTTGTTTTTTGTTTTTTTTTAAACCCCCAAGACGCATCATCAAATTTGCATGATTTCCCCGAGTCCCCAAGAGTGGTTGATTAAAAGAGACAGGGTTTTAATTTCACTTTGCCCCTGTATTAATGAGGCCTTAAGATAATGCGTCTTTCTCTCAGGGAAAAAAAAAAAAAACATAAAATCCTGGAATGCATTTTATTTTCCCACTGGGATTCAAAAATTGTAGTTTGTTGAGAAATAATGGAAGCATCCAGTCTTGAGAGCGAGACCTTACCCTCGCACTGCCTTGTGGCTCGAGAGCCTATTGCAGGAACACAAAGCATGAAGTAGGATGGGATACCCATCTGACTACATGCATGAAATCAAAACTTCTAACCATTTGCGGACCATTTGTCATAGCGAATTTATCATCTGGCCTGCTTTTGAAACTTGGAGGTCTTCGATGTCACTGTGCCAGCATGCCATCCATGTTATTTTATAATTATAAATTGTCAATAATGAAGCAGGATTCACGTTCATTGACTTCGCTTTAGTATTTTTTATGCCAAGAAATCGCTATTCATGTGTCACTGCTCAACATTGTGCCGTGATCTGGTCCAGTGGCGCAAACAAGAACCGCTTTGAGCAGCATAGCAATGATTGAAAGACTTCACAATGAGGAAAAAAGAAATAATGTATTCTGTAGGAAGTTATAACCACAATTTCCAGACTACTGAGCGCACCTGAACATAATCCGCACCAACTAAATTTAAAAAGAGGGGAAAAAAAAAAAGGATTTGTACATATATATAGATATATATATACTAGTCCTTCTCAAAAAATTAGCATATTGTGATAAAGTTCATTATTTTCTGTCATGTACTGATAAAAATTAAACTTTCATATATTTTAGATTCATTGCACACCAACTGAAATATTTCAGGTCTTTTATTGTTTTAATGCTGATGATTTTGGCATCCAGCTCATGAAAACCCAAAATTCCTATCTCAAAAAATTAGCATATTTCATCCGACCAATAAAAAAAGGTGTTTTTAATACAAAAAAGTCAACCTTCAAATAATCATGTTCAGTTATGCACTCAACACTTGGTCGGGAATCCTTTTGCAGAAATGACTGCTTCAATGCGGCGTGACATGGAGGCAATCAGCCTGTGGCACTGCTGAGGTGTTATGGAGGCCCAGGATGCTTCGATAGCAGCCTTAAGCTCATCCACAGTGTTGGGTCTGGTGTCTCTCAACTTCAAAAGTGCTTCAAAAGTGGCTTGACCTGGGGAATGCGGCACCTGTAGCCCAGTCCACTGCTTCCACAGGTCCCCCAAGGTCTGGAATCGGCCCTTCTCCACAATCTTCCTCAGGGTCCGGTCACCTCTTCTGGTTATGCAGAGTTTTCTGCCACACTTTTTCCTTCCCACAGACGTCCCACTGAGGTGGCTTGATACAGCACTCTGGGAACAGCCTATTCGCTCAGACATTTCTTTCTGTGTCTTACCCTCTTGCTTGAGGTTGTCAATGATGACCTTCTGGACGGCAGTCAGGTCGGCAGTCTTACCCATGATTGCGGTTTTGAGTAATGAACCAGGCTGGGAGTTTTTAAAAGCCTCAGGAATCTTTTGCAGGTGTTTAGAGTTAATTGGTTGATTCAGATGATTAGGTTAATAGCTCGTTTAGACTACCTGAACATGATATGCTAATTTTTTGATATAGGAATTTGGGGTTGTCATGAGCTGTATGCCAAAATCATCAGTATTAAAACAATAAAAGACCTGAAATATTTCAGTTGGTGTGCAATGAATCTAAAATATATGAAAAGTTTAATTTTTATCAGTACATTACAGAAAATAATCAACTTTATCACAATATGCAAATTATTTGAGAAGGACTAGTGTGTATATATATATATATATATATATATATATATATATATATATATATATATATATATATATGTCTGTCTGTCTTCCTTTTGGCTTTCCCCCCCTTTTTTTTTTTTATTCGGGAGTCGCCGCAGCGAATCATCTGATTCGCATATTTGATTTGGCAGAGGTTTTTACGTCGGATGCCCTTCCTGCAAAAGCGTATCAAAAAAGTAGCAGCATATAGTCTGGAAATTACATAATTAAGGACCGAACAAGAGACAGGTGCTCACAATTAAGTGACAAGCAGATGACAGGACAAAAGAAAAACAAATGAAATAAGAAAAAAAATAGGCATAATGTAAATAAGACACAATTCAAAAAGCACTCAGAGAACGCAAATGAGCTCTTTTAGGGTTCTTTTATATTTATTTGGTGTGGGCGGGGTTATTTTGTGTGTGTGTTCTTGTGTTCTTGTGGACACACACACAGAATCACCCCGCCCACACCAAATAAATATCCGCCCACATCTGTGACTGTTAATTTTCATCTCTGTAATTTTCAACCCTAGAAGAGCATTGGAAGGGTACCCAGATCATTCAGGTGAAAGCTGGTTTAACTCTGTAACCCAGGGTTGGGCAATCTTATCCGCAAAGAGCCGGTGTGGGTGCAGGTTTTCACTTCAACCAAACAATAGCCACACCTGTTTCCACTAATCACTGATCATCAAAAGAAAAGAAAAAAAAAAACCTAGATTGGATATTACTGTTTCAATTCTGAAGTGGAGCCACCTTGGTGAGATCATCTTGCTTTAAGTCTTAAACAGTAATGTGATCTCACCAAGATGGCTTCCGATGTGAGTAAATAGGCACCTTGTGATGCACCCGTCGGCCACCGTAAAGTACAACATTATTTTGAAAAGCCACGGAGCCACACCAGAAAGGTGAAAGAGCCACATGCGACTCCAGAGCCATGGGTTGCCGACCCCTGCACTAGATTACCACTGCCCTGCACAAGGCTCTCAAGACTACCCTTTAAAAATGATAAAAGCATACCTTTTAAGGTAATTACTTCGTGTTGACCATGTCTTCTTAGCAGAGTTATAATCTTGCAATGACCATGGCACTAGGAATCACACCCACCGGGAATCACACGTGTGTGTGTGTGTGTGTGTGTGTGTGTGTGTGTGTGTGTGTGTGTGTGTGTGTGCGCGCGCACATCTGTTGACCATGTCTTCTTCGCAGAGTTATAATCTTAAAAATGCTTATGCAAGATTAAAAGCCTGAGCCATAAAATACAATTGGAATGACACACAAACATGAACGAAGTTGGAATGACAGTGTCATCCCTCCTAGCCAATGGGAGGCCAGCGGGGTGGGATGTTGAGAGATAACAAATGGGATTGAGCTGTGCCATCCCTCCCAGCCAATGGGAGGCCAGCGGGGTGGGCTGTTAAGGTGCAGACATCGCTTTACCTTATTCTCGCTCTCACACACAGTATGGATCAAAGAGCATCCAACATTACGGCTCACGTTTTTTTGTTTTTTTTTTGTCCCACGTATTGTTTGAATGACTTGTTTTAATATTTGAATGATTGAATGGCACATTCGTAAGAAGAATTTGTTTCATATCCAGAGGGGGAAAAAAAATTAGGAAAATGTTTTTCGTATACTGGATTTTTTGTATTCTGGGGATTTCGTTGGAAGAGGGCTGACTGTATTTAAAACAAACAAACAAAAAAAATACTAATTTTTAAAAATCCTGAATTTTATACAGATCATCTCAAAAAATCCAATGGATTCTTTCAAATCCCCACCTCTCGTAAATATTTCATGAAAATCTGTATTTGCCACAAACTGCCAGGAGGTACCAGGTGACACTCCTCACTTGTAAATGTCGCAAATGTAAAAAGGAGGAACAGTGTAGATCTATCCGGGTATAGTGTAGCGAATAAACATTACAACTTATTACATAAATATAACATCACACCAACATAGTATCTACCTCAATCAGCCTGACATGGATGGTGAAGAGAAAAAAAAAACCTGCAGTAGTCTTTCGTGGAGAACATTATAGTATAAATTGTACCTCTCAATCAGGTGAAAAGCTTCTCTGACCTTTTAAATGAAATGCTAAGCGTAAATTAGTTGTCCGACTGGAACAGGGAGAGATAACGCCTCCAACATCCGCTCTTTTGATGTATTCCGACGGCTGACCTTTTGGGTTACTCGAAGTAGCTCACCTTGCTGTAAGCCGAAGTTAAGGGTCAGATTTTGTAGCATTTGTGAAACCATGGTGATTGAATACATTTAAAGAAATTAAAATAATAATTCACCTCATGGATGCCAATAGACAGGGCTTAGTGCACTTATGAACTGTGTGTTTTATTCAACCCACCCATTATTTGACATGTTACTGAGGGAAAGGTGAAATTATTCAAAGAGAAATTTCCATCGCATGGCATTAAAGAAAATTATTAGAGTTTGGTATAAAATAGTTGTGATATTCAAGGATTTATGTGCCAACAGCGCATTTAAATATCTTATTTAAAGATATGCAATATACCGTATTGACGTAATAAGCGCCCTGCTCCAATAAGCCACCCGGTGTTTTTTTTTTTTTTTTTTTTTTTTTTTTTTCCCCCATCTGTGTCTAATAACCGCCCATGTGTTCTGAGAGCAAAATGGAAGATCAAACTTCCCAATTTTATTCGATCAGTCTCTGTAATGGTAAAATGAGATGTTCACTGCCTGTAAAAGTGAGTTTACATGGTATTTCAAGACCCCCTGCCACTGGGGAATGCCTATAATGTTCATCAGTAACAACACATTTGATCGTTTTGCTGTGCTTTAAAAAAATAAAAATAAAAACAGGAAAATTATTTTGCCCTGTTCTCTTGCTACATGTCAAACAAGATGAACCAAGAAGAAACTGCTACAGCAAAACTATGGGATGCTCTGAATGAATGGAACGATGAGCCAGATATGGACTTATCAGAAAGTGATGACAAGTATTTTCTCTTTCTCACTAACTTCATAAATTTAAGCACATTCTTAGCCATGTGCTTTTCAATGTGCCATGTGCTAAAGTTGACATTTGCATTGATTAGTTCAACGTACCATGTGCTAAAGTTGACAGTCATGTTGATTGTCTTGATTTTACATCTGGGGAAATATTTAAAGGAACAGCACCGGGAGGGAAAATTAAAGGGTCCTTTTTTTTTTTTTTTTTTTTTTTTTAATTATGCTGTTTTGTGTTTATTTTCAGCTTTCATGTAAGTAGTTTGTTAATACCACAAAATGAATAACTCAAATACCAGTAAAACTTATATTGTTCTGTTATTATTCATGTTTTTCACCCCGATGGTAATAAATACTTACCGTTCCACTCAGCTGGTAACATTTTAATAAGGGCCCACCCATTCCAATTTTTTTAAGTGCCCTGGGCGCTTATCATGTCGGATAAGGTAAGTAGTTTGTAGCGTGTATAAGTAATACACATAAAGTAGTTATTAAGTCATTTGAGGGGTTCTGTTCAGCCAAGTACTGTAAATAAAGTTTTTTAAAATATATACGTTTTTCAACAATTATTCATTTAATTGTTCATGCTATAAGACACAGTTTATTCATTTTCTGTAATCACTTAATCCTAATTAGGGTCACGGTGAAGCTGGCGCCCATCCCAGCCGACTTCGAGCAAAAGCAAAGTACGGCCTAGACGGCTCGCCAGGCCATCACAGGGTGGAAACACACTGATGGCTATACAGCTACTCTTGTCGAAAGTCAGCAATGGTTCTTTTACATGAACCTCATGCCATAGACAGTGAGAGATATGGCTGGCCATTGATAACCCAGTTAGGGGGACAGTGACCTGTTGAGAATGGGGCTTGAACCCCCAATATTGGGATCAGTGATCCAGCACCTTACCACCAGGCCACCACAACCCATAAGACAAAATGTTTCATCAAAACATACAATACATTTTTAGTATGTTAATTAAATTCATATTTTAGTAGCTAATACAGGGGAAGAGGACAATGTGATTGGCTGACTATGTCAGGTTAAAAAAAAAAAAACATTCAAAAGTGATTTTTTTTTTTTTGATCCGGTAATACTGGTTTTTGTAACATGCGTTTTCTTTCATGAGTAGGTTACTATCTCACCGCACAACCCTCTTCTTTTCTCATTTGAGCTTAGGACCAGCATTGGCAAAGGCTTATTTAATACATAAATCAAACTCATGACTCATGTTTCTGTTTTTGTTTTTTTTTTGTTTTTTTGGTCATGGTCACTGGCAGCAGACAGTGTTATGTTGACCCATTTTAAAATAATAATAATAAAAAAAATCTTATTCTAGCTTTATAGCACCACGCTTCCACATACCACTTTTGATGGCTTCTTTCCTGCTCTCCAACATGGCTTGATACTAAAGGCATGGAGGCCTGTTCATTGGAGAAGGCCAATAAGGTTTAGTCGGCTCACCTCCCCGAGCCAAGACAATAACCCCCCCCCAAAAAAAAAAAAAAAAAAAAAAAAGTTAGAAAGATATTCTCAAGTAGTTTCATTCCAAATTGTTTTGTTTTTTTTTTATAACTGAAATGACTCCCCAATACAAAGAAGAGCCAGCCAGGTTTACCTGAGCACAGAGTATACTCTGAATGCACAAAGTCAAATATTAAATAATAATTAAAAAACACAAAACAAAATCAAACAAACAACAACTTCAACAAAAAAAAAAACCAGATAAAACAAAACTGATGTTTGCATATAATATGTAATGAACAGTTATGCCCCTCAAGCTCGATGGAACTTCTTGGGGACTATTCAGTAGTATCCACCTTGCAGCGTAACTGATAATTGTCTGTCCGAGTTACTGAGAGAACTGGAGAGGGCCTAAAGCAGAAACACGTGGGATACCCTATTGTGTTATGCGGCTGCTGTTGACATCTACTACCCAAACTAATAAAATGCTTCGGATCCGCTATTACCGCTGTCACTGACAAGTGGGAAAGAGTATGCCGGGCTCACTACATAGCAAACACTGATTTTTGGGGATTTTTTCACTCCAAAGCCCGCCAGTAACCCATCCTCCCCCCGCCCTCCTTTTTTAAATGCCTGTGTAATCTGCCTCTTCTTGTATTAAGGTTTTTGTGATGTCTTCCGAATCCACTTTATCCATTTATCTTTTTATGTTTAATTACCAGTTATCCAGTGCTTTATTACTTTACATCGTGGTGTTTGGCGTAGAGTCAATGTTTTCATTGCACACATTATCAACGCAGACACTATAATACGGTTTTGTAGGTTGATCCCCTAAATGGATGAATAAAATGTGAAGATGATCAGCACAAATCTGGATTATGGCAATGAGGCTTTCAAGAGAAAGGGTGAGGATGAAAACAAGGGGAAGTTGGAGGAAATTGAGGCGAGGCAATGTGGACGGGGCAAATATGCCAACCAACCACCCGATATGCCCCCCTGGGAATAAACATAATAAAATCAACTGTAACAAACACCCCCCCCCACTGCACATGTATACTACGGTAGTCCCATGTAGTGCAGTACTGTTGCAAGGAAACCTTGCATTAATCCCCATATTGCATCAAATATGACATTTAATCAATCAGATCTATACAACATTAAGAAGTAATTAAAGTGCTCATTCACCATAAAGACTTCATGACAAGTGCTGTAGGCGGTGGTGCACACTAAATCCCCCCGCTGATCCCTTTTGATCGGTGCATATACACACAGTTACAGATAAATGTGAGTTTGTGCTTCTCTTAGATTCTGAAAGTAAGATGAGTGCAGTGGTGCATAATGGGAGAAGCTCCCTCCCAGAAAGTGAGTCTCATCTGACACCTTTGCTCCTCATCCCAACAAGCCCACATAGCCTCAGTGAGCTGTGCTTTTTGGGATATGAGAAAAGAAGCATGCTGTCTACATAACAGATATGAGTTATTTCATTATTTTGAGAAGAATAAAGCATGACATGACTTTTCAGTGAGAACTGAAATCACACAGTAGTCTTACTATTCTTTTTCTTTTGGCTATTCCCTTCAGGGGTCGCCACAGCAAATCATCTGCCTCCATCTCACCCTGTCCTCTGCTTCTTCTTCTCTTACGCCAACGACCTTCATGTCTTCCTTCACCACATCCATAAAGCTCTTCTTGGGTCTTCATCGAGGCCTTCTGCCTGGTAGTTCCAATCTCAGCATCCTACTACCAATATACTCACTATCCCTCCTCTGTACATGTCCAAACCATCTCAATCTAGCCTCTCTGACTTTGTCTCCAAAACATCTTACATGTGCTGTCCCTCTGATGGACTCATTTATGATCCTATCCATCCTCGTTACTCCCAGAGAGAACCTCAACATTTTCATCTCTGCTACCTCCAGTTCTGCCTCCTGTCTTTTCCCCAACGCCACTGTTTCTAAACCATGCAACATCGCTGGCCTCATCACCGTCTTGTACACTTTTCCCTTCATTCTTGCTGATACTCTCCTATCACACATCACACCGAACACTTTTCTCCAACCATTCCAACCTGCCTGCACACGCTTCTTTTCCTCTTTTCCACACTCTCCATTGCTCTGGATTGTTAAGCCGAAGTACTTAAAATCCTCCATCTTCGTTATCTCTGCTCCCTGTAACCTCACCGTTCCTCTTGGGTCCTTCTCATTCACACACATGTATTTTGACTTACTGAGGCTAACCTTCATTCCTCTTTTTTCCAGAGCATACCTCCACCTCTCTAGATTTTCTTCCACTTGTTCTCTGCTCTCAATACAGATCACAATGTCATCTGCAACATCACAGTCCATGGAGATTCTTGTCTCACCTCTTCTGTCAGCCTGTCCATCACCATAGCAAACAAAAAGGGGCTCAGAGCTGGTCCTTGATGCAGTCCCACGTCCACCTTGAATTCTTCGGTCACACCGACAGCACACCTCACCACTGTCTTACATCTCTCATACATGTCCTGCACCACTCTAACATACTTCTCTGCCACGCCAGACTTCCTCATGCAATACCACAGTTCCTCTCTTGGCACCCTGTCATATGCTTTCTCCACATCCACAAAGGCATAGTGGAGCTCCTTCTGGCCTTCTCTGTACTTCTCTATTAACATCCTCAAAGCAAACACTGCATCTGTGGTGCTCTTTCTTGGCATGAAACCAAACTGTTGTTCACAAATGCTGACCTCTGCCCTTAGTCTAGCTTCCACTATTCTTTTCCATAGCTTCATCGTATGGCTCATCTACTTTATCCCTCTGTAGTTGCCACAACTCTGCAAGTCTCCTTTGTTCTTAAAAATGGGCACCAGCACACTTCTCCTCCATTCCTTCGGCATCTGCTCACTCTTTAGGACCCTGTCTAATATTCTTGTCAGAAAATCTACTGCTACCTCTCCTAGACACTTCCATATCTCCACAGGTATATCATCAGGACCAACTGCCTTTCCACTCTTCATCCTCTTCAGTGCCCTCCTCACTTCACCCTTACTAATCTTTGTTACTTCCTGCTCCTCAACGGTCTGCTCTTCTACTCTTTTTTCTCTGTCATATTCCTCATTCATCAGCTCTTCAAAGTATTCTTTCCATCTTCCCAGCACACTTCTGTCATCAGTCAATACATTTCCCCTCTCTGTCCTTTATCACTCTAACTTGCTTCATGTCCTTCCCATCTCTCTCTCTCTGCTGTGCCAACCTGTATACAACTCTGCATCACTTCATCTAACTCACTCCAGAATCTTTTCTTCTCTTCTAGCTCACATCCTGCCTGTGGGGCATAAGCACTAACAACATTGAACATCACATCTTCAGTTTCGAACTTGAGACTTATCACTCTGTCTGACACTCTTTTCACTTCTGGAACATTCCTGACAAACTCCTCCTTCAAGATGACTCCTACTCCATTTCTCTTCCCATCCACACCATGATAAAACAGCTTAAACTCTGCTCCTAAGCTTCTAGCCTTGCTACCTTTCCACCTGGTCTCCTGAACGCAGAGTATGTCCACCTTCCTCTTCTGCATCATGTCAGCCAGCTCGCTACCTTTTCATTTCATAGTTCCAACATTCAAAGTCCCTACTCTCAGTCCTAGACTCATGTTTTTCCTCTTCTCTCTCTGCCTATGGACTCACCTCCCGCCTCTCCTTCTTTGACCAACAGTAGTCCAATTTCCACCAGCACCCTGTCGGTTAACAGCACTGATGGCGGTTGTTGTCAACCCGGGCCTCCACCGATCCGGTATGGAGGTAATATTTGTGATTTGCATGATAAAGTTTGGCATTGGTTTTACGTCGGATACCCTTCCTGACACAACCCTATGCATTTATCTGGGCATTTATACACTGATTTGTGCACACACACACACACACACACACACACACACACACACACACACACACACACACACACACACACACACACACACACACACACCACGGCTGCATTTGTAGTCTTACTATTAGATAGTAATTATATAGTAGCTATATTTTAGTGAACAAAACATGAGCCTAATAGAAAAATCAAAAATGGCTGCCAGACTGCTTTTTTATTTTTATTTATTTTATTCATTTTAGTGCATTATATCTATATACAGCCTTGTTGCTTGTGTTAGTTTGGTTATTTAGTCATAGAGGTGAACAAAATTTTCTTCCACATAATACACAGTACTTGGGAACATATCACTCGAACGCCCACCTTACCATCCACGGAATTTTATAATTTGTCTCGGCTCTCATCGAGCTCTGTATCGTATGTGGATTTAGAGAGGTGTCATTTTGAGTTTTCAGGTCAGAGTGTCATTCAAAAATCCGAACACAGTTTTAAACGTTAACAATGTGTGATGTGGTACTTAAACCCTCGGGGCATCTCAATATGGCTGGCTGCAGTTTAGCTGCATTTCCATGATAATTTATGCTAATAGAAAATGCAATTGCAAGGCATTTATCCTCAGTTTATCGCCTGATGGCGGCCATTAAAGCAGAGATGGGCTGCCTGATAAACATCCCAGCTTTACTGGAATGTGTGAGGTCTAAATATGATGTCCATATACAGTGAGTGGAGGATAATAAAGATGATGATGATGATAATAATCGACAGTGTAGAAAATATGTGATAATCAGTGAAATAAAAGTGACGTGAGTAAACAGTAAAGGCCAAATTGCATGCTTTGGATGAAATGGATTCAGATTGTTTTGATCAAATTTCACAAAATAACTAATTAGCTAAAACCTGACATGAGTTCAAATTGTATGTTTATTCAGTTCCTACAGAATAGCCAATTAGCTAACATGTGCTAACCAGATGGGACTAGCGATTAGCCATTGGACAGAGAAGCTAATATTATTCATTTAATTTTATATTTGGGTTCCGGACACACTTTATTAGTCATCAAACATCACATGACGTGCCTGATATTTGTTTATGTGATGGGAAATATTTGTGACATTCATTTTATGTTTTTATTTCTTCTTCCTTTAAGTGCTGTAGGTAGGATGATGCTTATTAAAGCCGCTTCACTTGACATTCATTGAGATTCACCTCACATTCCCTGCCGTTCATGTACTTCACAGTAGAAACATATCATTTAAACTACAAAGGAACATATTTGTATGACTTTCCACCCGAGCAGCTTCATTGTTTCCTCAAAGCCGAACCTTTTATTATGACGAACATTACACATTTTTAATTCTGCTTATTCTTTGTAAACAAAACATTCCTGGTTTTAAAAAGTGTGTAGCTGTATAATTTAAAAATTATAACTGATAAAACACACACGTGCACAAACACACATTGTAGTGTTTCACAGGTGAAAACACATGTGTGGAGAAGCAATGCACCCCATGAGATTATTTCTGGAACTGTGGGACTGTATGCAACTTAATGAAGGAACATGTGCATGAAATTGTGTTTTTGGATTTTTTTTTTTGAAAGAGAGAGAGAGAGAGAGAGAGAGAGAGAGAGAGAGATTTCCCTCTATGTAATGCCTAATTTTCTTCCGTTTACCTTATAATGCAACATTTGGAATGCAGCCAGGTAGCAGCACAGTACAAATACTAAGTGGATTGAAATTTATAGTATTACCCATGATGCACATAAATTCAATGCACAATCCATGCACATTTCTGCAGTGTAAAATTGCAAAGCAGAATTTCCTTCAGCTCAAAAGTTATGGGACAGTTTACTTGTGTAGTTAGCAATATAGCGTATGCATTGAGGAAATACCTAAAGGTACGGTTCTGGATCGATGTCGCTACCGAATGGTGTCCGAGGCTGGGTCTGCATTTCAGAGTCGTTTCTTTCACATTTCTTTCAGATCTCCACTTTTATTTCATCACCTGTCTTTGTTAGTTTAATATTCTGTTTCAGGAGATAATATTTAAGCTGCTGATTTCTGTGTTTGCTCCATGAACATTTAGTTACTTACCAGCCTATCTAAGAGACTTCTTATTTTGTTTGTTTGTTTGTTTATTTGTTTGTTTACCCTCCATGAGCCTGAGGAGGGTTTTAATTTCCTCATTAATAATAAATCTGTGTGAGGGACAGTGGTGTTTTGGTAGCATGTTTGCGTCTGACGTTTAGTACGGGTGTTTAGTAGGTTAGCTGACTGTTTTAAATTACCCCCAGGTGAGTGTGAATTGTTGTGTGTATTGGTCCTGTGATGGAGTGGTGAGCTTTTCAAGGTGGAACCCGCCTTTGATCATCGTCAGCTGAGATATTTTTCATTCTCGTTGCAACCCCAGTAGGATAAAGCAGTTTGGCAGATTATTTTATTTCACATACACACACACACAAACACACACACACATATATATATATATATATATATATATATATATATATATATATATATATATACATACAGTGCTGTAGTGGTGGGTACACATTGTGTAACCACTTGTTTTAGTGGCTGAGTTGCGCGTACTGACTTAATGTGGACTACTTTATAGATGATCAACGTAAATTTCCGCGACTGTGTAAATAAAAAGCAGAGATGAAGTGATAAAGACTTTCAAAGCCAAAGTCACACCCTCCCTGCGCTCCGTGCACCTCAGCCCACTTGATGAGGTACTGCTGCGTGCCTCGGTCGCTTTGCTGCCATTGTGTACTCACTAATTCTTTGACCACTCTGTTTGTGTATATGTGTGTGTATATATATATATATATATATATATATATATATATATATATATATATACACGAACACACACACACACACACACACACACACAGACACAATATATCGGGCAGTGGTGGCCGAGTGGTATAGGGCGCTTGATCGCTTGTTCCCCCAGTGCAGCTAACTGGGTTATCAAAGGCCAGCCATGTCTCTGTCAATGGTGTGAGGTTTATGTAACAGAACCATTGCTGATTTTCGACAAGAGGAGCTGCATAGCTGTCAGCCTGTTTCCACCCAGTGATGGCCTGGCGAGCTGTCCAGGGTGTACTCTGCCCTCACCCGGAGTTGGCTGGGATGGGTGCCAGTCTCCCCACGACCCTAATTAGGATTAAGTGGTTACAGAAAATGAAATGATATATATATCTGCTCAGCAGCTCGCACGTGATTCAAATTCAGCCAATGGCTGTCCTCCTTCCTGCTGATTGGTTGAGGTGATGTGACGCCCTTTTTCCTCATTAGTGCACATGTTGGCAATGAGCCTTTTTTTAGTGTGTTTTAATTACCAGTTAAGTTCTATGATGTCACTCAAACGCCTGCTTCAGAACCAGAAAAAGGTAATGAGGTTGGATGTCTCTTCTGAAGAAATAAGACTTTCTCTGGAAGAAACAACAGTTTTTACAAAGTCTTTTTAAATTGTTATTCCAGTACATGACCTAAGGTAATGTTTAAAATGTTTATATTTAATTTACTGTGGTGTAGCATGTTTCTCATTTTGTTTTGTTTATCCAATTTATTATGTCCTTTTTGTTGTGGTCTGTGTTTTGGGGGACTTTAATTTTGGCGCTGTGCCTCCAACAGTTTACTTCATGAGGGGCGTGGCTGAGCTGCTGGGGAGCACACACGTGAATTCACTATTCTCATTTACTCCCAATAAACAAAAGCAAGCTTACCTCTGCACCAGAGGATTAGCTCACATCAACATCACCGCTTCTTTGGTTTGTAACGCCTTTTACTCTATCACTCTAAAACTCTGTTTTGTACTTCCGCTCCCGCTGGGGGGGGGGGGCGTGGCTGAGCTGCTCAGCTGCTCGGACTTAATGCAGTTAATGCCTAAATTCAGTCGTGTCATGCCTAATGCAACACGTTCCTCTAGTGGGCATTTTTGAAGACTACACTGCTGTATGTTTATAAAGAGAATGCATTGGAAGGTGTTTTTATGCGTACAAGACTGTCCATAGAAGGTGTTTAAGAAGCATGTTTTGTAATATACATCGCATTTTACTTCCTTCTGCTCGTTCCCGGATGTGACGTCATACATTGGGGTTTTACTTCCGGGTACAGAACTAGGGCCCCCGCGAATGTCAAGGGCTTACCGTATCTGTTCTTCGGGCAGTGGTCACTCGTGATCAGGGTGTTGCTTAACTGATTCCAATGTTGGGGGTTCGAAGCACAATTTCAATAGGTTATCACCCCCCCCCCCCCCCCCCCCCACACACACACACACACACACCCTCCCAATGCAGCTAATTTGGGTTATCAAAGGTTGGCCATGTGTCTCACTGTTTATCGTGAGAGGTTCATGCAAATGAACCATTGCTGACTTTTGTCAAGATTACCTGCATAGTCATCAGCATGTTTCTGTCCTGCGATGACCTGGCGAGTTGTCCAGGGTGTACTCTGAACTCTCCCACAGTGGACTGAGATGAGTGTCAGTCTCCTTGCGACCCTATTTAGGATTAAGCGGGTCAGAAAATGAATAAATGAGTGAACCTCTGTCCTTTTATTTACGCTTTGGTCAAACAAGTCAGCAATAAGTAACAGCCTTTTATTATTTATTTATTTATTTATTTATTTATTGTTAATGAAAGTGCATTATTCAACCCAACATTAATTCTCAAACTGTGGAACTTGGGTGGCCACTGCTGCTTCACACCTGAAACACTGAACAGTTACTCTTATTTTTTCGACCGTATGCAATTTTTAATGGATTCTGTCCTCTCAATTGTACATGTCCATTGCTGGTCATGCTCTGGATGGAGTCGGAGAATGGACAGCGACATTAAAGCTATATTTTGGCATCACACTGATTCGAATTAGGTCATCCAGCTGACCCGTTAATCAAGCACTGCACTTCAGTCAAGAGCACGCAGCAGGATTGAGTTAGTATTCAAGTGAAATAGAAGAAATGTGCACATACACACACAGTGTTTTTTTTTGTTTTTTTTTTGGTCCACTTAATCATGCTGTTTGACTTTATTTAAAAGTTTTACTGCGAATTAATTAGCTGAAGCGATCCAGAGAGTCCAGAGAATTCAACGTATCGGCAGATGAGGTATGCTTGAGTAGCAAGTGTAAAAGATTGCAATTAAAGCTGATGAAAAGGCTTTTTAAGCTCATATCCGCTGCCCGCTATGATTAAACAGCACATGAACGAACAGTCTCGCAAGCTCTTGTAGAAAAGTAGATTGCCAACGATGTAAGAGCCACATTAACATTATTGATCTTATCATACAGAATATATATATATATATATATATATATATATATATCTTTTTTCTTCTTTTCGGCTTTTTCCCGTTCTCGAGAGTCGCGACAGCGAATCATCTGATTCGCACATTTGATATGGCGTAGGTTTTTACGTGGGATGCCCTTCCTGTCGCAACCCTTTAGCAAGTGACAGAAACACGCTGACGGCTTTGCAGCTACTCTTTACATAAGTCAGTAATGGTTCTTTTCCATGCCTCTCACCATAGACGGTGAGAGACATGGCCTGCCTTTGAGAACCCAGTAAGCTGCACTGGGGGGACAGTGACAACCCTGTGGGGACTCGAAACCCCAACCTTAGGATCAGCGATCCTGCGCCCTATCCAATATTGTGCTAGCATGCCATTGGTCCCTATTCACAAAACATGTGCGTTTGTTTTTTTTGTTTGTTTTGTTGTTGTTGTTTTTTCCCTCCCCCAGCTAGACAACTCTATTCACAAGGTGCGGGTGTGTGTGTGTGTGTGTGGGGGGGGGTTAATGGGTTGGTGAATATGACATCTCGGGCCAGGTAGGGATTGTATAATGCTCTTCACTGTATGTTTTTCATTACCGTCCTTAAAGCATCATCGAATTCACCGAGAATTGGATGGAGGTGCAGCTTATAAAATGAAAGCTGCTTGTGGTGACCCAACATCTTCACAAAGCAACTCTGGACTATGGAGTTTTGGAGGCAATGTTGTAATCACCAGCATTTGATTGTTGGCTTGCCAGTGAACTAAATCCTGGCTTCATCCATGCATTGATTTCCACCAAACTTGATCGGAATACCACCCTACCTGAGTCCCACATGAGCTTTGATTTCAGAATATCTGGATTAAAAGTGAAGTTCGGTGCAAGGTCACAACTTTTTGGAGATGGACCATTTATAACTGTTGGATGGTGTACCAGTAGAACATGCCCTGAATAGAAAATAACATAAACGTAGGAACTTTTTAAAAATGACCATTGACCGTAGATTCGGGGTCACCAAGTCGATAAACACGTCTGAAATAACAAATTTGCTCAATTTAGCTGTAATTATATGTTATTATTAATAATTAATGATCTTCATCTCTATGAAGATATTGATTTGATTTTAAAAATATGAGATTTCTTTTCAGCTTTTTCCTTTTTTTTCAGGGATCACCACAGCAAATGATTCGCACGTTTGATTTGGCATAGGTTTTTATGTCGGATGCCCTTTCTGACACAACCCTTTAACACGGGACAGAAACACGCTGATGACTTTGCAGCTACTCTCTTACGAAAGTCAGCAATGGTTCTTTTGCATGAACCGCACCATAGACAGTGAGGGACATGGCCCGCCTTTAATAACCCAGTTAGCTGCACCGGGGGGGGGGCAGTGACAACCTTGTGGATCAGCAATCCAGCGCCCTATACCAATACCACCACACCACCACTGCCCCATTTGATTTTATTTTGATTCAAAAAAAAAAAAAAAAAAGATTTAGGCAGCTCAATGGAGACTGGCGCTATGGAGCCACGGACCTGTTCTAAAAATAGCAATGAACAGGCCCGCGGGCAACTCATGTTGTCCCGCGGGCACCATGTTGGTGACCTCTACTATAGAACATTTAATACTTACACATGGATAATTAAAGTTGTACCATTAAATGCTCGATCGGTTACAGTATGAGTATTACGAGGCACCATGCACTCGGAGTGTCCGTCGATTTTTGCATTGCTTCGTATCGTTTAATTTTCTATCACAGTGTTATTTACGATGGTACAATTGGTGCCTTAATTGTTTTCAGTGGGGATAGTGGTAACCTGGTGGTAAAGGTGCTCGATCACTGATCTTAAGGTTAGGGGTTCAATCCCCACTCTCAACGGGTTGTCAGTGCCCCCCCCCCCCCCAGTGCAGCTAACTGGGTTATCAAAGGCCAGCCATGTCTCTCATTGTCTATGGCGTGAGGTTCATGTAAAAGAACCATTGCTGACTTTAGACAAGAGTAGCTGCACAGCCGTCAGCGAGTTTTTGCACTGCGATGGCCTGGCGAGCTGTCCAGGCTGTACTCTGCCCTCGACCGGAACCGGCTGGGATGGGCGCCAGCTTCCCCGCGACCCTCATTAGGATTAAGCAGTACAGAAAATGAATGAATGGATTATTTTCAGTGTCTGTAGAGGAAGTAGTTTGGGTCCATGGAGATATCTGTAGTGGTCTCAATAGCAACAAACAAGTCAATCAAAATAACACAAGTTTCATGTACAATACTGTGCTAAAGCTATGTGCACCCCTTCAATTTTTGTATCCCTTTGTGATCCATGTGACTTATGAGGCCACTATGTGGCATAGTGGTTAGAGTGCTGCACTCATGATCGGGAGGTTGTGTGTTCAAATCACAGTTAGATCCCCACTGTGCTAAGACCTTTGGGCAAGGTCTTAACCACAAGTATGCTTCAGTTCACCCAGCAGTATAAATGTTTCATTTCATTTCATTTTCTGTAACCGCTTCATCCTAATTAGGGTTGCAGGGAGGCTGGTGCCCATCCCAGCCAACTCAGGGCGAGGGCAGAGTACACCCTGGACAGTTCGCCAGGCCATCGCAGGGCGGAAACACGCTGACGGCTTTGCAGCCTACTCTTGTCGAAAGTCGGCAATGGTTCTTTTACATGCCTCACACCATAGACAGTGAGAGACATGGCCGGCCTTTGATAACCCAGTTAGCTGCACTGGGGGGGACAGTGACAACCTTGTGGACAGTGGGACTCGAACCTCCAACCTTTGGATCAGCGATCCGGCGCCTTATACCACTAGACCACCACTGCCTACCCAGTATAAATGTGTACCAGTAAAATATACTGGAAAGGTAACCTGCGATGGACTAGCATCCCATCCAGGAGGAGTTGAACTTCTAGTCATAGTTGCTTCACACTATGGAAACTGGGGATAAGCACCGGTCCCATGGGCCACTATGGCTCGGGTGTAAAATCCCAACAGACTTGACCTTTTTTTCGTGATCCAAGTCCCAGACAAATCCTCATCATAAACATTCGGCCAATTCTTATTGTAATTACGGTGGACAATTTAGATGTTGTGTCTTTATGTGTCACTCTAATGGTGAAGATACACTGATATCGGCTATGCTGAAGAATATCGACACATGGAGGCCACTGAGTATGGGACACCCATGATACCCGAAACGTAAGATTCTGAGCCCACCCACCCTTTCTCAGGCTGTCACTTGATTTTTATCATTTCAATTCACGGTTGCTGTAGAAGAATTTTTCATTGTCATGCTTTCTCTTCAGCAGTCTTCCTACTTTTTTGCTTCTCGTCTTTGTCTACCACTCTCTCTGTGTGTGTCACACATATACCGATCGTCATAAGAGACACTCGCCCCAGTCAGCAACTCTTTCCAGGCAGACATCGGACAGGTGCTGAATATTTAATGTTTTTTTTCCCCCCATTCCGTCTCAATTCCCAGCTCAACCCACTAAAAATCTGCCTCGCAGCAGTAAAAAGGAAGGCAGCTGAATATGGCGGGATGGTTAAATCGTCAAATTTATATGTGCATTAAGGTAAAGTTCTCTGTAATTCCGAACGAGTCGGGCTCTCCGGCTGGAATCTTTCATCTTTTCTACTGTAACTCACTCGTCGACGTGTTCATGAGGTGAAAGCACAGCAGAAGTAATGCGTAGTTCCCGAATTAATGGCTTGCTTACGTCTTTCTTACACTATCCGTCTTTAGCTTTCATCTAGCGTCGCACACTTCTATGTCAATTTCTGTCTTGATATGCTGTGACAGCTGTGGCTTTGGACTTGTCATTTAAACACCCCCCACCCCCACCCTCCACCCCATCATGAATAGTAATGAGCCTGAAATGAGATTTTACAGCAGCTGTCCAGCTGCTTCAGCGTGGCGTGGTATGAGCAGATGTTAGTGTCTGCTGTGTGGGCGAATAGACCAGAGAAGTCTGAATCATCCGCACAGGGATCCCTTCGCAGCTCGTCTGCGCCTCGTTCACTCTCTCAATGGAAGTGTTTATTTGTATGATTGATAGTTAGTTATTTCCTCATGTTCTCAGCATTCGTCTTTTTTTTAATGGGTTTTATGAAGCCAGATGTGCTTCAATAGAGTTAAAAAGAGGAGGAGAGATGAGTTAAGGGTAGAATCCAATAAAGAACTCAAGCTGTTTAATAGGAAATTTCACTCAGAAGCTCTGCTCAGCAATTAGACAGATTTGTTTGTTTGTTTGTTTGTTTGGTTCCCTCTCTGTTAAAGCTTGGTACAATGGAGCGTATATGAGATATTCACCTCGGATAATCACTCAGAATATTTGTTGTCACGTTAATCTGATATCAGAATATTTTGATAGCAGCAGCACCATGTGTTTGAATCTAACATTATGGTGAGAGTTTTTTTAGTTTTGTTTTTTGTTTTTTGTTTTTTAACATCAGTTTAATTTTTGTCAAGGTTAAACATTAGAATTACGTCCACCAGGGGGTGGTGGTGGGGGTGGTGTGAGATTTGTCTTTGTCCGTGATATATCCAGAAATGTAATGCATGGATTTCAACAATAAGTTCATCAAATGTGGGTTTTGGACCAACTGGTTACATTCTGGGCAGGATCCATATCTGCATCTGGATTCAGGGTGATTTCGAAGGATTTTAATAAGGCAAGAAGGGAGAAATCACTCAATATGCCATAGAGAAAATCCAGAGCTGAAAAATATTTGTGGAACAGGTTACAAGTGAGTCTGCAATTCTACACCATCTGTCCATATAACCCATATGAAGATGAGGTATAATCAACGTGTAAAGCATTACCTTGGTGGAGGTTTGCACTCTCTAAGTGCATTTTAAATTTAGTTTTGCAAAACTTATCGTACCTTGAAAGTTCCTTGAAATTTGTACGACAGAGTGTAAAAAAAGGAAACATTAAAAACATATGTGAAATTTAATTGTAGAACCAGTGGGGTGGAAGGGGACACCCACCACCTTTTATTTCTGTTACTCTTCACTATAACTCACTTATTCTACAACAGTAAACTGCTTACAAAGGTTACACTACAGCGTCAGTTTGAATTCCTCAACATCCCAGAATATAGTGTCAGTTCGGTTTAATGGGGCAGACACGGTGTAATGTTTGGATTAAAAAAAACAACAAGAACAAAAAAAAAATGCTGGTTCAATTCCCCAATCAGCAGGAAAAATGCTGTGTGTGTGTGTGTGTGTGTGTGTGTGTGTGTGTGTGTTTTAATTAAAAAAGGTGTGGGGGGCGGGGTTTGCAAGTTGACTTATAAACACTGAATATTTATTTCATACATGGATATGTGTGACTATGGTGTGTGTGTGTGTGTGTGTGTGTGTGTGTGTGTGTATACTTGTGTTCTTTTCACTTTTGTCCTCTACTCCCTTTGAAGTCTGAGTTGTTCCGAATAGGCAGGGTTGTACTGTATAATATTTTAATAACAGATGGTGTGTATAAGGTGTGTATCAGAGCACATGTGTGAAACCAAAAAAAAAAAAAAAAAAAAACCTGACTGACTGTGTATATGTGTGTCTTGCTGTCTCTGACCTGCTGTGTTTATTCTAATTTCATCCTCATCACAGTCAGAGACCTGTCTCGTATTACTGACACACCCATCGGGGGGCTCTTAGCAATCTAACTAAAACAGGTGTCCAAATTTTGATGCTCTGCCTATGTGTGCAGTGTCAACTATCAGACGGTATCCTGTGCGCATGAAAATATAGATATTTTAGATAGAAAATGAAGGTAAGTCTGTTGGGTTTTTACACCCGAGCCTAGTGGTTTAGCCTCGTGGCTCATCAGGCCGGTACTTATTCCCGGTTTCCGTAGCGTGAAGCGACCAGGAGTTCAACTTTCCCTGGATGGGACGCTAGTCCATCGCAGGTTTACCTTCCCAGTATATTTTACTGGTACCCATTTATACTGCTGGGTGAACAGAGGCACACTTGTGGTTAAGACCTTGCCCAGGGATCTTAGCACAGTGAGGGTCTCGGTGGGATTCGAACTCACAACCTCCTGATCATGAGTGTGGCACCCTAACCACTACGTCACCTGCCCCACATTTTAGATAGGGTGTGCGTTTAAACTCTTACTTTTACACTTAACCCCCCCCCCCCACACACACACACACAAATGTTTGTACCATATAAGGAATTCTGCCCAATTCTACACTTTTGAATTATCCCAGGGTTGCCGCTGACGTCACACTTAAAAGCTGCTCGTTTATTAAATTGACTTACCCATGCCATCCTTATGCTGTGCCATATGTGTGCTGTGGCTGCAAGATCGTGAACAAAGGCAAACTATCCTACATGCATTTTAAATACTTCCTCTAAGAGGAAAAATTGGCATCACCAGCAGAATAATTAGGATTTTTTTTTTTGTTTTGTTTTTTTTCAGCTTAATATGCAGCAGTCCAAATCTCGGATGATTTCCAAATACAGTCCATGTCTTGTCGATAAAGGCTATCAAGAACAAAACATGATGGGGTAGACTGCTGTTTGAATATAGAATATGCATCAACATCTCACCTCATCTTGTCAAACCACTTCACCCTTTATTATGGTCCTGGGGAGCCTCGAGTCTATCTTAGCCAACTCAGTGTGACGGCAGAGTGATGAGCCCTGATTAGTCCACCAGATCATTGCAGGGCAAAATACACCATCATTCACACTCGTAAACAATCGAGAATATCCAATAAGCCTAATGTGCATAACTTTGAACTGTTAAAGGAAACCAAAGCATCCAGTCCAAACCCATGCAAGCGTGAGGACAACATGTCAAACTCCACACAGCCAATGACGGAGGCTTGAGGTGCAGAAATGCTAAGCACTCTACCAACTTACTGTCTGTTATTCATCGATATGTACTGATCAATCAGAATTGGGAATATAATCGCGCACAAGCACGTGGAACCTAATATCATGGACCAACTTGCTCAGTTGGTGACATCCTCTGAGTATAAACATCATTGCAATGTAATGTCTTCATGGACACGACACCATGGTTTTATGCTCCACTTGCCACCCGAGGTACTATCGTTTCCACTTGTAGATTTTTGTGTTTGAAGTTTATTGGATAGCAGCCACCTTTGGTGCATGCAGACTTGCTATATTTTATTTAAAACCAGGTGTCTTATTATTAATGCATGATCATTGCAAATGGAGCAGTCTGCAGACATATTTTATTATTTTGGCATATTTAGTGGGATTTTCTGGCTTGTACAACATCTCACTTGTATGGAATGTAAAAAGTGTATACATTTTGAAAGATTCATAGCTGTGTGTGTAAATATTACTGCATCTACAATCTGTTTGTAAGTAAACACCTGATCAAACGTGAAATTACAAATTCATGGCCATAGGTATTCTCCCTTTGGTTTCATCTTAGTCTGCAGTTCTTTGAAAGGGCTGAGCTATTCAGGATTTTTGCGCATTCAGCTGCAATAGTTTGGACATTGATGTCTGGCAAGAAGACCTGGCACAAAGCTGGTATTCAATTTAATCTCAAAGGTGTTCATCAAGGTGGAGGTTTCAGACCAATATTTTTTTCAAACCACCTTTACTGAACTTGAGCTCTGCACTGATTTGAGGCTCTTGATTCCAGTAAAGGATTCTGACTTTGCATACGTGCCTGTACTTCCATTCTTCTGGATTTGTAAAATGTCATCAGTTATAACCAAAGCACTGTTCCAGTTCAAAGTTTGCGTCTAGCCGAGTACCCCATTTTATATTTGTGTCATCAGGGAAGAAAAAAGTCTATTGACGTGATAACCTGCTAATTCAGTACATTAGGGTCATTAGCTAACTTCATTGTATTTCCACATTAACGTTGCTGAGCCTCGACCCGATCAACTGGAGCAACAACGCAATGGAGATCACATGCTGAGAGCAAGTAGTGCATTAAGCTGACCAGTATTATCCCATATTCAAAGTAAACATTCAACATAAGACAAAATATAAGATATGGGATAAAATACATGTCTGGGTAGTTCAGATTTAGTAGTGCACGTGTAATATATGAGGTTAGATGAATACCAGTGCAAAGTGACTTGCGTCAGTCCAATGTACACAACCTGAGCATTGAGAGGAACAACGAATGCATATCATAAATCATGTGACGGGCAACGGGGGCCTGGTGGCAAATGTGCTGGATCACTGATCCTAAGGTTTGGGGCTTCAAGCCCCACCATCAACGGATTGTTACTTCCCTAGGAGAGGCTGGCGCCCATCTCAGCCGACTATGTTCGAGGGCAGAGTATTCAGGTTCAGAAAATGAATGAATGAATGTATTTTACTGTGAAAAATAACTGGAAGGCAAACAGAAATGGATACGGCATCAAAGAAGCCCTGTTAACTTCCCAAGGCGTATCAAGTAAACATGAAATACAGGGTTACATATTCTCAGAATCAGAACTGTGTCCACAAACAAAGAATTTGACTCTGGATTGACTTTACTCACCGGTTTAACCTCATTTCATTACTTTGGAAACAGGAAACAATAAAATGTGCTGGAACAGTCTAGGCTTACCTTCCACTATATACAAACAATAGCACACGGATTTATAAGTGCTGGCGGTTTCATTTTTCAAGACGTGTTCTAGCTCTGACCAGCAAGGTACTGTAGCCTACGAAATGGGTTTGTTTCAAATAATTTACATGAATGTACCTGCCAAAAGTATTCCGTCAGGGCACAGGAATTATGTATGAGACTTCATTAATTACTGCTTTTGTGTCATTGGAAGCTGTGCTGCAGATTTCATCAGACAAGACTTTTAGATGTTTTTTTTTTTTTTTTCCCTCTTCTTGGTATGCCTCAGGCCCATGGTATCTTCACACTGCCAGGTTCATCTTTGATGCTGCCTGAAGATAACAGCAGCTATAAGTGTGCTTCATCCAGGTGTGGTTTACATGGGCAGGGACTCAATTGCAGGTTTATTCTTCAACATGAATCCATATGCTTTTGTACTCGGCATATGAGCTGAGAATGACATTTTTCTGAAATTGCCACGAATTGGTGCTATTTTTGTTTAGAGTTTTTCGCCTGTCCAGATTGACAGATCCATTAAAGGGGTGGGACAACTTCAGCCCATAACCGTACATACAGAGCGGTATAAACACCTGTCTATAGATTTTCCCAGTTAATAGGCTCCTTTGTTGTCGTACAGTTTTAGTGGCACTACAACAGATACTACAGTCATCAGGAAAATAATTGTTGCAGGATGAAACATCATCGTGTTATAATTCAAGATATCATTATATGCTATTCCTGTAATATTCTGACGTAAAGCTGCAGCCCAAGTCACCTCATGCTACGGAAACCGAGGAATTAGCTGTGGCCCTATTAGCAAGTAGGCTTGATGTAAATTTCCGATTTAAAAGACTCCATAAACATCATCAAAATTACTGAGTAAAAAATAACAGCAAATGCCTTAAATTCCAACTGGTAAATTTGTCATGAATTTAAATGTGATGTTAGTATAGTTTACGAAAATGCATCAGCGTTTGATTGACACATAACACTTCAACGTTATCTATAGTGGTTTGAGTTAACACAATCAAATGTCTTCAGAATTTTTTTTATTTTTTTTATTTTACTTTTTAGATGTTGACCACTTATCCACCACTTTGTTTTCATTTGTATTCATGTAATGTGTGGGCTATATTGACACTATATATATATATAATAAACAATAAAATTGTATTGTTATTTGCTCTACCAAAAAGTATTGAGCACTCTCCTGCGGAAGGATCTACTCCGAAAATCATATATATATACACACACACACACACACACAAACACTCTGGTCCTTCTCAAAAAATGAGCATATCATGATAAAGTTCATTATTTTCTGTAATGTACTGATAAAAATTAAACTTTCATATATTTTAGATCCATTGCACACCAACTGAAATATTTCAGGTCTTTTATTGTTTTAATACTGATGATTTTGGCATACAGCTCATGATAACCCCAAATTCCTATCTCAAAAAATTAGCATATCATGTTCAGGTAGTCTAAACGAGCTATTAACGTAATCATCTGAATCAACCAATCTAAACACCATCTAAACACCTGCAAAAGATTCCTGAGGCTTTTAAAAACTCCCAGCCTGGTTCATTACTCAAAACCGCAATCATGGGTAAGACTGCCGACCTGACTGCTGTCCAGAAGGCCATCATTGACAACCTCAAGCAAGAGGGGAAGACACAGAAAGAAATCTCTGAGCGAATAGGCTGTTCCCAGAGTGCTCTATCAAAGGCACCTCAGTGGGACGTCTGTGGGAAGGAAAAAGTGTGGCAGAAAACGCTGCACAACCAGAAGAGGTGACCGGACTCTGAGGAAGATTGTGGAGAAGGGCCGATTCCAGACCTTGGAGGACCTGTGGAAGCAGTGGACTGAGTCTGGAGTAGAAACATCCAGAGCCACCGTGCACAGGCGTGTGCAGGAAAAGGGCTAAAGGTGCCGCATTCCCCAGGTCAAGCCACTTTTGAACCAGAAACAGTGGCAGAAGAAAGTACCTTTTTCGGATGAAAGCAAATTTTGCATGTCATTCGGAAATCAAGGTGCCAGAGTCTGGAGGAAGACTGGGGAGAAGGAAATGCCTGAAGTCCAGTGTCAAGTATCCACAGTCAGTGATGATCTGGGGTGCCATGTCAGCTGCTGGTGTTGGTCCACTGTGTTTTATCAAGGGCAGGGTCAATGCAGCTCGCTATCAGGAGATTTTGGAGCACTTCATGCTTCCATCTGCTGAAAAGCTTTATGGAGATGAAGATTTCATTTTTCAGCACGACCTGGCACCTGCTCACAGTGCCAAAACCA
>CM045746.1:21506965-21581965 GCA_024760905.1 Plotosus lineatus
CTTCAGGAACCATTTTGTGCAACCCGTGTGTCACGCAACTCATTTTCAGCTGAACGAACTTTGGGTTACCGGAGTCATTTACCCGTGGACCATAAACTGGCTCCCAAATTTTTGAAATGTCGAAGCCTGAGTGTAAACGGCTGTGGGCGTTGACCTTACAGTGGACTGGCCACAGATGTACAGCATTTCTCCAACATGCAATCTTCAGGCTTTGTATCTGCAGTCTGACTATGAATACTTGGAGTTTGTGTTGGTTTTACATTCAGCCAAATACAGCTTGCCTGGAATGGTATTGGTGTTCCACACCAATTCTACTTTGGTATGAGAGGCTAAAGCACAGTGAAGTTTGTGCTATGTATATAAATCGTTACTGTGGATATATAAATTCAGATTGATGACACGTTTGTAATATTTGGAATATTGATTTATCTTTAGAATTTCATCAAGAAGCACGGTCCAATTTTCTGTTTATCAGACTCGGTCTCTGTGGCAGCCTGCAACTAATCCCCTGCAATTACTTATTGTTACAGGCTTCATAACACACCAGGCGTTAGAATTAAACCTCGTCTAAGATTAGCTTCATTTGACCCAGACATCCCTCTTCTACATCAACCCACGTGACTGATTCTATTGCTTCACCCGTTTTACTTTAGAGATTTGATTCTGGTCTTATTCATAGCACATTGCATTCTGCCCAGATTTTAGGATCTGAATCTATATTGTGGTTGTTATATTGGAGTTTCCCTCTTCGTGCTGCCTCCCCACCCTAAAGTATTACATTTTTAAGAAACAGTGATGAAATATTTAAGTTTGTATCATGAGTTTCATACTACATACAGTTTGACAAAATACTGCTCAGAATGATCAGAAAATTGCAAAAGTGGGTGTGGCCTAATTCTGATAATTTGGTACAGTCCGTTGGATTTCTAATGACAATTTCTTTAAATGTTGGATTTATATACAGCATATATTTTGATGGGGCAGTGATGGCCCGGTGGTAAGTTGCTGAATTACCAATCCCAAGATAGGGGTTTCAAGCTCCACTGTCAACGGTGGTCACTGCTGTTTTCCAGTGCAGCTTACCCGGTTATCAAAAGACAGCCAAGTCTCTCACCTTGTGTGGTGAGAGGCATGTAAAAGAATCATTGCTGACTTCCATCAAGACTAGGCTGCATAGTCATCAGCATGTTTCTGGTGAGCTGTCCAGGATGTACTCTGCGCTCGCTGGGATGGGCACCAGCCTCCCCGCGACTCGAATTAGGATTAAGCGGTTTAGGAAATGGATGGATGAATGAATGACTGTTTTGATGGATTTGAACATGATCGTGCCTGAAGAGGACAATTCTTTGGACAAATAAAGAGACAGAGGGGTTGAGAGGCTGTAATAGAACCAGAGTAGTCTGCTAATGTCAGCGAGTTTCTGCCATGCGATGGTCTGTTGAGATGTCCAGGATGTACTCCGCCCTCACCCAGAGTCATGGGTGAGATGGGCACCAGCCTCCCTGAACCCTAATTAGAATTAAGCGGTTCAGAAAATGAATGAATGAAGGATAATTGTAGTCGTGAAGTCATTTTAGTAAAAAAAAAAAAAAGGTAACATCCCCAGCACTGCAACATCATCTTCTCAGTTTCCGAGTGTAGGAGCAGGAGAAGGAACTTCCAAGATGAAAACACCATCCCTACTAGTAGGACTATCTGTTTAGACCCATAATTGTAGGTATTTACAGTTGCTAATGGTACCACATAATTTATCAACAGTTATTGTGGAGTCTCCAATGTAATGAATGTGCTGGCAGCTTGGCACTGACTCCCCTGGTCTGGAGAGGGACACTTTCACCTGCAGAGCTTAAAAGTTCAAAGTTTTTGTTCCTACTTTGTACTGCAAACAGCATGGTTCATTTTCTGTAACCGCTTCATCCTAATTAGGGTCACGGGGAGGCTGGTGCCCATCCCAGCCAACTCAGGGCGAGGGCAGAGTACACCCTGGACAGCTCGCCAGGCCATCGCAGGGCGGAAACACGCTGACGGCTTTGCAGCCGACTCTTGTCGAAAGTCAGCAATGGTTCTTTTACATGCCTCACACCATAGACAGTGAGAGACATGGCCGGCCTTTGATAACCCAGTTAGCTGCACTGGGGGGGACAGTGACAACCTTGTGGAGAGTGGGACTCGAACCCCCAACTTTTGGATCAGCGATCCGGCGCCTTATACCACTAGACCATCACTGCCCTCACACAGCATGGTGACGTTATCTTAATTAGAAACTTCATTAGTGCTTATAATGGGGATGTCTTATGTAATGGGACTTAACACTTAGTAATGCTGTCTTCTGGAGCTGGACTCTGTATCTTTGTGTCCTCTTGTCACATTTCCCCACCAGTAGGTCACTTAATCTACACACGCTGTCACCCCCCCCCCCCCCCCCATTTATTATTTATTTTTATTTTATTTTTTTATGTAAATAATTTGCATTATCATGATCAGGATCATTGTGGAACCAGGGAACAGGGGTCTGGGGATCCACGTATCTTAGGACAATGTAGCATTGCCAGGCCACCCTTGCAATGTTTCCAGTGGGAGGTGAGTTTAACTTTGGGACAAGCAAGGAAATTTGCATTTCCAAAGCTTCCTAGGGGTTGTATTAATCTAAATTAACGATGAAACCTGACACCCTTGAGCTGTGAGCGGGGAAACAGTACCCACCGCAACATTTCCAGGTTAGTTTAGGTCTGCTGAATGTTGGTCTGGATTAGGTGGGTAAGAGTTCATCTTTCCCCACATTTTTAGATGCCTGGCGACAGCCAGAGTAAAATTAAATCCAATTTTCTGTTCCATTCATAGAAATAATAGCCTCTTCTTTTGTTATAAGGGGTCCTGGTAATTGGATATAATTGGATTTAACAGCTCACTGGCGTTGTGGTCAAGTGGTCCGCTTCCGACAAAAGAACTCTCTCGGTGTCTCACGATGATTGACGGAGAAAACTGAAAGGATATTTAAAGCATGTCATGGACTCTTGATCACCCGTATATACAGGTACTCCAGTGATGATAACCAACCATAACTCTATTGCCCTGCCAGTGGACTAGTCTTATCCATCCCGAGCCTAGCTTCTAGATTTACCCTAAACAAAGACCAGAAATTGAGAACTATAAAGTTGATGCTTTGTTCCCATTAACACTGTTTGCATCAACTTTATTGCTTTGTGTTGCAGTAGCTATTTCAGTTTATTTCCTACACACCCCACTTTTGCTTCAAGTCGTCGCTCCGGTAAGCAAAACCTCCTGCCTGGGGCGCAGATGTTAGTCATGGCTGTGAAGACCATTTATCTTTGTAAATCATCCTTATTCGTCTTTTTTTGTTTTATACTGCAAATTTGAAGGAACAACCTTGTTGAATTATCTAATCTCTCTCTTCTACTGGATGAGCCCCCTCCCCTCCCCACAAAAACAAAAAAACAAACAAACAAAAAAAAAACCCGCCCTCTTGATCTTTGTAGATGATTTGTTTTTGCTCTGTGTATCTCCTGTGAGAGATCCACCACCGCCTCGGGCTGACAGCATCCATTTGAACCCTGATGACCTTGTCAAGGCTAATATTAACAGGTTTCCTTCTTGGCTGCTGGCCCCCTAAGTGACACACTCCATGAATTCATTTAAAGAGGCAATGCTGTGTACAAGCAAGGAAGAATGAACCTTTTTATGTGAAGTAATAACTGGGTTATTACAAATGTTCCTGCGGTGATTCTTTTTTTTTTTTTTTTTTTTTTTTTTAACATGCCCAGGCTTCGAGCCATATTATTTGGTGCTCCTAAAGCCTTTAATGAGCTGGATCATTAATAGTAAGGCCAAGCTAGGTCGAAAGTCCCTGGTTTATGATGTATGAACTTTTATTAAGGAGTGTTCATGCTGGGTTTAAAAAAAAAAAAAAAAAAAAAAAGATTGTGTAGCTGCTAATTATTGTGTAGATGCCCATTATTTCTCAGGGCTTTAATTATATAATTATGAAAATGAGTGCTGTTAGTTAGCCAATTATTCAAACCTGTTATCTAGGGATCCAGTGGTCCCTGGATGAACAGTCTTAAATATTTGCAGGTTATCTATTTTCAGAAGCTCACATCACTCCATTACATTGGTTAATGGTACGCAGAGCAGAAGTTGGAAGATCTTTCATGCCACTGGTCTGGAAACAAGTAATTTCTTGCTGATGGATGGACCATGACCCTGACAAAGATAAAGCACTTATTGAAGACTCAAGAAATGTTTTATAGTTCGTTCTGGGGGTGCAGGCCACTACTGCTCAATTCACATCTAAAATATTTGATTGATTAGAACATTTTTATGAAGCTGTTTTGTTAATATAATGTTCAAGCAGGGCAGTAGTGGCCTGGTGGTAAGGCATTGGATCACTGATCTGAAGGTTGGGGGTTCAACAGGTTGTCACCCCCCCCCCCCCCCCCCAAGTGCAGTTAACCAGGTTATCAAAGGCCAGCCATGTCTCTCGCTGTCTATGGTGTGAGGTTCATGTAAAGAACCATCGCTGACTGTCAACAAGAGTAGCTGCATAGCCACCAGCGTGTTGCGATGGCCTGGCGAGTCGTCCAGAGTTTACTCTGTCCTCTCCCAGAGTCGGCTGAGATGAGCGCCAGCCTCCCCTTGACCCGAATTAGGATTAAACAGTTGCAGAAACTGAATGATAATGTTCAAGCTTTTGTATCTTCTCCCAAGACACTGGTGACGGCAGGTATAGTAATACTGTATGTCGATCTGTCTATATGTCCGTCAATAAGTTGTGCACCTTCATGATGTGATTAGTGATCATTCTGTCGCCACGCCATCGTATTTTAAACACGAGTCTGCCCGAAGATCGTTCCATGTTCATGGGTGTTGAAATCAACTGGCATCTCATAGTCACATCGCTGTCCTCCAGCTATTGTTTCCCCAGTGATACTGTTAGTTTTAAAGGGGAATTAAACCCAGACTTAATAAAATCTTGCATGCATAGATTGTTCGTCCCCAACAAACCACACTATGCATAATAAAACCTTCTTTGTGGAATAAATAAAAATGAGGAATACATTTTCCCATTGGGGCGCCATTGTAATGGAGAAAGGTGGGACATGCCACACGTGGAAGCTTATAAGCAGAAGTGTTGTGCATTAAAAGAACTGAAGTGTTCGCCACACATGTCTTCATGTGACCAGACACCGGTCTGATAAATGTAAATATTGTTTTGTAATAAGTGCAGGCTTCCCTAGTTTTATTTTGTTTCGAAGTAAATCAGCTTATATCTGATTTGTCAGTTTGTCACGAAAGTCAGCAATGGTTCTTTTACATGCCTCTCACCATAGACAGTGAGAGACATGGCCCGCCTTTGATAACCCAGTTAGCTTCACTGGGGGGCAGTGACACCTTGTGAAGAGTGGGACTCGAACCCCCAACCTTTGGATCAGCGATCCAGCGCCCTATACCACTAGACCACCACTGCCCCTTTGTGAGTTTATTACCTTTATACACATTATTTTTTGTCATTATTTTGAGGTGTTGGAACCGACACATCAAAGTCCTATTTTTTGAATTCATGTGAGTGAGACGTTCTACAGATGGCTGCCTTTTCAAACAGGCTGAGGCAAACATTTCAGAAGTGTAAGGAAAAAACACCTGATGATGAGAAATATATACATATTCCCTGTATAACGGGAGCATTTGAAAGCTTTTATGCACTTTTCAGGCTTCAGGTATTTTTATTTATCGGTTTATTTCTTTAAATTCAGCAATCTTACGCCTCCAGGAATTGAATAGTAGGTCTCAATCCATGTCAATAGAAAATTAAAGAAGGTGTCCTTTACGTAGATCGGCACGTTATCTGTTTTTTTTTTTGTTTTTGTTTTTTTTTTTCCTGTCGGCTAGGAGGTATTCTGTAGCTCTTGTCCTGACTTCAGAAAATGTGCACGACGGGGGTCTACCACTGACAAAATACACATGCTGTATGTGTGGTCATGTATGACTGTTGGCATGCGTGTAAAGACCAAGCATCTTACAAGAGCAGTGTTTGTTTTCAAGAAAACATACCTGCGGCTTCACAGCACCGATCTGTCTAACACGCTGCCAAGCTGAGCACTCGGGTGTATACCCAAGAAGAGATGTGTGTGTGTGTGTGTGTGTGTGTGTGTGTGTGTGTGGGATGAAGGCAGGTTGGGAAGCATTGCTTGTGAGCTTAATATCGGAAAAATGCCAGATAGCGAGTCAAAAAACCCAAAAATCCATGATGTTGTATTCCAGATCCGACCGGGTTGCGGTGCTTTTTTTGGAGAGAGGGTTTGGTTTGCCAGTTTAAAAGTAAGGCAGATGGTTTATCAGATCAGATGAACTCACCTATGCTCTGATAACCCCCTGTTAGGATGCTCAAGAGCATAACGCCCACAAACACATGTAGAAATGCACATGTCTCTTTGTGTTGATTCTTAGGGAGGGTGTTGTACAGACAAAAAGGAACATTTAATTTCACTGCTGAGTTTAAGCGCTTATTCCAGCCAGGGTTTTTCCAGCAAAGCTGAAATCTGCTCCAAATTACCTTCTGCCGAATATAGTGTCTCTTCTCCCTTTCCTTTCGGCTTTTTCTCTTTTTCAGGGGTCGCCACAGCGAGTCATCTGATTCGCACGTTTGATTTGGCATAGGGTTTTACGTCGGATGCCCTTCCTGACACAACCCTTTTTTAGCAGGGGGACAGAAACACGCTGACGGCTTTGTAGCTACTTTTTACAAAAGTCAGCAATGGTTCTTTTAAATGAACCTCCCACCACAGACAGTGAGAGACATGGCCAGCCTTTGATAACCCAATAACCCAGTTAGCTGCACTGGGGTTGTGGTGGGGGTGGGGTGGGGGTTTGGGTGACAACCTTGTGGAGAGAGAGAGACTCGAACCCCCAACCTTAGGATCAGCGATCCGGCGCCCTTTACCACCAGGCCACCACTGCCCAAGTATAGTGTCTCTCGAGTCATGAATTAGTAGCTACATGAATATGTTCCAGTAAATTCGGCCTTATTTTTAAGTTTATTTTATTATTATTTTCTAAAATAAACTTTTCCGATTATGATGTGATGCCAAACCTTTCTATTACTATGAGCGTCAGCAATACACTAATCATAATAGACTAGAACTCTGCAGATTATTATCAGTTATTATATATGAACAGGACCAGTGGAGCATATTAGCATATTAATTTATTTTGTTCAACAATGCCATCGTTGTTGTTGTTATTCGTTCATTAATTTTCTGAACCACTTAATCCTAATTAAGGTTGCAAGGAGGCTGGCGCCCATCTCAGTCGCCTCTGGATGAGGGCGGGGTACACTCTGGACAGCTCGCCAGGCCATCGCAGGGCCAACACTCATACAACCATTCACACCTGTGAGTGATTGGTAACAGCCAGTTAACCCACTGTGTATGTTTTTGGACTGTGGGAGGAAACCAGAGAACCCAGAGCAAACCCATACAAGCACAGGGAGAACATGTTAACTCCACACAGAAACACCCAGGCTGGGAATCGAACCCAGGAGCTTCCAGTTGTGAGGTAGATGTGCTAACCAATAACAGCCATGCTTATTATTATTATTATTATTATTATTATTATTATTATTATTATTATTATTACAGTGATACCTCTGCTCACGAACATAATTGGTTCCCAGAAAGTGTGTGTAAGGCGAAAAGTTCGTCTTCCGAACATTTATTTCCCATAAGAAACCATTAAAATGAGAATAATCCGTTCCCAGGTCCCCATAAAACATAATTTTCTACTAAACAAGCCTTAAAACTACACAAAAATATACCTTATTTTATGTATAATAAATGTCTATTGTATTGTAATTAAAGAAATAAACTGTACTGTATAATAAAGTCGTTTTATTTACCTTTGTGATGGTAGTTGATGGCTTGATGGAATGGAGTGGGAGGAGGAGGGAGGGAGGGACTTACTGTTTGGAAGGAGAGTTTGGAAACGCCTACTGTTTGGAAACACCCTTAGCCACACACGCACCCTTAATAGCTTCCTTGTTCTTAAGGATGGGAGCAATGGTAGACTTAGCGTACTGGTACTGGGACGCTGAGTCACACAAACGCACACCTTGTTCGTGTTTTTCAATGATCTCCGCCTGTGGTGGGGTCTTTTTCGGTCCCATAATAGCAAAAGTACACTCAATATGGTCCAAAATGTCTAGCAAACACAAACCACTTCCGCACTCAAAGAAAGGGTGTGACGAACTGTGACGCCATGAGCGTGCGTCAGCTTCTCGTGGCCGCCACCGTGGCGCTGTTCGACCGCGTGGTTTGATTCGTCCGCCGAAAACTAGTTCGTCAGCAGAGACTATATGCTCGCAAATTTAATGTTCTTGAGGCGAAAAGTTCGTGAGCTTAAGCGTTCGTCAGCGGAGGTTTTACTGTATTATTATTATTATTATTATTATATTTTCCACTAGCCAAGGAGCCCATTTGTTACTGTTTCTGCAAAGGATCTCATATTAGTCACACACAGAACTTTTTTTGGCAAACACAGTTTTCCAATGCTTTTGCCTTAAACAGTTTCAAGTGGAATAAATAATTTTAAATGTTAAAATAATCATTAAAAAAAAAAAAAAAAAAAAACGGTCTGGGAGCTCTGCTTTCAGGCAATACCTAAGTTTATATAAAGAATGAATGAATTGATTAATAGTCCCCTTGAGGCTCTACCACACGCAGCAGCGAGGCTTTGTGTGATATGGAAATAAATTTACATTTCATGATGTGTAGAGGTTGTAGAAATAAATGTTTAAATTCCTACTTTTACTATGTTAAGCAGCTTTTGCGACAATGTTGTAAAAATTGTAAACAGCGCTATACAAATAAAACTGAACTGAATTTCCTCCTTTCCATTTTCAGCAATGCCACTTTGAGAAATAACTGAATAATCCGTGCATTGTTTGTAACTGCGTGGAACATGTTAACAAAACGCAACAGCTCGAACCATGCCATTCAATACAACGCTGTCATTTTATATACCGAACCACTTTTACAGGCAGGAAATGGTTCAAATAATTCAAACAATGCATTCAAACAGTACTGGAAAGCTGCAAAGAAATATTCTTCACCTCAAAGCTAATGATGCCAAGAGCTCACCTCAGTAAGTGTTTATAAAAAAAGAAAAGAAAAAAAAGAACTAAAATGCAATTTTACCCCAGGTAGCATTCAACTGCAATTTTTTTTAACACATGATGTGCAGGCTTCATCTAATGTTTTTTCTTTCCTCCCTAAACCTGAGCATGCCAGGTACCAAATATAGTATCAAATATCCTATAAAACAAATTCATTCCCTTTTCTCGTTTTACGGTTTTGTAATGTGGTTTTCAAATTGCAAGTCTTCTTTGACTTTTTCCAGTAATACGCTATATATTAAGGGAATAACGCAGTAAAAATGCACAGCTGTGAGTTCAATTGCTTGCTGGAAATGGCTTGTGAGAGCAAGAAAGAGAGTGAATGAGTAGGGGGGGATTTTACTGGAAATAAAAGAAGAATGATAGTCCAGAGATCCAGAGATGTTGGTGATTTTACAGCCTTGACAAAGCCACTTAACAGTGCTCTTAAACAAGTGACTTCATCAAACTTTGTGGATTTTCTTACCTGAATTGTACCCATGGCGACTTATACGTGTTTAACTTTTTGTTTGTATGTTTGTTAGCAGGACTCTTTAAAAGTCAAGTGCGGATTTTTATGAAACTTCTCCCAGAGGTGGAGCTTTGGATATGGAAGACTTGATTAGATTTTGTAGATGATGTGGATCAAATTTATACCTCGGAATTTTTTAAAGGCTGTGTGATTTTTTTTTTTTTTTTTTTGGAAGTGTCATATTACTGTTGGCCCAGCAGAGGGTGCTGTATAATTCTGTTTTTTTTTTTTTTTTTTTTTTTTTTTGGCCTGATGGAGGTTTGTGCTCTCCATCTCCTCTTGTTAAACGTCAAGACTATGGAGGTGTTGCTCTGCCGATATGGTTAGAATACACTATTTCTATAAACTATACACCCAGAAAGCGAGTATTTAATGCATCCTCGCAATATCTTGCTGCCCTGCTGTCTTATATCTCTTTTTGTCTCACTCTTCATCTGCATGACACCTCAAGGTTCCACTTTGATAAGTAAAATTATTATCAAAGGTAATAAATGTAAAGTGCAGGCCAACAGAAACTTGCATGTGTTCCAGAAACAAAGAAAGCAGTGTATCCACCACTCCATACACTGTTTTAACCTCTGAATCAACCCTGTAGCCCATGATGCCAGTCAGGTGAATGGGATTTCTGAATATCACTACCAGTCCAAAGAAAAGTATGCATTTAATTTTTCACACTTGTGACAAATGCGGCAGCCTGTGTAGTATTGTGCAGATTTGGGTGCAAGGCTCAATGCTTATAGTATTTGATCATAACTCAAAAAAAAAAAGAAAAAGGAAATAAAAAAAAATCTACTTTGTGAAGTATTTACTGATATCGGCTCAAAAAATAACACAGTGCACACCACCCATGCCAGTCTTGCTGTGATAGCACACTTTCAAAAGACTTTGTCTTATTTCACAATGTTAAACAATCTTTTAAAAAATTCCTGGAGCCAGCATTTGCTTCAAATCGTCTACAAAAGATAGAACTATAACTGTCTACCCAGGGCCAGCAGAGTGATTTGAAAAGTGTGTAAGTGTGTGGCGGGGGGGGGGGTTTGGGGGGGGCTAGAGCATATATCCCTTCAAGAAGACCATGGATGGCCGATTTCCAGATTTTAGATGTCAGGTGTATTCTGTGCACATTTCCATTTATTTACTTATTTCAAAGTTCCAATCCAATCATGCCTCAGCTCACTCGGATCCAGAAAAAGAAGGAATACCGGTACCAGTACATTCTGTAAAAGGCAGCCACTATATTAAAATATACTTGGTGTATAAGCATTTACGGCACACAATGTGCATGTAAGTCTGCTTGTACAAACTATGCATTTTAAACATTTCTGACAAAGACGAACTTAAAAAAAAATGGTTTGGGTTGAGAAAAAGTGCACCCCCCTCAACCTGCCCGGATCTGTGGCCCCTGCGACCGACTTCCAGTTCTAACAGAGATCTTTGTGCTGCAGTGTGTGTGTGTGTGTGTGGGGGGGGTGTTTTTGTTTTATTTTTGCCATGTTTCATAGTTCCAAGATGGTGGCGGATTGGTGCCGCCAGTCTCTATGTACTTCAGGATATCTAAGGAACGTATTGTAGGAAGCAATAAAATACAGAGTCCCTTTTCCTTCCCCAACCACCACCGCCACCTCCACCGCCATAGACCTAAAATTATCACTAGGTTCAAACAGTCTCATGTTATCAATGGTCATGACTTCAGTCCTTGGATCATCAGTTCATTTTCTGTAATCGCTTAATCCTATTTAGGGTTGCAGGGAGACTGGCGCCCATCCCAGCCGACTCCGGGTGAGGGCAGAGTACACCCTGGACAGGGTAGAGTACACCCTGGACATCTCGCCAGGCCATCACAGGGCAGAAACATGCTGACAGCTTTGCAGCTACTCTTGTCGAAAGTCAGCAATGGTTCTGTTACATGAACCTCACACCATAGACAGTGAGAGACATGGCTGGCCTTTGATAACCCAGTTAGCTGCACTCGGGGGTGGGGGGCAGTGACAACCTTGTGGCGAGTGGGACTCAAACTGCCAATCTTAGGATCAACGATCCAGCGCCCTACACCTCTAGGCCACCACTGCCCAGTCCTTGAAAAAAAAAAAAAAAAAAAAAACAAGTACGTACTGACAAACAGTGCACAATATGAAAGAATGCTTTAAACATTTTTATTCATTATATTTGTCTGTAATTTCCAAAATATTTTGGATACTGAATTAAATAAAGATTCCCAATACTTAAAGTCTATGCATTTCACTTTGATGCAGCATCCTGACTAGTTTCAGCTACCGAATATGACACATTAGCATCCCAGCACTGCTGGAGAGCATTAATTTCTCATTACTGTTCGTTTCATATTTTACCTGCTGTGTTTTGCGTGATACTATGAAACCAGAGCAAAACTTTTAATGTCAATGCCACTAACACACATTAACATTGAACACTGTTTCTGAAACAGGCCCTTGCTTCATTAGCTTGTTTGTAGCCACAGTGAGCATTAAAACCAGATAGAAGTCATTTAGCGGTGTTATTGACTAGTTAAGCCCTAAGGCTGCAGGAGCCTGGAGATTCAAAACTGAACCAATAATTGTTCCTCTTTTTTTTTTTTTTTTTTCTTTCTCCGATTGCAGTGATTTAGGATTGTGCTGATGAAGGGAATGGCTTATCGTTCTTGGCACTGATTCAGAGGTTCTTGGCAACACACACGGAAGCTTAAGGAAATTTGGAAAGCGTCTAATCGAGTAAACATTAATAAAAAAGGGGAGGGGAGCAATGAGGTAAAATCTGTGTAATTTAATTTAGTGGAAATGTGTTTGGAGAAGAACGACACAAGGGGATACAGGCCTTGAATAGATTTTGTGTTTGAACATGCAAAAACTTACAGGCAACAACATTTCTAACAGGCCTCCGAAGATGCGTCATACATTTGATTCGTTCATCGGATTCTCGGACTTTGCCAGACTGACTAATGAAGTATAGTAACTGTTATTTTCTATACAATGGTTGGACCAACAACAACAAAAAAATGTTGTGCACATGACTGTGTTGGTTTTTTTTTGTGTCTTTAGTCGTGCTGACTGAATGTAATCGTCATGCCATTGTTTCAACAAAATTAAGCAGTGATTGGCTCCTGATGTGCACTGCTTGGCCAAAAAAACAATCAAACAAATGGAAAAAAAAAAGAAAAAAAGTTGCAGACATGAATATTGTGTTGTTCTATTTTCAGCCTCGTTTGGCATTGTTTCAACAAACTTAAGCAACATGACATTTATTTCCATCTGGCGTCTGGTTCATTTCTGGATGGTGACGATATTGGTAGTAGGATGCTGAGGTTGGAACTACCAGGCAGAAGGCCGAGAGGAAGACCAAAAAAAAAACAAAAAAAAACAGATTTATGGATGTGGTGAAGGAGGACATGAAGGTAGTTGGTGTAAGAGAAGAAGATGCAGATGACACGGTGAGCTGGAGGCAGAACGTTTGCTGTGGCGACCCCTGAAGGGAACAGAAGAAAGGAAAAGAAGAAGATCAGGTTCATTTCTCAGTGATGACTTGAATCTCTTTTGACTCACGGTGAGTGCAGAGTACACTCTGGAAAGCGCGCCAAGCCATTGCAGGGTAGAAATACCTTTTTTACACTTCTCACCGTAGAGGGTGAGAGAGGGGCAGTGGTGACCTGATGGTAAAAGATGCTGGATCGCTGATCCTAAGGTTGGGGGTTCGAATCCCACTCTCCACAAGGTTGTCACTAAACCCCCCCCCCCCCCCCCCCCCCCCAGTATAGCTAAGTGGGTTATCAAAGGCCGGCCATGTCTCTCAATGTCTATGGTGAGAGGTTCATGTAAAAGAACCATTGCTGACTTTCAACACGAGTAGTTGAAAAGCCGTCAGCGTGTTTCTGCCCCTTGCTAAAGGGTTGTGTCAGGAAGGGCATCTGACGAAAAAAAAACAAAAAACTATGCCAAATCAAATATGCGATGATTCGCTGTGTCCACCCCTGAGAAAACGGGACCAGCCGAAAAGGAAAGAAGAAGGCGTCTTGAATCGGTGAGAGGAAAACTGAACCCCTCCATAAAGTCTTCTCCAGCACATCCTGAAAACTTTCAATAGGGTTAAGGTTGGGACTCTCGGGAGGAAATACCAATGTGAAAATGATTCCTTGTGCTCCCTGAACCACTTTTTCTTTATTTGAGTCTCCATGTTATATCCGTGCAATCAGTGAAGAAAACGTGCACTGACGTGATAAACTGCTGATTCAGTGCATTCAGCTCATCAGCTGCTTCATTTGATTGCCATATTAATGTTGCTGAGCCTCGACCTAACCAACTGGAGCAACAATACCATGGAGATTTCACACTCTGATCAAGCCCTTCATGAAAATATTAGAGTGTGACAATACGAAAGGTGCATGAAAAGTTTTAAGCATCGTGCATGAGAAGTGTTGATGCACGGTCAAACCTATGATTTTTTTTTGGAAGTTCAACCTTTTTTAAGGATCCCTGCCAAATTTTAAGATTCGAACATGCTTCAGATAGGTTTTCAGATTTTTGAATAAGTAAGGTTCAAGGATTCAGTGAAAATTGGAGAAAACAGAAATTCGTTCAGAAATTCAGAAAACAGAAATCAGAATTTCAAGGAATGCTCACAAGAGGAATCCTTTTCCACCAAGACGATGCACCAGTCCACACCTCAGTGGCTGCCATGGCAACAATTCACGACTGTGGATTCGAACTTGTTCCCCAACCACCTCAATCGCCAGACCTGGCCTCCTCCGACTTCCATCTTTTCCCACGAATGAAAAAAGCCTTGGCTGGTCGCCATTTTTCCATTTTTCGTATTGTCACACTCTAATGTCATGACTGCAGTTGAGGGGTTTCTTGAATCCCAAACAAAAGAGTTCTTCTACACCGGGATAAAAGTGCAAATGTTTAGCCCTTGAGGAGATCTATGTCGAAAAATAAATTATCAAAAATCCCTTATCCCGTTTAGTTTTTCTGATGCTTAAAACTTTTCATACACCCCGCGTATATTGAATACATTTTAAAATACATCATATTACTGTATATAACAATAATAATTTTCTGCCTACCAGTGTTTCTTATTCATGGATTTCAGATTGATTTGCAAATTGATGAAAAAGATGTGTGCGTGGAAACTATTTAAATGTAAATTAACGATTGATGACTCATTGCTGGGTGGATAGTGGTGTAGTGGGTAGCACAACTTTCTCACGGAAAAAAAAAAAAACGATCCGGGGTCCGAGCACTGGGCAGAGTGAGGGAGATCATGTGTGAAGTATGCATGCTTTCCTCGTGCTTGAATGGATTTTTTCCGTATACTTTGGTTTCCTCCCACAGTCTAAAGACATACATATTAGGCTTATTGACTGGTTAAAAAAATCACCCTTTTGTGTGTGTGTGTGTGTGTGTGTGTGTGTGTGTGTGTGTGTGTGTTGTTCCCACAATGCACTGGAACATGATGTACCCCCACATTCCCCCAGAATAGTCAAATATGCTGTGTGTATATGGTTTAATCTTAGTTGGATGAAGCGCTTTGTCAAATGTAGGTCACCTGACAGACAGACGTCTGGTAAGTAAATATAAATGAGACATGCAAAGTACTTTTCTTTTACTTTTTTTTTTTTTTTTTTTTACTTTGTGCATTTAAAAATACACAAATCCACAACCTTGAGGTAGACAGCGCATCAGCCATTCAGCATGGATTTATTTATTTTTCTTTTTTTTCGGCTGGGCAGTGTATACAGTTAAACCTTACAAAAAATGCTGTCTGATTTTACCAAGAATGACCTAAAAATATATAGCTTCACTTTCTTTAATGGTTATCAATACCACGAAGCTTGGAGAGCAAAAGAAACATTCCAGAATACTGCGCCTTGAGACAGTTGGACTCCAACAGTAGAAGATCGCATCAATTTCCAGTCCTGCCACCAAACATCTGAAATCTTACCCAGTAATGGTTGTAGTTTCAACAAAACTGGATTGTTGGAGGCCGGAAAAAAGCAGGCAGTTTAAACTCGTAGCGCTTACAGTCCTCACCTACCTCGGTGGTCTTCTGTGAACTTATCCCAAGTCCTGTTTCCTGCCAAGACATCATGTGTCCTCATAAACTGTTTAATTGAGACAAAAGCAGCTGTGAAAACCTCTCTACTCCTCTCCCAGTCCTATTCACTCCTCTAATTAATTCCAGAAAGGTATCACTGGCAAATTGGCCATGAACAAAACGTGTTAGACTGAATGATTCATTGAACTATATAAATTTCATTATTTCATTTTTGGTGATGAGGGAAACAATTAGCTTCTCCTCCGCTCGCAAGTTCCTTGTGAAAATCATTTAGAGCTTATTCAAGCTCAATGTTAACACACTGCCACATTCATGCACACACACACACACACACACACACACACACACACACACACACACACACACTAACTATTATTTGAACTTTAATTACCCAATTTCTTTTGTTCTCTGATGCATCTAAATATTAATGAGCTTATATAATTAGTTCATATTGTTGGAGCAGAGCAAATATTATCTCTAGTGCAATAACTTATGAGGATTAAAATGAAAGTCAGGAAGAAGTAACATCATGGTTTGATTTAGCATTTCATGACCCGGGATCCACGTACTGTAAAATCCATCATTTTTCAAATGAGCCTCGTTTCGCTGCCCCAACATACCATTAGCTTGACTATCAGATGGCTTACTATTCATTAAGTATTTAGACTGTATTACACTATATGACCATTTGAGATTTCTACAATATGCATATTTTATATATAGACATAAAACATGGCTCAGTGGTGTTTTAGATGAAAACAAATACCCAGTAATGTGTCATGCACATTATGCTCATATCAAAACACACACACAAAAAAGAAAAAAAAAGTGAATTGAATCATTTCGTTTAGCACTCAGGGCTCTTTCACATAGACCACATGAAGCAATGTGAGACTTGTATTAAAATTCAGGACACACTACGGTGACGCAAAACAAAGGACCAGTGTTGTCTGAAAGTGGCATATGATGTAATGGACTTGAAAGTGAATCATTTTTCATTATCCCATATATATTACAGGGATCCCTCAGTTTCCGCGGTTAATTGGGACTGAGATCCTCACGCGACCATCGAAATCTGCGAAGTAGGTTCGCTGTCTGACGTATACGTACATGTATATGTGTGTATTATATCAATACATACATATTCATGCTATAAATGCTTATAATAAGAATTACATGTTCAAAAACAATGCAAAAAATGTAAATAAAATATAAATACACACACATACAGATGTGCGTGTGCACACACTCAAATGAGCACCTCACAACAATGGAAGTAGTTTTGATGGGAGATTTTGGGTTGTGGTTTTTTGGGTTTTTTTTTTGTTTTTTTTTTATATAATTGGCCTTGTTTTTGTGGCATTTTTCTTAACTTTTCCCCCCATTCTTCCTTAATTTCCTTATTTTTTTAAATTCAATGAATATTAAAAAACAAAACAAAAAAATGATGCATTGAAGCGCGGAGTAGCGAGGGATCCCTTTATTACCATTTATTTTTTAATATATAATTCATAGCATGTGTTTGCATTTGGCAGGGTGTAGGAATATAAAATGTCAGCAAGGTGTTAAAATCAAGGTTTTAAACAGCAGAGATGGTGCAATATGAGTGTCATTTTAAATTTACATTGTATTCGTTGAATTGGGAAAAAAAAAAACCTTGAAAGCTTGACCAAAAAGACATTAGTAGCATTAAATATTATAAAAACTACCACCGATCGTAAATAAATGACTAACGGAATACTGCAGTATAGGTAAATATTACAAGGGCTCCCAGTTGTAGAGTCTGAGTGACGTAGAAGTCCTAGCAATTGAAAACATGATGGAAAATGAATTATTATAATATTCATAATATATGTTTTTATGATGATGAATGAAATGTGACTTGGTTGGCTTGTTGCAGTTAGTTAGCTTCGAAGTTGGCATGCCTGCCTCACAGCCATAAAAGTCCTGGAATTTGTATGGGGAGTACATTTTACTTCTACAGTCACAAATGATCCTAGTGTGGCGGGCCCTACAGTGGGCCGACGTGCTGTTCTGGGTGTACAGGACTCCACTTTTGTCCTGAGTCAGCAAAAATAGCCTCCCTGAACTTCGGCATATAAACAAAAGAATGGTTGTGCCTTGTCTGTGCACCACTGTATATTATTAACCCATTGACCGTAGTCATGGAGTAAAGCGTAGGTGGTGTTCCATTTTTGTCCCATGTCCGCATATCACTGCAGCAGTAACTCAAACTTCATTTTGGATGGTTGAAGCATGTCTGCCGTATGTCTGAGGGTCGTTGTATAGAGCTACTCCATTGGCCTCATTTTGGATGGTTGCCTGCATACATACAGAGTCCTGTCCATTCATTCATGAAGTGCTTAATTCTAATTAGGGTTGAAGGGAGGTTTAGACTAATCTCAGCCAGCTCTGGGCAAGGACAGAGTACACCCAGGGCAGCTCACCAGACCATCGCAGGGCAGAAACATGCTGGTGGCGATGCAACCTTCTCCTGACGAGACTCAGGAATGGTTCCTTTAAAGCCTCTCACGACAGACAGTGAGAGACATGGCCGGCCTTTGATAACCCAGTTTAACTGCACTGGCGGAGAGCAGTGACAACCGTTGATAGTGGGGTTTGAACCCTCAACATTTGGATCGGTAATCCATCACCTTTGTCCTATCCATTTTGGATGGGCATCCCATGCCAATGTATCGCTATATAATGATTTAATTTTGGATGGTTGTCCAATGTCTACCCCATGTCTACACACTGCCCTATTTACCTAATCCATTGACCTGATTGTGAATATCTCCCTGTGTTTTAATACCGTGTCCTGTTCAGTTTAGTTGATTATTCCATGTCCTTGCACCACACTATAGGACCCTTTAACTTTATTTGGAATGGTTGTCCCATGTCCATCCTGCATCTGCATCCTCATTTTGGATGGTTGCCAATACTTGTCCTGTGTCCTGTTCATTTTGGATGGTTGTCTCATGTATGTGTGTTGCTGTGTATAGCCAACCCTTTAATTTGAAATGGCTGCCCCTGTCTGGCCTGTGTCCAGCTTATTGTAGACATTGTACCATGTCATGTTTTGCTGTATGGAACTAACCCATTGGCTTCATTTTTAATGGTTGTCTGTTGATGTTGATCAGCAGTTACATTGCTAATGCTAAGTTGCATGCTAACAGTTGTTAATGATGCATAAAAACCCATCAATGTAAAGGTTAATAGTTTAGCATCACTTGCTCAGAGGCCTTCTGGAGATCTTCACATTTACAACCTACCCATATATATATATATATATATATATATATATATATATATATATATATATATATATATATATATAATATGTATGTGTGTATATATATATATATATATATATATATATATATATATATATACTATATACTATATATATCTATATATATATATAAAATATGTATGTGTATGTATGTATGTATGTATGTATGTATATATATATATATATATATTATATATATATATATATATATATATATATATATATATATATGTATAAAGAATATCACTCACAGTTACTGAAAAGCATACGGTCTCCCATGTTTATGCAAAATTGGAGCCATTGAACAGAGGCTTTTCCTGCTCACCTCACTTTCATAGTTGGGTTGAAAAGGCAAAATATATACAGCTTTCCATCCATCATCTCCACGCCCATATTTTATGCCGCATTCTCCCCTCCTCATGTGGACACCTCGCATAAATTATTAACACATTTTAAATTAGACTCACGTCTTCATGTAATTAGAGAGAACCCAAGTGAGAGAAACAAAGACAGCAAGAGAGATACATCCATTATGTATGGACCTGGGGAGATGTATGTTTGCCTTCATCACACATTATCACTGAGATATCTTTTGAAACAGATGTATTTACAAATACCCCACCCTTTGTGCCAGCTTGTTTCCCCCAGAATCCGATTGGAATCTTGAGGAAAACACTGGTCTGATCTGCGTGAAATGAGAGATGTGTGATGTATGGTGATTTTTAATTCATCTTTTGATTATACTGCCTGAGCACTGAATAGTACATAAGCTAAATTAGGTATGCTGGAAATGCTGAAAGGATCACCAAGCAGGCATATCGCATGTGTCATGTCAGTAAATGTAATGTGACTTTATCAGTCCTTCCTGACAGTTTTTAGATTGAGATTTAATCAGAATTGATTCAGTGCCGATGATATGGCGTTAAACGCATCCAAGTTGAAAAAAAAAAAAAAGTTGGCTTATCTACAGGTTCGTATGATACGGCCGTCGTTTATATAATTTTTGATTACTACTAGAAAAAAATACCAATAAAAATGAGAAAGCCAGAAGTACTATAAGACCTGCTGTACACCATTGTGACCTTTTACCTAACTTAATTTGAAACGTTTTCGTTTTATTACCTTCTTGATAGTATTACACAGTATTAACCATCATATTTTAATACATGGGTTTAGGGCGTCCTCGTGATGTAGTGGTTTGCACATTTGTCTCACAGTACAAGGTCATAAGTCCTGAGCTCACTGAAGGCATTTCCACATGGAGTTTGCATGTTGTCCTGTGCTGGGGTGGGTTTCCTTTAGATACTAAATGGCTGTTTCAAATTGCCCCTTGGTGTGATTGTGTGTGTGTGTGTGTGTGTGTGTGTGTGTGTGTGTGTGTGTGTTGACTTTGTGATGGTCTAATCATAGGGTGTAGGGTGTGTAAGATCAAGATGTGGTTTAGCGTGAAAGTCTATGGGTTAGATACATAAATAGATAGATTGACAGACCGACAGACAGACACGTACTTTATTAATCGAAAAGGAAATTTGCACTTTCCAGCAACATTGCAGTAAGGCAGCACAGAATTATTCTCTAAAATTAAATGAATGCACATAGAGTAGAAATCCCCCAGTGCAGCGAATTGGGTTATCAAAGGCGGGCCATGTCTCTCACTGTCTATGGTGTGAGGCATGTAAAAGAACCATTGCTGACTTTCGTAAAGAGTAGGCTGCAAAGTCGTCAGTGTGTTTCTGTCCCTTGCTAAAAAGGGTTGTGACAGGAAGGGCATCCGACGTAAAAACCTCTGCCAAATAAAATGTGCGAATCAGATGATTCGCTGTGGCGTCTCCCGAGTAAAAGGGAAAAAGCTGAAAGGAAGACAGACATATATAGTAGAAACACACACACACACGTGTGTGTGTTTGGATACAGAATTTTTTTAATTATTCTCTGAGCAACCATTCTAGCAGAGGTTTACACACTCCAAGTGCTTTTGTTGCAATATGGTGTACCACAAGGCTGTCATTTAGGCCCTTTTATTTATATATTTTTTTAGCTTCTGTACTGCTTTTCCTAATTTGTGTCATGCAGAAAATGAACTTTAGAAAATGGGTGTTGCATGTACATATTACGGTGCATTTCAGTCCACAAAAGTTTGTGAACACTTGACCATTAGAACAGTAAAATGGGCATTCCCCAAACAGTGAGCAGGACAATTGTGCAAAAAAAAAAAGTCTAAAGACATCATTTGCCAAGGCGAGGGTTGAAAAAACTCAAGTGGCCTGCACAGAGATGTGACATCAATTCCACTGAATGCTTTTGGGCTGGAATTAGACTACAGGCCTTATCATCTAACATCAGCGCTGCACTTCACTAATGTGCTTGAAGCCGAAAGCAAATCCTTATATTCGTATGCCAAACTGGAGTAAGGAGCCCTCCCTCCCCAAATAAATAAATAAATAAATAAATTAATTAATTTTAAAAAAGTGGAGGGTTTTATAACAATGGGTGAACTATATCTGGAAGTTACCTTCAATGTAAACCTTCAGTTTAACAACACATGGACATGATGATCAGTTTTAGCCACATATGGTGTCTTTCTGGTTAAAGTACAACTAAATTACAGCAACATGAGACTGTAAATTAGATTAAAACATTAGATGTTCTACTTACTTACAACTTCTCAATTCCATCTCTGAGCTCATTAATAAATCTGAAATCAGCTGAAGTGGAAGAACAAAAAAACCCCAAAAGTTGCAGGTTCAATTACAATGGTACGATTAAATTTGTTACCAAACATTGGTCATTGTGCTTAATATGAAGACAACAGCAATTGACATAGTTGAGTAGCTGATGGAAAACAGTACTTTTTGTTATTTAATCCCTCTCACTTTTGGCAGTGCTGAACACTGCCAACTGTAAAAGGACTAAATGGAACCCTGGTGCTTCTCCTATTTTAATTTTTTTTTTTTTAGTTTAATGTGTTCTGGCGCTGTACATTTTACAGAACCATATGCTTCATTGCTGTGCTTAGAGGGAAGACCATATGCCAGAGGCGGTGCTGCAAGAGTTCTGCATAGTATTGTGCTCAGCAGGCGGCCTGTCGGAATAAAAGGGATGCCGTCTGAGTTTGTCGAGCACTTTTACTGATGAATGAGGAGAGAAATGGGAGTACAACCTACAGTAATGGCGGTGATGATCATTTTTCCTCTATAACTCCCCTTCACACACCTTTGTGCCATCCTCTGTGCACTTTTCATGCAGCACAAGCATTGCGAAAGTACATTTTCCAAAGTTTACTTGGTATCACATGGTGGACAGGAGCTTGCTTAAACTGAATTTATTCACAATAGAAGTGGAAGTCATGGTAGCACTTTTGGTCTGAATACTTGGACGTTATTGTTTTCTTGATATTCTTCGTGGAAAGGTTTACTTCAATAACATGTCCAGCTAAATGGCTTATAGGCTAATTCATTCATTACATAATATAACCTCCCATTTCTTGGATTTTTCCAGACTGCTGGTGTTATCTTAATTTTTCCCAGAAGATCGTTTATATACGCAGTAAGGTATCCTGCCCAGGCGGGTGTAAATGGCACAAAAACCCTTCTGGTTGGAGCCATACAGTGCCTGCAGCTGCCTGATTAGTACTGGTGTTGAGCAGAAGGGCAGATTTACAAGTATGTCCGCCTTAATGATAAAATTAGAACCCCACCACCATCTGACACTCCATAAGATTTGGCCAACCGCAGTCTGGCAGCATTATGAGTCACCCTTTTGTTAAAAGCCAAGGCTTCTCTGAATGAAAACAAATGTTTGTGTGGGCGAGCCTGTTAAGATCCTTTGATTTTAAATCCGTGAATGCAAAAAAAAAAAAAAAAAAAACTGCGAGAGATACACTAGCTGGGTATTTGGATATAATGTTTTTCAAGAAGTACTCGATTATTTATGGAGGGAGAATGTAATATCCATTTTGATGATTACTCGCTTGGTCATTCGCAATGTTTTGTTAAAGGGATGACCAGAATTGACATTCTCATGTTCACATCTGTATTTGTGACTGATCTATGTAATGGGTGTTAACAAGTCCTACAGTGTCTCCTCTTTGGCAATTACTTTGGGAATACAATGAGGTTGTCAGGGGTGTGAAACAAAATGGGCGCTTCCTGTGATGCTATTGGCTATTCTTTCTGCATGGCCAAGTACTCTAAAGCTACATTACAGACTCTTGTAGTGAATACAATATGTATGTATATGTGTGTGTATACATATATATATATATATATATATATATATATATATATATATATATATATATATATATAAATTGTGATTAATTTGACAGATACCGTATTTTCTGGAATATACATTGGTCCGGAGTACAAGTCGCATTGGCCAAAAACTGCATAATAAAGAAGGAAAAGGGAAAAAAAAAAACATATATAAGTTGCACTGAACTGTAAGTCACAAACTCATGGAAACTGTCTACCTCGGCTTGGAAATCTGCTGGCAGTTTATGTGAAGTTGTGGTCCTCGCTCTGATAGAGAGAGGGTTGTGTTGCATGAAGCGGTAACACCAAGAAAGTCCTCACACAAAGTCATTTATATTCATCTCCTTGACAACTACTCGGGCATGGAGACGCAACGGCACTTTTGACAAGTCTCTCCCTGCAGCACGTTGCTCAAACACTCATGTGCAAGCTCGTTCCTCTAGCTGTGGCCATCTAGCTTTTAGCCTACGATCAGCTTTTTTGTTTTCTTCATTGAAGTAATTATAATCTCCGCTTTTCTCCAGTCCCTCACAAGTTTTTCGTTCACTCCAAACTTTCTTTCTGCTGCTCGATTACCATTTTCTGCTGCATACTGCAGCTTGTAATCCGCAAGAAAAATAATTTTCTTTTTTTGGTCACTTCTTCAGTGGTGGATAAGCAGGTACTGGTACCCAAGCCTAGAGTGCCCTCTTGTGGTTGCGAGTGTAAAAATAACAAAGTTGTAAAATTATGTTTACAATGACGAACAGAATTATATGTAATAATTTCACAAATAAGTCATTCTGGAGTATATGTTACACCTTCAGCCAAAGTATGAAAAAGGTGCAACATATAGTCTGGAAAATATGGTAGTACAAAGCAAAACTCCTAAATCAGCATTATGATTTATGACAATTTATGACATTTTTTTAAGCCTTGTCTCCAGCTTAGAGATGCTCACTGGCTGTACATTATTACCCTGCAGGAATGTACTTCAAGGCTGCTACTAAGCGCCAAGCGCGGCCATATAGGTCCATACATCTGGTTATTCAGATACCCATTAACAGCTGGGTGGACATTATAACATGCTGCTGATTGATAAAAAGTCAGTAAATATCCTACAGTTCCTTCATAGTTCCTTCCTGATAGTTCTGATGCCACCAGTTCCCAATCTTGGTCCTGGAGAACCTCACATGCTGCAGATTTGAGCTTTTCAAACCAAGATTGATGAATTTGTATAGCGATTCAGCAGCCAATTGAAGTGGGGTTTGTTAAATCAGACAGTGAGAGAGAGAGAGAGAGAGAGAGAGAGAGAGAGAGAGCAACTGCATTAAATATTTTTATGTCACTGATTGGAGTAGTCAATTTCTCAAAGGTCTCAACAGAACCCAACTGGACTTGTTACCTTTATTTTTTTTGCTTGTGGAATTCAAGCTCTTGGTCTTGATTATTGAAATTAACAGATTGTTCTCCATGTCTTTTCTTTGTCAGTTTGGCTCTGTCTTGACATGTTCATGTAAAGATGGGGACTTGATCGAAAGTTCATACATATACTATAGCAAAAGATCTAGCATGTTGCACATGTTACGGAACTGGAGAGGTTCGAGTACACTGTATATACTTTGGCCTTCAGGCCCAATGGGACAAGAAGGTGGTAAGGTTGACCTAGGTTGCACTATGCTCTCTACTAGTCTATTGGAAAAGATGATCTTTCCGGTCCAAACATGTGATGCATTTTGATACTGAGCAGGAATCCCTTTCTGGGTTTTACTCAGAAGAGAGATCTAGTAGCAAATAGGGCTTTGGGATGTGAGATTCAATACTGGAAACTGCCCATGAAACAACGCCTCAGGCCACCCAATTGAGTTTATAGAGCTTTGGGAGACCGAGTATGACAGAACAGCAAGTCTGCCTTAGGATAAACAGATCAATTTTTACTTGGCAAGGTCAAAGTGTTGCAAGGGTGATAAAATGTCTGGAGAGTCAGACATATTGGTATATGTGGTAGTTCTGGGAATTACAAAAGCTAAGTCGAATCAGAGCTTGTTTAGAGTAGTGACTGTCATAACAAGACCCTTGACGGGCTTCTCAAGTTACACTGCGGCAATGTAGCAACCAGTTAATCGGAATTTGCACTTATTAACCGGCTAGGAGCAAACATTGTCCAGGAAGACCTTCCATTATGATGGACAAAGAGGCTGTTAGGTTTAAGTATGCATGCTTTTTGGCTGGGATCTCAACAGGAGCAGTGTTGCGATTGTAGGCCAAACATATTTTGCCATGCTCCAACAGATGATGAATTTTAGACCGGGATTTCCTCTCTGTGTCTTGATTAATAGGTTTGAATAAAACTTGTGGGGTGAAATAAATTCAAAAGCAATGGTACTTTTGATAAATGAGTTTGAATAATGGAAGAATGTACATGGAGTAATCCACAACATAGAAATCAGAATGCCAACAACAAGCTCAAGGCATGGGGCAAACCTGAGAGGAACCTGAGAGAATCTTCCCTATAGCGAGAGGTTCCAGGGGTGAGTCCCAGGTTTGGTCATCTCTGTGTGTAGTTTTCATATTTTCCCACCGTTTGTGTGGGCTTTATCCAGGAACTCTGGTTTCCTTTCACAGTCCAAAGGAATGCACATTAGTCTAATTGGCTAAATGTGTTCTGGCCATGTTGGTCTGGGAAGTTGTTTAGGGTGTAGCCTGCTTTACCTAGTGTTGACTGAAATAGGCTTCAGCCTTCCGGCTGCTCCTGATAAAGCTTAAGCTGTTTGACAAATGAGTGAGTAAGAGCAAACCCTGCAATTTTCTTCTGAACAAAAACATCTCCAGAGTGATATGCCAGCAATCATGCAAATCAAAAATACAACAACCCACTTCCTGTTATTCTATGACTGAGTAGTTGGTTGTTAGCAGCAAATTGAAGGCTTGGGGGCAGGTTATCAACTTTTCAACCGGATGGTCTGAACACGTTAAAATTAAAGTGAACTGCTCACCACATGTAATCCTTTTCATCCCCACCTTTCTGTTCCATTAGCAGCTAGCTCAGAAAAGAGAGTTTTTGTCGGCCTATCATTTTATCCGCTCATATATGAGATTATATCTGAGTTACTGGGAAATGGTTCTTCTTTTTTTTCATAAAAGCAGCCTTGAAGACAAGATATTAGTACACATTTTGGCGAACATTTCTGAGGATGGTGGGTAGGGTTCAGACTTTAGCATAAATGAAAAAGTATCCCAACCCCTGGAGTTACCACTTGCCATCACTGTCTGACTTACCAAACCCGACTTCAATTGGCTGCTAAATCGCTATACAAATCCGTCAACCTTGGTTTGTGTCCAGCTTGGAAAGCTCAAATCTGCACCATGTTGGGTTCTCCAGGACCAAGATTGGGAATTGGTGCTCGCAGAACTATCAGGAAGGAACTAGGAACTATGAAGGAACTCTAGGATATTTGATGACTTTTTATCAACCCGCAATAAAACCAACGTAAATGCTATTTGATGGCGTCTTTTATCCGGTGGCATTCAAAATGATTGTTGCGTGTTTGTTTTTGATTTAAGGGCGAACACTAATGTATGTGCTCTGGTGCTCTGTCAGGGTTATTTTTGTACAATCGATGAAGGGGAAAAGAGATAGTGTTGGTTTTTCAGGAGTTAAATTTTATATCAAATGGCCCATATTTGTACGGGTCTACAAGGTGTTGGATCACTGATCCCAAGGTTGGGGGTTCAAGCCCCACTGTCAACAGTTGCCACTGCTGTAGCCCCAGTGCAGCTAACTGGGTTATCAAAGGCCAGCCATGTCTCTCACTGTCTATGGTGTGAGGTTCATGCAAAAGAACCATTGCTGACTTTTGACAAGAGGAGGCTGCAAAGTCGTCAGAGTGTTTCTGCCCTGCGATGGCCTGGCGAGCCGTCCATAGTGTACTCTGCCCTCGCCCAGAGTAGACTGATAGGCTTGCCATCCTCCCTGTGAACCTAATTAGGATTAAGTGGTTCAGAAAATGAATCAGTGCGTACTGGTCTATATTTTTGTGGTGTGCTCATATCGAGGTAGATAATCAAATAACGGACTACGTTCGAAAGCAGGTGATGCAAATAATGGTGCGGAATGAACTGCTCTTCCGTGATGGCTTCCTTGTTGGTTTGTTGTGGTCTTCATTTCGCAGCGAATCAATTTATCCGGTCGGATTATGACTTGGTCGTCAGTGTAATTGCTGTGAACTTGGTGAGCTTATAGAAGAGTTTGACTTATTTCCCTCCATTGCATTGGGTAAAGCTTCTTGGTTTGGGAATTGCAAGGTTTTACGAAGTTGTTTGCATTGATCTCCAATCTATGCACAATCCTGCGGAGGCTAAAATGGATTTACAGCCTGAGCTCATGATGAATTTGAACTCGATTTAAGATCAGGAATTCATTTAGACAGAGATAAAGCTCCTATTGCCAAACAGTTATGTGTGTGTTCCATAAGAACTTCCAAGGAAAAAAAAAGCATTTGAGTGAGCAATGGCCTTCGGGAGTTGCGGCGAGAAAAAAAAATGCTTTTTTTTTTCTGTCCCCACACCTCTTTTAAGAAGTGTTTTGCTTGATGGTTTTTTTTTTTTTTTTCATTTTCTTATGTCTCTCTTATTTTATTTCAATTTTTTTTTTTTTTTCGCTTTGAGTTCCAACACTGACATCCATGTCTGCCCCAGGATGTCTGTCACAAACTGCAGTCCAACGTTGTGACAATGATTTTTTTTTTCCTTCCCGTGCCTTTTTATGACCTCGGTTTTTCCTTTCATTCTTTTTTTTTTCTGTTCTTTCCTTCAAGGTCTGGCGCACCTGATGTTAAACGACCAAGGTATGGGTTTGTTCTGTTTTTTGCTGCTCTTTTTTTTGAATGAAAAAAAAAAAAAAAATACGGCGCACCTTTCGCCCAAACTTTCCCCTCCCTCAGCTCTTCTATACAAATCCGTCCTTTTCTATCCTCTGTTCTTTTTTCCTGCCCCCAATTTCCTACCCTTTCCCTTCTGTTCCCTTCTTCTTCTTCCATGCCCCCTCCACCCATCTTGTTGACTTCTCCCTGTCCATCAATCTCTTGTCCTGTACTGTGGCCTTTCTCCTGAAGATACACCTTTGACTGGAGCCCTCATGACAAAAGGTAACGCTGTTTTTCTTTTTTTTTTCTTTTTTTGTTTGTTTGTTTGATTGAAATGATGATATGCTGTGAAATGTCATCTGCTGCTGAGATGTTGCTTCTCCGAATCACTGAACAGAAGGATGAGTGTTTGTGTCCAGAATGCACAGAGGTTGTTGAAACGCCTCTGTGTCATTCTCATTGTTTGGCATCGTTAGACAGTTTTCTATACTCCTCGAATCAAAGGTTTAGAAGTCTTGACAACTTGAACCAATCAGTAGCATCAGTTGAACCACAGACCACTAGATTAAGTTAATTGGTTTGTGCTCATTTCCAGATGTAGGGATTACCAACGGGATAATGTGCCATGTGCTGCTGTGTTAAACGTGACCTTGATTGTACAGCTAGTAACAACTTCATATGTCCAGTTTCCTTGACCAAACATCCTCCCTGCTCTTCCCCTGACCTTTATCTGTGAATGCTGATTCATATACTGACTTGTTCGCCAGCTCCCAGCCATCTGCAGCATCTCTTGTAGCGGTGAGGTTAGAAAGGCCATGTGTACAGGTATATGCTTGCGTACAGAGAAGGATGACCTTTTTCCCAGCCCCCCCCACCCCCCACCCCATCCGAGCTGACATCCTCTACATACAAAATACAACTGTCTGCTTCCCCGAGACACAGAGTACAGTGTATATAGAAGTCAACTAAGCTTGATTGATTGATTTTTTTCTTGATTGCAATTGACCTTTCAAAATAATCCTGCTTAATTTCATCGACTAATGCTTAAAACAATCTGACAGCCAGAAAATGTCCTAAAATCAACCAATTTGTTCTGTTGAGTGCCATCAGAGACATTATGCTGAGAGGCCCTTCACTGTCAAAACTGTGACTTGGATCACCATACACATGTATTTGTTAAATCCATGGCTGGTTTAATGTATGTATGCACTGTAGGCATAAAAAGTAGTTCAATAAGTAATGTGTTTTAAATGTAATGAATTAACCACGTCATATTGAGAAAACTGCTCTTGAACCATGATATAAATATTCTCAAAAAACAGAATATTTCTAAAACTATAGGACAACTTTCATGACTTTCCATGAAAAAGTGTGTGTGTGTGTGTGTGTGTGTGTGTGTGTGTGTGTGTGTGTGTGCACGCACATATTTGTGTGTATATGTATACTATACACAGTGGTACTTCACCTTCCGAAAGTCTCACCAAACGAAAAATTTAGGTTACGAAAAGCATTTTCCTAAAATTTTTGTCTCAGGATACGAAACAAGTTCACGTTATGAAAGCGCCATCTTAAAAATTCAAACGCGCCATCCAAACATTAAAACACGCCATTCAAACATTCAAACATTCAAACAATGCATGAGCTACTCTCCCATCTATGACGTTCAAACACCCTGCCCTGCTGGCCTCCCATTGGCTAACAACTGAGCTGTCGTTCATGTCGCCTTCACTCAAGCGCCATATTGGACAGGTCCACCTGACGCCATTTGGACAGGGATCCGTTTTGAAACCAATTTGACTTATAGAAAATACGGTAATAAATAATTTCAAATAATAGTAGTTTTCCCAATGTGGACAGTGGCGACCCAGTGGTAAGATGCTGGATTACTGATCCCAAGGTTGGCGGTTCAAGCCCCACTGTTAATGGTTGTCACTGCTGTCACCCAGTGCAGCTAACTGGGTTCTCAAAGGCCGGCCATGTCTCTCACTGCCTATGGTCTTGCAAAAGAACCATTGCTGACTTTCAACAAGAGGAGACTGCATAGCTGTCAGCAAGTTTCTGCCCTGCGATGGCGAGCTGTCCAGGTTGTACTCTGCCCTCCCCAGGGTTGGCTGAGATGGGCAACCTCCCTGTGACTCTAATTAGGATTAAGTAGTTCAGAAAATGAATGGAGTAGTTTTCCCAATTTTCGTTGTGACTTTAAAACCAAATTGCATTATACAGTGGATTATATAAATTAATGCTGGTGAAAATATAAGTTCATGAAAACTATTAGCAATACAATGTTAAATTAAACAAACCTGAGCAAAATGTGCTAAATAATTAGTGTTCCGTTAAGTGGTGGTTTAATGGTTTTCTGAAAATCACATAGAACACAAACAGAACGCAAACACCTTCACAAAATCAACAAACACGCAGAAACATTGAAACAAAAACAACAAACAATTTAATAAGTATAAAAAATTACATATGAAATGTATTAATAGCAATGTGTGTCAGCATTTTATATACAGATTGAAACTTGCTTGAGAGATTTTAAAAGTTCTAATTTTTGTGAGAAATATACAAGTCTGGCGCCCTGTGCCAGGTTGCCAGATGTTTACAGGATCTTTTAGTCTGGGAAAGGAGCTAATTTAAATTTAAATTAAAATAATTTATTAAATCCATATGTTTATAGATTTAATTATATGCTCAAAATATCCCATGCTTGATGAATAACTGTATAATTGCATATATAAATGAAGTCTCTATGTATATAATACATTCTTTTACTGGTTGCATTAGTCATCGGTTCAAGCCCCACCCTCAGTAGGTTGTCACTGTCCCTAAAGTGCAGCTAACTGGGTTATCAAAGCTGGCCGTCTCTCTCACTGTCTTTGTTGGGACGTTCATGTAGAAGAACCATTGCTGCCTTTCGGCAAGAGGAGCTGCACAACCGCTAGTGTGTTTCTGTCTTGTGATGGCCTGGCGACCCATCCAGGGTGTACTCTGTCCTCGCCCAGAGTCGGCTGGGATGGGTGCCAGCCTCCCAGCATCCCTAAGGATTAAACGGTTACAGAAAATGAACGATACGCCCTTTTAGAATAGATGTTCTGGAATTATTCGGCCCCTGATCGCCTTTAAATTTAATGTTGTGGCCCTCACTGAAAGTGAGTTTGCCACCCCTGTATTAAATTATGCATGAAAATATATTTTTCTTCAAGATTATTGAGTATCGAGTACCAGTGAAATGTCTGCACTTTGACAAACCTTTGACTGGTACTGTATGCAATTTTATAGGTATAAAAATAAATAATTAATTGAATTAGTCTTGAAAAATTGGTAGAAACGAACGACAATGACAAATTTCTTTCTCTTTTACCTGCGGCTGTTCTCTCATTCCCTCATTTTGATTCACGGCTTCACCTCACTCTAACCTTTGGACCCGTTCTCCTTATTTTTCTTCCTCATATTTTTTGTATTTATGCTCTGATTCGTGTCAGCTGTTTACTTCCTTATGTTGTTCTTCAGCAGACCGAAGCAACAAGAAGTTAATCGAACATGCCGGAGGAATTGGAAATTAGGAATTAAGAACCCTTTGGTTGGGGCAGTTACTGTGAGCCTAAGTTGTTATTCCCGTACACGCTAATCTTCTGTTTGTCACCCGTAAAGCGTGGTTTTGCATTTTCAAAAACTTTGAGTGCAGCAACACGACAGTGGACAGGTCATAAAATCATGTCATCACATTTGGCTCACTTGCAAAATAAAACGTCCTTAATTTAAAACAAGTGATTTTATGCTACTACAATGCTAATTGGCGACAATATAACGTATTATGTACAAGAAGCCAATTTATATGTGGGAGTGATTTTTATTTTATTTTTTTCACCACAGCAATGGAATTATAATTGCGCAATCGAGGTGTGATGGAAGAATAGAACTTCATATTTAATTTATGGCATTCAACAAAAAGTACAAATGAAATTGGACATACGGGCTCAAATATAATTGGACAATTGACTGTCGAAAAACTAATGTCCATTTATGGTCTGTTTCCTTGTAATTTAGTGGCAATTAATGGGATAGTCTGGAATTGAGTACTCTTCTTCTTTTCCTTTTGGCTTTTTCCCTTTTTCAGGGGTCGCAACAGCGAATCATCTGATTCGCACATTTGATTTAGCATCTGTTTTTGCATTGGATGTCATTCCTGACACAACCCTTTAGCAAGGGGCAGAAACACGCTGACGGCTTTGGAGCTCCACTTTACGAAAGTCAGCAATGGTTCTTTTACATGAACCTCTCACCATAGACAGCGAGAGACATGGCCCACCTTTGATTACCCAGTTCGCTGCACTGGGGAGGGGGGGGGGGGGGGGTCAGTGACAACCATATGGAGAGTGGGACTCGAACCCCCAACCCTAAGATCAGCAATCCAGCACCTTATACCACTAGGCCACCACTGCCCCACCAGTCTGGAATTGAGTACAAGCCTGCAAATTTGGTAGGGCAACTATTCAACCTGGATATACAGTGAGTCGTCGACTTACGACCCATGTGAGTTTCGTCTGATCGACTTTACGACCGCAAAAGTGGTGACGCATGATTCATGGCAGTGCAGTTTTGTGTACGACAGTTGTTTGTGCTGCCGGCAGCGCCAGCATCTTAAAAGGCCAAGCAGGAGATGATGCAGCTTCACTTTCAAACTGCTCAGAGCAAATCTCTTCCTCTACTTTCAATGCTACGTCACTGTGGCGCGAAGCGGAGAGCCAATCCTTGCTGTGTGGGCGGGTCCGATACCTTGAAACTCTAATTTTATTGGACTCACACGCTGCAGTGTTTATGTGACAGGAAGCACGTCCCAAGTTTTGGCAATCAGCTGCTCTGCGGGTTGAAGTTTTTCCATGTCTGTCCATTTGTGTTTGCTTGCCAGCTGTGCTTGGCTTCGTGGAAATGAGCCGATCAAAACGAGGGAAATTTATCTCTTTACCCAAACAACACGCGCAGTCTGTGGCTGTTGTTAGAACCCAATAAAATTGGAGTTTGAAGCTATGGGGCCCGCCCACACAGTGGAGTACAGAAAGGATTGGCTCTCCGCTGCGTGTCACAGTGACGTGGAATTAAAAATAGATGTATAGATTTAAATGCGCGAGATTCATTCATCTGTTTTTGTTTGGCGTGAGTGTATTTGGATGGAAAGTCGACATATGACCAGAACGAGTTACGACCGGTCTGCCGGAACCAAACACGGTCGTAAGTCGACGACTCACTGTACTCAATTTTCAATTCAAAGGGGTGTTGATGCAAGTGAAGGAAGCCATCTTTAGTCAAAATCAATAAATAGAATAGAAAAAAAATACCCTGCAATGGCCTGGCAAGCTGTCTAGCGTGTTGTCTGGCCTTAGTTAGAGTTGACTGAGATGGGTGCCAGCCTCCCCGCTATCCTAATCAGGATTAAACGGTTCAGAAAATTAATGAATGAGAGAAAATAAACAGATCAAATGGATAGGTAGCAGAAGGTTTCAATTAACAAATGAACAATTTGATCCATTCTTCAAAACAAGGAGTTCACTAGAAACCTCACCAAAGCCATCTGGAACTTCAAGGAAAACAACTAAAGTGGATCACGGCAGAATTCACTTTCATGGTGAAAACAAAAACAAAAACAAAAACAAAAAAAAACATACACGTAAGCGTAATACTATCAAAATCTGCAATTGCGAGACACTTTCATACATGTAAATTCAAAGATTTTAATTTAAGATGTAAACCACAGGAAGAACAAAAGGTTCGCTCAAACTTTACTATAAAAAATAAAATAATAATAATAATAATAATAATTAAAAAATGCCTTATACTACCACAGGATTCTTTGCACAGATTAAAGCAAAGTTACGTTGTACTAGAATAACGATGCTGGAAATGTCTGTCACAAGAAACGAAGGTTTCATTATTCAAAACATACCACGTCATCTATCAACCATGGTTGACGTGGGCGTGTATGGCTGGCAACAGAATTGTGTCAGTAATGTATCGGTTTTACCGCTAGCTATACTTTCTGATCAGGTTGTCAAATGTTTTGAAACTGATTGAACACTGCTTAAAGTAAAGATGAATTACTTCAAATATTTGGCTGAACCAACGTGAGCTACTTAAAGCAATGGAATTTGATGTTCTTGAACTTCTAAGTCAGCCTAAATTATCTAAATTGGGTTCGATTGGACATATTTTCCACCAACGTAAAACAAAATTAAATTCAAAAAGACGTGATTTAACACTACTTCAGTAAAACGCCTGGCAAAGCATCTTAAAATCTGAAGGAAACTCAACATTTGGCCTGCAATGGTCTGGTGAGCTGTTTCAGGTGTACCCCACCTTCATCCAGAGTTGGCTGAAAAAGGCTTCTAATAGGATTAAGTGGTTCAGAAGATGAATTTGTGAACTTAGCATCTGGTGATATTTGTTTTCACCAGATGCTGGTCCTAATGGCAGCATCCGAGTATTAAAATTGATGTGTGTGGGGCTCCTGGGTGTCTTTAGAGGAAAAGTGTGCCACTATCATCACAGAGATCACATGTTCAAACCAGGATGAAGTGCATAACTATTCTCAAGAGAGGGACGAATAGCATATGCTCACTTCCCTGCCGCTGTCACTAGCCTATGGCTTCATCTCCACAAGGGGGTGGACAGCGCTTTTCTCAAAAGTGTGTTAGTCTGACAGGGGAAACAAATGTGGGTGGGCTGATCATCATAGGCTTCATAGGCTAAGCATGATGCAATGGTCGTTTTGGACCAAATGTGGTTCTTTTTCCCCCCCTACATAGTCTCCCCTGTGGTTAACACACTTCTTCTTATTGTTGCAGTACTTGTATCCCTTTCCTCTCAAGTTTAATTGGTCTGGCATTTCTCCCTAATCAGCCTGTGGAAATTGGCAAGAACTAAATCAGGGAGAAAAAAAAAAAAAATCATCGTATTCCAGTACACTATTTTGTCCAATTAATTTTGAGACTGTAAACATGAAGGGCTGTGTACACCCACTCTGCCGCTGAACCACTTAATCCGATTAGCTTCACGGTCAGGCTGGTACCTATCCCAGCCGACATTGGGTGAAGGCAGTGTACACCCTGAACAAATCACCATAGATCAGCCCTCAACTTGGGACAATTTTGAAACGCTAAGTAACTAAATGTGCATGTTTTTGGGCTGTGGGAGGAAACTGGAGTACCCCAGAGAAACCCATGCAGGCATGGGAGGAGCATGCAAGCTGAACAAGGCAACACCCTTTCTAGTTCCAGGCGTCGAACCCAGGACGTTCTTGGTATGACGCAAAGGTGCTGATCACTACACAACTATGCCCTCAAGTTATGTCTGAAACATTGCATAGCTCATAATTCATTTTCTGTAACTGTTTAACCCGAATCAGGGTCGCAGGGAGGCTGGTGCCCATCCCAGCCAATTCCGGGCGAAGACAAAGTACACCCTGGACAGCTCGCCAGGCCATCACAGAACATCATGAAAACACGCTGACAGACATGCAGCAACTCTTGTCGAAAGTCAGCAATGGTTCTTTTACATGAACCTCACGCCATAGACAGTGAGAGACATGCCCGGTCTTTGAAAACACAGTTAGCTGCACTGCGGGGAGGGGGCAACCTGTTGAGAGTGGGGCTTGAACCGCCAACCTTGGGATCAGTGATCCGGCGCCCTTTAATACCAGGCCACCACTGCACGTCTGATTTGATGAGTTGTAATTCCTAACTTGTTAAAATTATACATTCAATCAACAGCTGAATTTCTGCATTTCAATCACAGTGCAAACACTTCATTTCAAAACTCAAGGGCCTGTCGAAATGCTTTACTGATGGATATTTACATTCATGGAATTTAGCAGATGCTCTTATCCAGGGTGACTTGAATGCATCATCGATTTTATACAACTAAGCCACATATATATCTTAAACATGTGTGTGTGTGTGTGTGTGTGTGTGTGTGTGTGTGTGTGTGTGTGTGTGTGTGTGTGTGTGTATACCTGGGTTTTACCCAGACTTCTTTGCCAGCTGTGTTCATTTCCTACAACAAATAATTCACTCTTTAAATGGAATTACAATCTTACCGAATCTTCTTCTTTTACTTTCGGCTGCTTCCTTCAGGGGTCGCCACAGCAAATCATCCGCCTCCACCTCACCCTGTCCTCCGCATCTTCTTTTCTGACTCCAACAACCTTCATGTCTTCCTTCACCACATCCATAAATCTCTTCTTTGGTCTTCCTCTGGGCCTTCTGCCTGGTAGTTCCAACCTCAGCATCCTACTACCAATATACTCACTATCCCTCCTCTGTACATGTCCAAACCATCTCAATCTAGCATCTCTGACTTTGTCTCCAAAACATCTTACATGTGCTGTCCCTCTGATATACTCATTTCTGATCCTATCCATCCTCGTTACTCCCAGAGAGAACCTCAACATTTTCATCTCCGCTACCTCCAGCTCTGCCTCCTGCCTTTTCCTCAGCGCCACTGTTTCTAAGCCATACAACATCGCTGGCCTCAACACCGTCTTGTACACTTTTCCCTTCATTCTTGCTGACACTCTCCTATCGCACATCACACCGGACACTTTTCTCCAACCATTCCAACCTGCCTGCACACGTTTCTTCACCTCTTTTCCACACTCTCCATTGCTCTGGATTGTTGAGCCTAAGTACTTAAAATCCTCCACCTTCGTTATCTCTGCTCCCTGTAACATCACCGTTCCTCCTGGGTCCTTCTCATTCACACACATGTATACTGATCAAAAACATGTATTCTGATACAATCTTACCGAATAAACAGTAAAAATATATAAAGATATTCAATGTTAAAATAGTCAAGCTGCATCTTCGATACTGATCGGGTGTGTTTAAGATGACTATAGTGCTGAGTGTTGATGGGTCAAGCACACCAGTCAATAAAGCTATTTGGATGTCGAATAAATGGCAGGCTTTACAATAGTAGGCTGAGTCCTATTATTATGTTGTGCACGTCAGCATTGCCTCGACTTGTGTGTGTGTGTGTGTGTGTGTGTGTGTGTGTGTGTGTGTGTGTGTGTGTGTGTGTGTGCCTATTTTGTGGACATTAGCAGAACCCGAACTGTTAAAGAGTGCCCTGCCACGAGCCATTAGATCAGACTAGGTACCTTTCTGCACACCATGACGTTATAAAGGTACCACATACACACTGCGCTGGCACACACCTCCTGAGGAAAATCAATGCTTCGCGCCCCACAAAGCCTGTCCTTGGTGGCCATGAAGGGTGAAGCAGGAGCATCAAGACCTGATCGGTATCTGTCCTGCGCTTAACCCTCCTCTCCTTGTGTCGTTCTCTCTTTCACTTACTCCTCCTGATGATCTCAGATGCTAATTTTATATATATATATAATATATATAGCGGTTGAGCTTGTTGTTTATATCCAACAATCACAAACGTTGAAGGGTAGTGCAGCGTTCAATTAAAGCATGCTCTGTTATGAAGACATGCAACGTTGCACTGTTGACGCCTATTGTCATCATTTCTTTACATATTAGAGGGTTTGCGGGAATTGCAAACATAAGATTAGCATTTAGCAGTTTAAGCTAATCATATTAGCTGTGAGGAATTGCTAAATGGTTTCCCTGGGTTTACACTGGGGTATGATGTCACCGATTCCTGCGATTTGACAGAACTGTTATGAGCGTGTGTGTGTGTGTGTGTGTGTGTGTGTGTGTATATGTGTGTGTGTGTGTGTGTGTGGGGGGGGGGGGTTGCGGGATCGAATGATGATGATCTTGAGGACACTTGGTGGATTTTTTGATGATCGTGCTGCACCTGCCGCGATTATTAATGTATCATGATTTGACACCGCTCGTGCTCGCACGTCAGAATCGTAGAACAGCTGAATGGACTTAATAGAGCGTAGCAGCCCTTGATGCGCCATCGTAGGGGATCTTGATGAACTTGGAAACACAATTCCTTTAAATTTAATCTCATGGATGCACGCGGCCTGCCTTTTATACCCGAGCTGTGTTCCGAGTGTGCTTATAAATCATGGAGCTCTGCACTTAAACGAAGGGTTTTTTTGGTTGTTGTTGTTGTTGTTGTTTTGTTTTTTGCTTAGATAATAGCATTAGCACAGTGCTGGTAAATTCACATTTATTCATTTCATTCAAACGCGCAACTGTTTAATCCTACTGGGGTTGCAGGAACGCTGGAGCCCATTTCAGCTGTCTCGGGGGGTGGACACCCTGAGCAGCTTGCCAGTCCATGACAGCACAAGGCACAATGTAGATTCTTTCCGAGAGATAACTTGGACCAGCCAATTAGCTTAATGTGCCTGTCTTTGGACTGTGGGAGGAGCCTAGAGCACCCGGAGGAGACCCATTGCCCATTGATTATGCCACTATGACACCTGTGTTCATGGATTTTCTTTCACTAATAGACTGCAAGGAGAGAGAGAGAGAGAGAGAGAGATCATGATGATGATGATGATGATGAAGATGATGGCGATGATGATTAAAACATTAATGTTATAGTTTAACTTTTATTATTATTTTTATTGTTCTTATTTTCCTAAAACAAATTCCTATACCCTGGGCTGTGGTGGCGTGGTGGTAAAGGTGCTGGATCACTGATCCTAAGGTTGGAGGTTCAAGCCCCACTCACCACGAGTTGGCACTGTCCCCCCCAGTGCAGCTAACTGGGTTATCAAAGGCCGGCCATGTCTCTCACTGTCTATGGTGTGAGGTTCATGTAAAAGAACCATTGCTGACTTTCGACAAGAGCGGCCACATAGCCATCTGCATGTTTCTGCCCCGCAATGGCCTGGCGAGCTATGCAGGGTGTACTCTGTCCTCACCCAGAGTCGGCTGAGAAGGGCACCAGCCTCCCCATAACCATAATTAGGATTTAGCAGTTCATAAAATGAATGAATGAACATTCCTATATCCCCCAGAGCAGCTGACTGGGTTATCAAAGGCCAGTCATGTCTCTCGCTGTCTGTGGTGACCATCGTTGACTTTCATCAAGTGTAGGCTGTGTAGCCGTCAGCGTGTTTCTGCCCTGCGATGGCCTTGTGAGCTGTCCGAGGTGTACTCTGCCCTCGCCTAGAGTCAGCCGAGATTGGCTTAAACCCCCCCCCCCCACACACACACACACACACGGCACTAATTAGGGTTCAGTGATTCATAAAATGAATGAATGAACAAACATTTATATGTATGACATCATCGCCAATGAAAATATACTGATGGACTTCAAAACACAATTTCAGGTTTCCCACGAAATAATTTTGAACAACAGTTGGCCAGTTGGAAATTTTAAATAATTTATTGTATTTCAAGCAACATGTATCAGGTTCCTTGGAAGGGAAAATCAATAAAACAAAAACAAATAAACAACTAAATAAATAAATAAATAAATCCACAAAGCAACAAGACATCAATGTCGTATTCCCACCAATAGCAGCAAAGACAGCGCTGATTCTAGGAGGACTCGAGTTCACCAGTGGGTCATTCTGTCTCTGTGAACTACTGTCCCACTCTTCCCTGAACACTTGGCATAGCTGCACAGCAGTTTGTGGTATAGCAGTCCTCCGGCGGACGCGGTGATCCAGAATGTCCCTCCACCTTGCTTTTGGACAGTAATAGTTTCTGTTGCTGTGCTGACGAGCCCATAGCCTCCGGGTGTTCCGACGACGAGCTGTCAGGTCCAACTCCACATGGGCACATTATAGTTGAATACCCTCTTCTCTGAGCCGCCGCCAAACTCTAGGGCACTGATACGACGGCGGGTGCATCCGAGTATCTCACCGGCTGTCTGTACAGCCGCTTGAGCTCGTCTTGTGGGTGGTTAGTATGTTATGACACGCAGCTGACCATTTCGCGAGTGATCTCATCTTGCATCAGTGTCCTGGTATCGTCTTAATAGACGACTAGCAGTTGATGAAGACATCATGTTGCCATCTTCCTGCACGGAGAATACCAATGGCCTGGTTCCTGGACTCAGTCGCACCGTCAAACCGCAGACTGGAATCGGTGACGATTTAATGATGGACACCGTGACATGTGCCATTGTTGGAATTTGGACCAGAAAATCAAAACTCTTTCAGTGTCAAAATATCCACAGAGCAAAAAATTTCGCTTTTAAAGTCTGTCAGTCAACTTGTTTCTGATTGGCTGGAAGATTCTGCTGTTATTTTCTAGCTCAGAATTCTGGCATATCCAGGAAGGGAAAATTGCAAGCCTGTCATTATGTAATGCAAATGAGCATCAGTAAGCACTTTGTCATGATGCCCCCTCAGTCTCTCCATTTCTCACTTAATTATCTTAATAAATCTATGATATAAGAATCTACAAAGCAATAACACTCGGTGACTGACGTCCAGCAGCTGGAGCCTTAAAACTGCTTTTCATCCTCGACCTCAATCACTAATTATGCAAATCTATTAAATAGAACAGAGACATTACTCTTTTCAGGTTTTGTGTCTGCTGACAAAAAAAAGAGTTCACAAAAGAACATATGTATGCATAACACACACACACACACACACACACACAAGTGTGCAACACACGTGTGCACACACACGCACAAACACACAAATATGCATGTGAGCTCTCAAACACAAACACACACACACACACACACACACACACAAACAAGTGTGCACACACACTCACAAACACACAAATGTGCATGTGAGCTCTCAAACACCCCACGCATACACAGACACACACACACACACACACACACACACACACTCACAAACACACAAATATGCATGTGAGCTCTCAAACACACATACACAGACACACAGACACACACACACACACACACACAAACACACATATATGCATGTGAGCTCTCAAACACACACACACACACACACACACACACACACACACACACACACACAAACAAGTGTGCACACACACTCACAAACACACAAATATGCATGTGAGCTCTCAAACACACACACACACACATATATGCATGTGAGCTCTCAAATACACACACACACACACACACACACACACACACAAACAAGTGTGCACACACACTCACAAACACACAAATATGCATGTGAGCTCTCAAACACACACACACACACACACACACACACACACACAGGCATGTCTTCTTCTTTTCCTTTCGGCTTTTTTAGGTTTTTAAGTCGGATGCCCTTCCTGACACAGCAAGCAAGGGACAGAAACACGCTGACGGCTTTGCAGCTCCTCTTTACGAAAGTCAGCAATGGTTCTTTCACATGAACCTCACACCATAGACAGTGAGAGACATGGCTGGCCTTTGATAACCCAATTAGCTGCACTGGGGGGGACAGTGACAACCTTGTGGGGAGTGGGAGCTCTCAAATACACACACACACACACACACACACACACACACACACACACACACACACACACACACATATGCATATGCATGCACTCACCCACAAACACGCACATATTGTTACGTATGCCAAATGAATTCCATCCCAGACGAGCCACCAATTTTGTTACTTATGGAATCTAGAAGTAAATTTCCCCGTGAAACGAGTAAAGCACGACAAACCACGACCTAATATATATATATATATATATTTATATATATATATATATATATATATATATATATATATATATATATATATATATCTTCCTTTCAGCTTTTTCCCTTTTACGCCACAGCGAATCATCTGATTCGCACGTTTGATTTGGCAGAGGTTTTTACGTCGGATGCCCTTCCTGTCAACCCTTTTTAGGGACAGAAACACACTGACGACTTTGCAGCTACTCTTTACGAAAGTCAGCAATGGTTCTCTTACATGCCTCTCACCATAGACAGTGACAGACATGGCCCGCCTTTGATAACCCAGTTATCTATATATACAAAGGCCTGGAATCCTGCGTGTCAAAGGAAACAAATGATTGAAATCCTCGCGCGTTGGCTATGGGTTAACGTGGACGATGGACTTTGGAGATGAAATCCCGAACGACGAACCATGGGTGAAGTTTCCATAAGCTGCCTTGGCTGAGCTAATCCCCCGCGATGAGTTTCCTTAGAGGATCTGCGCGCCAAAGAGACTGGGAGAGCCTCGAAGAGACCGGAAGAGGTTGCACGGGATGGGAGGAGGCTGGAGCCAGTCGGCACCAGGTCCTTAATAGAACCTCCCCAAAGTTCTGGAAAGTTCCATTCTCAAAGATTCTGAATCACCTGATCCGCCACCAGGGCACATGCACAACCAGGTCCATTTCGAAGTTTCCAGACCCCCCCCCCCCCCCCCCCACAGCTGAGTCATACCATGTGACACCAGTTACAGCACACTGTGAATCTAATTATGTACACTGTTTACACACTCACATTTATATACATGCCCCGAACAATACACACCCTGTCTGTGTCTCTGTTTATTTGTCTCGCCAACTGTCTGTCGGTTATCAAGTCACCCCTCTATCCATCATTCAGGCCAACTTCTCTCTCTCTATGTCTGTCTGTCTGTCTGTCTGTCTGTCTATATATCTGTCTGTCTGTCTGTCTGTCTGTCTGTCTTTGCCTGCTCATTGTATCAGTTTTCTGCTTCCTTTCTTTCCACCATCTATCTTCTGTCTCTTCCTTCCATCCACCCATTCAGTCACCTTTCTTCTTTCCTGTTTCTCTGCCTGCTCATCTGTTTACCATGTGAAATTTACTTTTTTTTTCAGTCTGCTCTCTGTCTTTGTTTACCTGTTGGTTGTCTTCTGTTTATCTCCCCATCTATTCAACTTCCATCAGTGTATCTATCTAGACATTGACTTTACAGCATCAAAAAGATCATGTGATTTAATGAACTCAGTTAAATAATATCCTGTTTTATATAGCGATGGCCGAGGTACAGGAACAGTATCTGCTGAAATCATGTGTGTGTGTGTGTGTGTGTGTGTGTGTGTGTGTGTGTGCCTGAGAGAGAGAGAGAGAGAGAGAGAGAGAGAGAGAGAGAGAGAGAGAGATTCAGTGCGAGTGTGTTTGCCTCACAGTACAACATATTTTGGCAGGCAAGTCACGGAATCCTATTGGCAACCTCACTTAGTGAAACTGATGGAGCAAATCATACTCACTCAGAAAGTCCCACATTACACACACACACACACACCCACACACACACACACACACACACACACACACACACACACACTGGACACTCAGTGCAATTCCAAACTGCACTATAGCCCCTTCAGCTGCTGAACATACAACTGTTCATCTTCCTTTTTCGCCCTCACAGACAAGCTCCACAATAGGCCATTTCAGTACCCAAGCACACAATTGTACATGTGTGCGCCCTGCATTAAAACAGGTGAGACATCAGGTGGTTGTTGTGGAAGAGGAGGTGTTGCCTCTTTGCAACATGGTTGCATACATGCTTGCAACACGTGAAGGTGAAGAGCAAATTCTTATCAAATTACAGCAAAACACGAACCAATAATCAACAATAAAGTTCATATAGTGGTTTGGTAATGATCATAATTTCCATACAGCACATTCTGGGCCTGAACTACTGACAGGTTCGTGTAGGGAATTTTTCAAAAATGTCATGCACAATTGTACACTGTTTGACTCAATTCGACCGCGGTTAAACCATAAGTGAGCTCGGTGCTGTATAAGGATGTTCAAGCAACAACAACCAAAATCCATTCAGAATTATTGCAAGGTTACCAAACAAGATAGTCCATGGTTTGCATATAATGAATAAGTAATGCATGAAGCATTGCTTGAAATGGATTGGGATCACATCCGGGGTGTAGCCCTGTCCACCGCTCTGTATTCCTGTGATAGCCTCTGGATTCACCCTGTCCCTGATATGGGCAATGCATTTGCAATTGATGAGCAAACTCAGAAGAAAATAATAATATTATAGGACAAAACAAATGCATTTATGAGTCAATAACTAAAAATGGGCTAACAAATGGTACATCAACAAGGTGCGAAACTATCCACCTGGAGGTTGCGAGTTTGAATCAGCTTGATGCTGCAGCCATTCATAACCGGGAGTCCATGCTGGCAAACTGGCCCATGGTCTATGGCTCCCCCGTCCATCACACTGATCATCGGCCAATTTATGGGTGCCGGTGAGCTCATTTACACAAAAGAGGCGGGGTTGTGCTTCACCTTTGAATCTGGTAGGCTGCCTCCACGTATGCATGTACAGCAGTTTGTAAAGATGTGGGTGGCAGCATCGGAAGTCATAGAGGTGGTTGTATGTGAAAGGGAGAAAATACTATAATATAATAGAAAAAAAAACACTTAAAATTATACGAGACACTTTTTTTTTTTTTTTTTTTTTTTTTTTTAAACTAAAATAGAGAAATAATTTAAATAAAATCCAGATTGCTGGGAGAAAAAACTTTTGCGTCACGTCTCAACATTACTTCCTGTTTTAATTGGGTGTGTGCGTTTACTTCTCTTTATCTCCTGCCCTAATCCTCCTTTTTATTGTTTTTAATCCTGCATCCTACCTATACATCAAGTCCCAGTTTAATTGAATTTGGCTCTTGTGGCTCTGCCCACGATCCCTTCTGCAGCTTTCCGTGCCGTAATTAAGGTCACATGGAGAGTCGAAGGCGTTCTGAGAGATGTACGGTCCGTGTGGAATGCTGCCTTGCTGAAAGCATTCCGGCTGCAGTGTGGCTGCTCTGTGGTCTATTAATCACAGTGACCCATTATGAGAGCGAAATGCTCGCTGCTGGATTTACTTTCTTTTATCTTTGGCCTAAAAATGACAGATTAAGTGCTGAGCGGGAACTCGGGGTTGGTGTCAGTGTTCGTAGGAGGATCCCTAGAGGGTAAATTATCAACATGCTGTTTTTCTGCGACACCAAAGGAAGTAATCTGTAAGGCCCAGCAATGTTATGAACAGCAGGAGAAACTAACACATCACATGCTGCTGAGAGTCTGTATATCAAAATTGTACACACAATCATAGGGAGCACAACTGCATTCCTCTACAGGTGCACTTGTGTTTGAATCAATACTTAAACCCTAAACACATTTTTATATTCAACAAAAAAGGGGAAAAAAAAAAAAAAGCGAAGGGTAGCCACTAGAGTAGGGGTCCCCAACCGCGGCTCAATTGGTACCAGTCCGCAGAAGAAATAATTCATTATTTCCTTTTTATTTATTATTTGAGTCTGAAAGATCTTTATTATTGAAAAACTCTTTTATTTTGAAAAATGAACGAATTCTACATGTCAGTCATTTGAGCGCTAAAATGTAACCCACAAGGGGATGGCGTGTGAACAGAGGCGAGTTGGACATGTTTCAAACAATAGCAGGGATTTTGGGTGAGACTGAACCTGAGCCTTCATTCTCCCAGCTGGTGACCATCACCTGTTTTTTTTTTTTTTTTTTTTTTTTTTTTTAGAAACGTTCAAGCTCTACTTCCAAAATAACTTTATTTCAGCTGTTGAAAAATAATATTAATTGAGTGATTATTATTATTATTATTATTATTATTATTATTATTATTAATAATAATAATAATAATTTATATAAATTGTGGGGCTGGCGGCGTAGTGGTTAGGGTGCTGTGCTCATGATCGGGAGGTTGTGAGTTCGAATCCCACTGAGACCCCCACTGTGCTAAGACCCCTGGGCAAGGTCTCATCCACAAGTGTGCCTCTGTTCACCCAGCAGTATAAATGGGTACCAGTAAAAAAATATACTGGGAAGGTAACCGGCGATGGACTAGCGTCCCATCCAGGGGGAGTTCAACTCCTGGTCGCTTCACGCTATGGAAACCGGGGATAAGCACCAGCCTGATGAGCCACGAGGCTCGGGTGTAAAAACCCAATGTAAATAAATTATATTTATAATTTAAACAATCTATGACACACCACACTCCCAGTCCGCAGTAAAAATATCAAGCGTTGACCTGTCAGCGATGATAAAAAGGTTGGGGACCCCTCGCTAGAGCACCCAATGCATTAGTAGTGTTTATGTAGCGAACGTAGTTAAGATAATTTTATTTAATTTTTCATCCATGTAAAACCAAATTAAATTAAATTCTGTAACTTGTGTTTATTTTACGAATTTATTTTTAGGTGTGGGACTGGCAGGAGGCCTGTTGTCCTAGTTCGGTCACCGGGTTTGGATCACTCTTTGTTTTCGCCCCCTCCGATCCTTCTGCCAGTTCAGCATGACTGAATCTTGGCTGACTTTGGCATACGGGGTCATTGGGGCCATTTAAACTCCAGCACAACGGCAACACGGTGATCCTACACAGTGGCCTTTTGCGACTGGAGTGAGAGCATGAACTTTATGTTCTGCAACAGCCATATATTACTGCCGCTACTAATTTATTATATGATAATTATATTGTAGGATGTCTGAACACTTTGTTGGATTTTGTTTAGATATTCACATAGCAATAAATAAATGCATAAACAAATCACTGTGATGAACCCACCCATTTGATTAAAAAAACAAAAAAAAACAAATGGGTAGCTGAATGAAGCAGATGATTCCACAGGTAATTTCTTGTGCGTCAGTTTTAAACGTATTACATACGCACAAGTTATGCTGTGAGGACGATCAATACCTCTGAACACTTTAAGAACATCAGTGAGGTAGTTTTTTCTGGAAAACCCATGTGCGTGCAACTTATTCCTAATTTGGGTCATGTCGAGACTGTTGCCCATGTCAGCCGACTCTGGACAAGAGTGGGGTCCACTCTGGATAGCTTGCCAGGCCATCGTAGGGCTTGCTTGAAAATCTGAAAAAAAAATAAATAAATAAATTAAAGTGCAGGTTGTATCCGAGTTGCGACGGCAAGTGGTTCTGACCAGCAGGTCGTAAGACAGTTTGGATTGAGTCAGGTCTGTACATGTATTACTACGAGTATGTACTGTATACTGGAGGGCAGTGGTGGCCTGGTGGTAAAAGGTGCCAAATCGCTGATCCTAGAATTAGAGGTTTGAGTCCCACTCTCCACAAGGTTGTCACTGTCTCAACACCCCCAGTGCAGCTAACTCGGTTATCAAAGGCCGGCCATGTCTCTCACTGTCTCTGATGTGAAGTTCATGTAAAAGAATCATTGCTGAATTTTGTAAAGAGTAGCTGCAAAGCCGTCAGCATGTTTCTGCCCTGTGATGGCCTGCCCAGCTGTCTAGGGTGTACTCTGCCCTTGCGCAGATTCGGCTGAGATGGGCGCCAGCCTCCCCACGACCTTAATTGTATTAAATGGTTTCTTGTGAAGCCTCGTGTTATTAAAATATTTTTTTAGAATAGTGCTGATTAAGATTTGTTTTATTCTAGTTTAAAAAGAGATCATTACAGAGGTTTCCATGAATTGTGCACTGAAATGTAAAGTTTAAAAATGACCCATCTTAGTGGCTCATTATATTGGGATGAATTTGAGTTGTTCACTCTAGGCTTGGTAGGTATTGATAAATTTAACAGTCCCCTTGAGTTTTAATAATAATAATAATAAAACAGACGCTCCTCGACTTACGTTTCAGTTCGGTTCCAGACGGCCGAACATCAGGTGAAAAAAAAACCCAAAAAAAACGTAAGTTGTTACTGTATGTTCCAGTGATGTATGACGTTCATACTGTACTATACATCCATAAATACCATTACTGTATCTCATAAAACACTCCTAAATCAATTATTATAAACATAACATTGTAAAATAATATCAACATTAATTTCAAATAAATTCAATTCAAGCAAAATAATTTCAAATAGATACATTTTAATCAAATTCACTCATCAAATATCAAATACAGTATCAAATATAACCTTTAACATTCTCTATGATGCGATCTTTCTGCTTGTAAATGGTTCCGATGGTCGGCGGAGCCATTTGGATGAAACGTGCAAGTCGCATGTTTTCACCAGCATCAATTTTGTTGATAATCGCCATCTTCGTTTTTAACGAGATGGCTTGCCACTTTTTCTGATTACCACTATCACAAGTAGGCTTACGCTGCTGAACAACCATATTTGCTTAGGGTTACAAAAGTCCGCAAAACCACAAAGATCACAGAGACGACTTCTTAACACAAGGGTAACATGCAGTAAACTGGGAAGGAGGAGGGGCACGTTCAGTCTGTCGTTTGTAAACAATGGACGCAGCGTCATGCGTAAGTAGAGTATTACGTCAGCGTACTACATAGGTACGTCTCGTACTACAGAGAGCACGCTAAACTCAAAATTTGCCTTTTTGTTTTATTTTATTTATTTATTTTTTATTATTTATTTCCTTTTTAACCATAAAATCGAAAAAAAACCTTAAGCGGGGAGTGTCTGTAATAATAATAAAAAAATATCCTGACATGGCAAACTTGCTCAATATGAAGGTCTGGTCCCTGTGTTGCTGCAGCTGTGAGGTCCACTACAACTTAAAAAAAAAAAAAAAAAAAGAAAGAAAACAGATAACAGCATTGAGAAATTCTCATGTAATATATTCAGAATAAATGAAAACACAGCACTTTCGAAAACTTACAGCTTATAGGAAATCTACCGAAATCCCTTGAGCCTGTTAAATGCACCTTGTGGCAAAACAAGTTTGGCAGTAGGCTATGAATGTATATCTGCATCCTTTACGGGATAAAAAGTAGTGCTGAAGAAAGGAAAGTAATTGAGGGTATTGTGCAGGAATCATTTCTCAGGAGAGCAGGTGCTAAAGTACACAGTCTCTCATCTACCCATATCTCCACACAGCTCTGTACCGAAGAGTCAACATGTGTTGGTCCCTTTCCTCTTTCTTCTTATTTATGACCCAGTCTGTCGGTTGAACACACACACACACACACACACACACACACACACACACACACACACATACACACACACATACACACACACTTCAGCTCTGAATTACTTTGTTTTTTTTTGGCACACATTTTGTGGTTGACACCTGGTTGATATTAGGGCAGTGGTCACCCACTGGATCGCTGATCCTAAGGTTGGGGGTTCGAGTCCCACTCTCCACAAGGTTGTCACTGCCCCCCCAGTGCAGGTAACTTGGTTATCAAAGGTCGGCCATGTCGCTCACTGTCTATGGTGTGAGGTTCATGTAAAAGAACCAATGCTGACTTTCATAAAGAGGAGCTGCAAAGCTGCCAGCGTGTTTCTGCCCTGCGATGGTCTGGCGAGCTGTCCAGGGTGTACTTTGCCCTTGCCCGGAGTCGGCTGTGATGGGCGCCAGCATCCTTGCGACCCTAATTAGGATTAAGCGATTACATAAAATGAACTGAACCTGGGTGATATTCATTCATTCATTTTCTCAACCACTTAATCCTAACTAGAGTCGCTGGAAGACTGGCACCCATCCCAGCCGACTCCGGGCGAGGGCAGAGTACTCCCTGGACAGCTCGCCAGGCCATCGGTGGACAAAAACACGCTGACAACTATGTAGGTCCTCTTGCTGAAAGTCAGCAGTGGTTCTCTTACATGAACCTCACACCATAGACAGTAAGAGACATGGCCGGCCTTTGATAACCTCGTTATCTGCACTGGGGGGACAAGTGACAACTCGTTGAGAGTGGGGCTTGAACCAGCACCGTTACCACCAGGCCACCGCTGCCCCTTTAAAAACCAAATTATGAATAACTATTAATTGATGTAGGACGTTTCACAAATCTTCCAGTTCACGAGGAAAAGTCGTTTTAATTGCAGCAGGTCCATGGTGAGACGCATGTAAAAGGAGCATTGCTGACTTTCATAAAAATGAGTTTGTGCAGTCGTTTTTGCCCTGCAGTGGCCTGATGAGCTGTCGAAGGCCTCTCCCACAGTCGGCTGAGATGGACGCCAGCTTGTTAGGGACATAGTGAACTTAGAAAAATGTTTAAATTTAAAGCCAGATCTGTTTTCTGTGAAAGTTGGATTCGATATAATAATGAAAAGAGTATAATATGAAGAGCAGTAGTTGTGGGAGATGTATTGCTCGCCATTGATATTTAATAGGTAGTAGGCATGAAGTGATTTTTTTTTCTTTTTTTTACATATCACCATCTCTATTAATCTATTCGAGGCAGTGTTTACCTTTGAGTGGCATAATCTTCTTCCGTTAGAGTATATTTACTGTAGTTTTTTTTTTCCTCTCAAGCAGATTTTAATCATATCCCTGATTACGATCTTCCTATTTTACGTTCTCAGGCTAACTCTATTACAGCCACGCACACATTGTCTCACATTCATTCCCGTTATTTGTGTGATATTCTTTTGTGATCTACTGCCGTTATCTTCATCAACTGTGATGTTTGAAAAGAGAGCAGTGTGCTCTGAAAGGTAGTAAAGCTATTTACTCTAAATTAACTGATTCAATCATCATCATCATCATCATCATCATCTTCATCTTCATCTTCTTCATCGTCTTCTTCCGCTTAATCCGGGGTCACCAGCCGAAGCAATGAGGTCCAAACATCCCTCTCCCCAACCACTTCCTCCAGCTCTTCCGGGGGAAACTAAGGCGTTACCAGACCAGCAAAGAGACATCATCCCTCCAGCATGTTATAGGTCAGGGGCGAGAAAATGAATCAATAAATATATATTAAATGGGTAAAATAATTAATCCATTCATTTTCTGAACCGCGTAATCCTAATTCGGGGCTGGTGGCGGAGTGGTGAGGATGCTGGGCTTATGGTCAGGAGGTTGCGTGTTCAAATCCCAGTTAGACCCCCACTGTGCTAAGACCCCTGGGCAAGGTCTCAACCACAAGTGTGCCTCTGTTCACCCAGCAGTATAAATGGGTACCAGTAAAAATATACTGGGAAGGTAACCTGCGATGGACTAGCGTCCCATCCAGAAGGAGTTGTACTCCTGGTCACTTCACGCTATGGAAACCGGGGATAAGAAGTGGTTTCGTAACCTGATTTTTTCGTAAGTTGAGCCGCATTTTACATGTAAAAGGTCTGATTCGTTCCATGGCCCCCAATACTACCCCTAAGCCCTTTAAACATTATAAAAGTATACCTTTTAAGGCCTCCTTCTGCTTCAATATCGTACCAATGGTCGACGGGTTTGGCCATATTCCTTTGCGATATCACTCAATCGCATGCCACAAGCTCGCTTCATGCACGCACACGTATGTGTGTGTGTGTGTGTGTGTGTGTGTGTGTGTGTGTGTGTGTGTGTGTGTGTGTGTGTGTGTGTGTGTGTGCGTGCGTGTGCGTGCACGTGTGTTGACCATGTTTTCTTAGCGGAGTTATAATCTTACAAATGTTTATTCAAGGTTAAAAGCCTGAGCCAAAAAATAAAGTTGCAATGAGCACACTCGAAAAACTCACGAAACAACAGTAACTCTGCCCTTTCCGCGTGTTAGAACTCCCATGACGAACAATGGGTCGAAGGCACAAGAAAAGCATCATGCGCATTATGGAGATACAGCTCCCTCCTAGCCAATGGGAGGCCAGGGATGTTGGGAGTTGGAAATTTTTTTTACGTATTTTAGTTCACACTTGGCTTTGTATTCTATACACAATTGTACACTTTCTAATATTACTCCCATCAAGGATTAGTGCTAAACAAGCAAATACGATTTCTGAAACTTCTCTTGTAAAAAAGTAGACATAACATTGTCAAAAAATCATAAATGTAACATTGACATAACATAACGTTGTCATCATCAATAGCAGAATATCAAAATTCCGCCAGTCAGCAAAGTTTCTGACCACAAATCAGAAAAGTCCATAACCACAAACAAATCAACAATGTCAAACAAAGATAACTGTGGCGAGAGTTTTGTTTACTGTGGCAATCGCCAAAAAACAAAAGGAACTCTGGCTGTGTTTAGAGCTTCATATAGAAGTTGCTCTTAGGAAAACTCGGGTTTGGGGGTTTCCAACTTGTCAAATTGGTCCTGCCCAATTTATGTCCTTCATATTTAACCCTTTACTTCATTAAAATTAAACCAGACCTGCTTGACTGAGACTTTTCCACCTGTTCATTGTTCACTGGCAGATCCCCATATTCGGTTATATTTACCTTGTTATTTATTATTATTATTATTTTTTTTTTACAGAAATAAAATTGCTTTAGATGTATTTGGATTCGGATTCAGATCACTTTATTGTTTGTTGTGACAAAAAAAAAAAAAAAATCATTTATTTTCATTTCAATTTTAGAAAAATTGTTTTGTTAAAGACTCCAGGAACTGGTTCAGGAATTAAAAATGGACAGATGCTGATTAAAATTATAGCTTCATCTTTCCTAAAGGCTGCTTTTGATCAAATAGTAATGATATGGTGACTTGCACTTCCCTTTGATAGGACCTTTCTCACTTCCTGAGCATATTTAACACTTCACAGCACATGATTAGTTATCCGAGGGGGAACCAGCGAGGCTGAGCTGCATCTTTTGTGCAGTCTATTAAAAGAGCTAAACACCGATTTGTTTAATGGACTGAATAATCACCAAATGAGTTCAGTGAACCCCATTAACTCAAGTGTGTCACTGGTCCTTTTATTTAATACCACATTTGGGCGATATATTGACAGAATCTTTCGGGTAATAAGCAGAATTGAATTTTTAACGTTAAAAAATGTGATCTTTTATTAAAAGCTATTCAACTTGCTGGTTACAAAACGTCCAATAAATTTAGATTTAGCTCTTACAGCCAATGCTGTAGAGAGCCACATTTTGGCGTAGGGCATAAATATGTAATGCTGATAACGCAAAACTATCATTAATTTTCTCTACCGCTTAATCTTAATTAGGGTTGTGGGGAGGCTGGCGCCTGTCTCAGCAGATTCCAGATGAGGGTAAAGTACACCCTGAACAGCTCAACAGGCCATCGCAGGGCAGAAACATGCTAACAGCTATGCAGCTATTCTTATCAAAAGTCAGCAATGGTCATTTTATAGCCTGTCACCATAGACAGTGAGAGACATGACCGTTCATTGATCGTTCATTTTATGTAATCGGTTAATCCTAATTAGGGTCATGGGGAGGCTGGTGCCCATCCCAGCTTACTTCGGGTGAGGGCAGAATACACCCTGGACAGCTCGCCAGGCCATTTTGCAGGGCAGAAACATGCTGACAGCTATGCAGCCTATTCTTGACAAACGTCAGCAATAGTTCTTTTACATGAACCTCACACCACAGACAGTGAGAGACATGGCCAGCCTTTGATAACCCAAGCAGTTGCACTGGGGGAGGGGAGGGGGGGCAGTGACAACCCAGTGAGATTGGAACTTGAACCCCCAACCTTGGGATCAGTGATCCAGCACCTTTACCACCAGGCCACTACTTCCCGACCCATGGCCGGCCTTTGATAACCCAGTTAGTTGCACTGGGGGGGCAGTGACAACCTGGTGAGAGTAGGCTTGAACCCCCAACCTTGGGATCAGTGATCCAGCACCTTCACCACCAGGCCACTACTGCCCGACCCATGGCCGGCCTTTGATAACCCAGTTAGCTTCACTGGGGATGGGGGAGGCAGTTACAACCTGGTGAGAGTAGGCTTGAACCCCAACCTTGGGATCAGTGATCCAGCACCTTCACCACCAAGCCACTACTGCCCGACCCATGGCCGGCCTTTGATAACTCAATTAGCTACACTGGGGGATGGGGGGTGGGGGCAGTTACAACCTGGTGAGAGTAGGCTTGAACCCCCAACCTTGGGATCAGTGATCCAGCACCTTTACCACCAGGCCACTACTGCCCGACCCATGGCCGGCCTTTGATAACCCAGTTAGTTGCACTGGCGGGGCAGTGACAACCTGGTGAGAGTAGGCTTGAACCCCCAACCTTGGGATCAGTGATCCAGCACCTTCACCACCAGGCCACTACTGCCCGACCCATGGCCGGCCTTTGATAACCCAGTTAGCTTCACTTGGGGATGGGGGGGAGGCAGTTACAACCTGGTGAGAGTAGGCTTGAACCCCCAACCTTGGGATCAGTGATCCAGCACCTTCACCACCAAGCCACTACTGCCCGACCCATGGCCGGCCTTTGATAACTCAATTAGCTACACTGGGGGATGGGGGGTGGGGGCAGTTACAACCTGGTGAGAGTAGGCTTGAACCCCCAACCTTGGGATCAGTGATCCAGCACCTTTACCACCAGGCCACTACTGCCCGACCCATGGCCGGCCTTTGATAACCCAGTTAGTTGCACTGGCGGGGCAGTGACAACCTGGTGAGAGTAGGCTTGAACCCCCAACCTTGGGATCAGTGATCCAGCACCTTCACCACCAGGCCACTACTGCCCGACCCATGGCCGGCCTTTGATAACCCAGTTAGCTTCACTTGGGGATGGGGGGGAGGCAGTTACAACCTGGTGAGAGTAGGCTTGAACCCCCAACCTTGGGATCAGTGATCCAGCACCTTCACCACCAAGCCACTACTGCCCGACCCATGGCCGGCCTTTGATAACTCAATTAGCTACACTGGGGGATGGGGGGTGGGGGCAGTTACAACCTGGTGAGAGTAGGCTTGAACCCCCAACCTTGGGATCAGTGATCCAGCACCTTCACCACCAGGCCACTACTGCCCGACCCATGGCCGGCCTTTGATAACCCAGTTAGCTGCACTGGGCTGCACTGGGACGCAAGACTATAATATTGTTTAATATTATTGCTTCCACATATAACATTAAATCTAAACTTGATGCATAACAGTGTGTTAAAAAGTTTTGTCCTACTCACTTCAAACTTGGTGAAAGAAAACCAAAATGGGCGGGGTGAGATTTTATGCTTGCCGAAGCATCCTGGGTGGGAAATGAGGTGGACAGAATAACATTCTGACATTGTTTTTGTTTGCAGTCTTAAAATGGCAACAGAGCATGTCCAGGCAAGACTGTGGCTAATAGAAGCGCAGTAGTGTTCCTGTGAGAAATCCCTGAGACGGAAAGCACAGCCAGAGAACAGAGATTCACAGAGATAGTGGGAGGAGCTTTGTACCTCTGAGGTAACATTTACTGTGTCTGAGGGATGAAGCAGAACATTCATCATCCATCTTCAGGAGCTCTGAGAGTCGTGGACTTCCAAACAACAGGATGTAGAATTAATAACGAAGAAATATTGAAGGATTTTTATCATATAAAAATAATACTCGAACAGGAAAGTCTGGAGAATCAGAAATACTTTACTCCACTTACGCCTCAGTATTATTACTCACCCCATCATTGTAATCATGGTGAAGATACTCCATTGATTGGCTCGTCAGCAAAATAGAACATTACATCATAAAAGGGTGGGGTTTGTTCTTTTATTGCTTCTTTCTTCCTTTTCTTCTCCCCTCCCACTGTTGCTTGCTTCCATTTCTTTGTTTTTTTTTTCTTTGCTCTTTTATTCCTTCCTTTCTTCCATGTTTACGTCCCATCATTTGTTCCATTGGTCCTTCCACCTTAATTATTTTTTTTTATTTTCATTGCTCAGCTCTTCATTTTTTTTCTTCCTTCCTTCAGTCACTCCTTCCTTATTTTCTTTATTCATTTTCCAAATTGTTCTTTTATTCATTTCTTCCACTCATTTTTTTTTTCTTTTTTGTTTTTCATTTTTCTCTTTCCCTCCTTATCCACATTCTACCTTTATTCATTCCTTTCTTTTCCCCCTTGCCTTCGTTTCCAGTCGTTTCTTTCTTCTATCATTTCTTTTTTTCTTCTTTAATTTTTTCATATTTCTTTTCTTTGGTCTTCTCCTCTCTTTTCCTTCCTTCATTCCTTTCTCCATACCTTTCCCCTTTTTTTTATTTTTAATTGCAATGTCCTCCATTTATTTCCTTTTTGTTTCCTTTCTTCCTCCCATATTTTACCTTCTCAGCTTCATCCTTCTCTTTTCCCATCGTTTTTCTATGCTTTCTATCTCTTTCTCTTTTCCCCAGTTCTGTAGTTTTCAGCTGCACTTGCCTTCATATTTTTTTGTCCTTATCTTTCTTTCTCCTTTTCTTTCTTCCTCCCTCCAGTCTTTCAAGTTCCCTTCCTTTTCCCATTCCTTCTTTTTCCACCCATTTTAGCTCCTTTATGTTGTTGTTGTGGTGGTCTAGTGGTATAGGGTGCTGGATCGCTGATCCAAAGGTTGGGGGTTCGAGTCCCACTCTCCACAAGGTTGTCACTACCCGAAAGGAAGACAGACAGACATGTTTTTCTATCTTGCAACCCTTTGTCTTTCTTTTTTTTTCTTTTCCTTTTGGCTGTTATCACCCCCCCCCCCACCCCCCCCAGGGATCACCACAGCGAATCATCACATGGTTGATTTGGTATAAGTTTTTACGTTGGACGCCCTTCCTCACACACTGACAGCTTTGCAGCTACTTGTGTCAAAAGTCAGCAATGGTTCTTTTACATGAACCTCTCACCATAGACAGTGAGAGACATTGTCGGCCTTTGATAACCCAGTTACCTGCACTGGGGTGGGGGGTGTGTGTGGGGGGTGACACCTTATAAATAGTGGGACTTGAACCCCAAACTTTAGGATCAGCGATCCAGCACCCTTCACCACCAGGCCACCATTGCCCTTATTCTTTCATACCCTTTCTTGCCTTCTTTCATTCATGTTTCACTCCTTTGGTCCTTGTTTCTTTTTTTTTTTCTATTGCTCCTTTCTTCATTCCTTCCCTCCTTTTTGTTCTTTATCATTACTTTTATTATTTCTGGTCTTCTATATTTCTCTACCGTGGACTTTGTAAACTTCAGATGTCAGTGCTCTTCAAAAGTATTGTTGCATTGTAAATTTCTTCTCTTTATTCTCTCCATGCTGTTCAGCAGTTCTCAAGCATGATTTTCCTGAAAGTAAATGCATATTTATTTCAACTAATGAGTTGTGAAAGTGCCAGCAACCTATTTTTGAATTGCCTAAAATAACTTTGTAATTTTTGAAGCACTTCAGGCTTTTGCTCAACAATCTTAAAGCTCACCATTCACAGTCTTTTCTTCCTAAAAGAAGTGCAAATAATTCACGTTCATTAAAAAAATCCAATTATTCATTGCTTGCTGAGGCCAACTGGAAAATCCAATGCCTCCACGATTATCTTATTATTTAATTATGATTGTTGTGCTGTAGTCATTCTGGGAGACTTTAACTTTATTGGTAGGATTATTTATTATTCATGTATGTTTAGCTCTTAAAGGTTTTGCTGAGAATCAATGCAAGTTAAATAAGGGGAGGAAAAATGAAGAAGCTTTTATTTATTTATTAAAGGTGTATATTTATTTATTAAAGGGGTTCAAGCCCCACTTTCATCGGGTTGTCACTACCACCCCCCACCCAAGTGCAGCTAACTAGGTCACCAAAGACTGGCCATGTCTCTCACTGTCTATGGTGTGAGGTTCATGTAAAAGAACCATTGCTGACTTTCATATCAGCGTGTTTCTGCCCTGTGCTGGCCTGGAATGCCATCCAAAGTGTACTCTGCCCTCGCCTAGAGTCGGCTGAGATGGGCACCATCCTCCCCATGACCCTAATTAGGATTATGCGGTTCAGCACAAACTGACAGAAGTGTTCACAATACCAGCTACGCTATCACAGCTGGTCAGTATGCATTTGGTTTGCTTCGTATGTTTTGGAGGAAATATGGACTATAGCTTGGAGCTTCTGAGGGTTTTTTTTTTTATTTATTTTTTTTATTTATTTATTTTTTTTTTTTTGTGCTGATGTATGATGGGAGTCCAAGCAGGAAGGTAAAAAAAAACAAAACAATCACAAATAAAGGCGGTCCAGCTGCAAATTTATAGCTTTACTATTAAAGAATTTTTGTGTTGCTAAGATTGCATAAACTATACAAACCGTTTGAGATGTAATGATGGGGTTGGGGGGACATTAGCAATTTCTGCAAGAAAAGTTAGTTTAAATAGGGATCATATGATGAATCTTGCGCTGCACACAGCACAGGTCTCGTCCTGTGCAGTGTTTCATTAGGCAGAACGTGTGAAGTGCACTTGAAGCAGAAGCTGAAATGGACTTCTGTACAATGTGTCAGTGGGACATTAGGACAGCAGCTTAGTGCCAAGTGGTGCAGAACCGAAACAAGTCTCTTCATTAGTCGAGAGAAGACCAAAATAATTCCCTTTCTCTTCTCTTCCTCGCTGTCTCACATCCGCATATCCCAAAGTAATTGCCTCGCTATACTGCCAGTGAATGAGCTAGTTGATTATTTTATAAGATCATACTGATATTTCTTTTTAATACAAAACCAGCCTCACTTCAGAGAGCTTACTTCTACTTTGTTTTTAGGCAAGTAGCACTCAGGTCTGAAAGTATATATGTTCAGCGTTCTGTCTACTGCATGAAGAGAAGACCTATGCACTGCTCCACGCTAATGATGCAGAGAATTCCTTTATATATTTTATATATATATATATATATATATATATATATATATATATATATACAGACAGACAGTAATCCCTCACTTTCCGCGGTTAATGGGGACCGAGATCCCCCGCAACCACCGATTTTCACAAAGATGAATCGACTGTACGTATACGTTCATGTATATGTGTATTCAATATCAATAAATGCTTATTCAATGCTATAAATGCATATATTATGTTATTATATATATATATATATATATATATATATATATATATATATATATATATATATATATATATATGTTATTATATGTTATGCATTTCATAACAATTAAACATTCAAAAATAATTCATGAGATGGAATATAAAGTATAAATACACACACATACAGACGTGTGCGCACACACTCAGAAAGAGCACGTCACGAAAAATGTAGTTTTCTTGGTTGGTTTGTTGTTTTCATTTGTTTTGGTTTTTTTTGTTTGTTTTTTGTTTGTTGTTTTTTTTTAGCATATAGTCCTCAAAAAATTAGCAGATTGTGATAAAGTTCATTATTTTCTGTAATGTACTGATAAACATTAGACTTTCATATATTTTAGATTCATTACACACAACTGAAGTAGTTCAAGCCTTTTATTGTTTTAATATTGATAATTTTGGCAAAAAAGTAAAGAAAAACCAAAAATATGTGTGTGTATATATATATATATATATATATATATATATATATATATATATATGTGTGTCTATATATATATATATATATATATATATATATATATATATATATATATGTATGTATGTATGTATGTATGTATGTATGTGTATATATATATATATATATATATATATATATATATATATATATATATATATATATATATATATATAAAAGGTGGTGCAGTGGTTACTACAGCATGAAGGTCCTGGGTTCGATTCCCAGCTCGGGCGCTTTTGTGTGTTGGTTCTACTCATGGTTGTCTGGGTTTCCTCCAAGTACTCTGATTTCCTCCTACAGTCTAATAGCATGCACATTAGGTTGATTAGCTGTTCCATATCTCCTCTAGTTGTGAATGGTTGTCTGAGTGTTGGTCTTGCAACAGCCTGGCGAGCTGTCCAGGGTGTACCTTGCCCTCTAGTAGGGTCCTGGGGAGGCTGGAACCTGTTTCAGGTGACTCTTGGTGAGGGCGGGGTAAACCCCAAGCAGCTTGTCAGTCCATCACAGTGTTAACACGCACACAGCCATTAACACATATCAAGGGGGAATTTGGAACAGTCAGTTTCCCTAATGTATTTGCCTGTGGGAGGAAACTGGAGTCCCTAGATGAGACCCACGTGAGCACTAAACACCTTGCTGAGCCCAGGAGGAAACTGAACTGCCCTGAAAAAGCCAATGCAAGCATGGGGACAGCATGCAAACAAAACTCGAGACTTGAACCCAGGACCTTCCTGCTGTGAGTCATATGTGCTGACCACTATGCCACTACTATACCACACTCTATGCGATTGTCTCCGTTTCACACATCTAATTACTGCTAAGTGGGTGTTGTAATGGAATGGGAAGTAAATGATTAAGTGAATAATGTTGCACTTTGCTACTTAATTAAACATTAAATAATAAGATTTTTAAAAATTATTCCTATGGTGTACTGGCGAGGTGTCTAGGGTGAACTCTGCCCTTTCCCAGAGTTGGCTGAGATGGGTGCCAGCCGTGACCTTACTTTGGTGTAAGCGGTTTCAAAAATGAATGGATGAATAAAAGAAAACTGTTGAAATTTACATTATGACAACTCAAAATGAAAACAAATACTTAATACAATTAAAATAAATCAAAATACACCAAAATATATGTATTAAAATACTGCACAGGAAAAATAGTAAGAATAAATAAACAAAATAAATCATCAATAAATTGGAATAAAAAAAAAAAAAAAAAACCCTTCAAAGATAAATAAATAAGTAATTCATTTTCTGAACAACTTAATCTTAATAAGGGTCACAGGGAGGCTGGCGGAGGCAAGGGCAGAGTACACCCCGTACTTCTTGCCAGGCCATCACCGGGCAGCTCCCCTGTTGGCCATGCAGCTCCTCCTGACGAAAGTAAGCATGGTTCTTTTACATGAATCTCTTAACATGGCCGGCCTTTGATCACCCAGTTAGCTGCACTGGGGGGACAATGACAACCTGTTGAGAGTGGAGCTTGAACCCCCAATCTTGGGATCAGCGATTCAGCACCTTTACCACCAGGCCACCACTGCCCAATGAATAACTGAAGAAACAAAAGGATAACAGGATTAGGACGTATTTCCTCAGCTGTATTATCTGCCTCCGGGGTATACTCTGCCTCGGAGAGACAATGACCTCACTTGTTTCATTATGACTTCCATCGGGATGTAAGACCGGAAGTGACAATCTTTATCTTTTACACTCAACTCTACTTTACTAAGATAAAGTAAAATATGTTTTTCTTTATTTTTGGAAGTCTTTTTCCGTTTTCAATCCATTTTGCAAAATAAGAGGAAAAGACGCCAGAACCAGCAGTCCACGGAGGTCCTGAATGCTAAAAGCAACTGCATGTTGGTATTCAATCATGCCATTAAAGGTGCATTCATTAACTTTAATCCAAAACACTTGGACTTTTAATTTGGGTCTGTGTGCTCAGAAAGCAAAATCTGATCCTTGTACACAGTCACAGCCCTAAAAAAGTGTCTCACAGACAGCCTCACAGAGTTCACTATTTGTCATTCACAGCACAAACACACCACGTATGAAATTGGCTGAAGTGCAGTTTGGCGTGTTGTTTGTGTTACTGCCTCAACAATGGATACCCATAAAATTGAGGTGTGGAGCATCTGAAGGGAAGTGTCTATTTGTCTGGCTGTCAAATTTAAATACAGTGGTACCTCAATTTACGAAATTAATCCATTCCGGAAGTGGTTTTGTAAACTGGATTTTCCGTAAGTTGAACCGCATTTTACATGTAAAACGTGTGATTCGTTCCAAGGCCCCCAATACCACCCCCTAAACCCTTTAAAAATTACCGTACCAATGGTAGACGGGTTTGGCCATATTCCTTTACGATATCACTCAACGGCAGCCACGAGCCTGCTTCTTCTTTTCACTCGCACCGGGGATCACACGCGTGCGTGCGTGCGTGCGTGCGTGTGTGTGTGTGTGTGTGTGTGTGTGTGTGTGTGTGTGTGTGTGTGTGTGTGCGCACACGTGTGTTGACCATGTCTTCTTAGCAGAGTTATAATCTTACAAATGTTCATACAAGGTTAAAAGCTTAAGCCAAAAAAGAAAGTTGCAATGAGCAAACGCGAAAAACACATGGAACAACAGTAACTCTGTCCTTTACACAAAAAGCATTATGGAGATGCGGTTCATAATAGCCAATGGAGGGGGGGCATCATCCCTCCTAGCCAATGGGAGGCCAGCGAGGCGGGATGTTGGGAGATAGCCAATGGGAGGAAACTGCGTCATCCCTACTAGCCAATGAGTTGTGGGATGTTGGAAGATAGTCAATGGGAGAGCAGCTCGTGCATTGTTTCAATGTTTGAATGGCGCGTTTGAATGTTTGAATGGCGGGTTTGGCGCGTTTTGTAAGGAGAACTTGTTTCGTATACAGAGACAAAACATTTTGGAAAATGTTTTTCGTCACGTGGATTTTTCATTTGCTGGGATAGGTACGATAGGTAAGGTGAGGTATCACTGTACTTGGTCTTTAAATCCAAATCCGAATTGAATGTATAGTGTTGATTAGCTGTTTATTTTGACGAAAAACGTTTTATAAATTTGAAACAAAGGCTAAATTTTTCAATGTATACGGATGAAAATTATGGACAGATCAAAGCTGTGGTGGATCCAGAGTTTATCCCAAAAATATCTGGCTTGGTACCAAAAAACACCCCGGCTCGAATGCCAGTCCATCTCATGGCACCAATGGGAAGCTCAGGGTAGGTTCACCCACTGTACGTTTTATAGGTTGATGTTGACCAGAAACCTGAAGGACGGTATCGTTGGTGTGTCAAATTTCACACAGAAATGATCCAATTGTAGGAATAAAACAGCTGTCAAGTCACAATATTTGTCCGTTTTTGCTGTGGAATTATTTACTTTTCCTGAAAAACAATGTTTTCTACTTCAGAGTTTCAAAAGATCTTCATGTTAACAGGTTTTAAAATACTGCGCTCTCGCTTCGCCTCACCCGCGTGCAAGATTCTCGATAATGTCTTGCACTCTGAGGTTTAAAAGCACCTTTTAATGGAATTTGAACTTCTGAACTCACATCTTTTAAGCAACAGCATACACTAAGATGCAAGTGTATTATTCAGTGGCTGTGGAGTGCAGCCGGCATGAACAATTTGTCATCCATCAGCTACACTGTGAAATTAATAGTCAGAGAGTTTCAATATGTAATTGTGGGATCAGTCAGATTTGGACTGAAAATACATTTTTCGCTGCACTGCAACACAACATGCATTAAATAAGCTCAGGTTTGAAGTTGAAGGAGTACAACACTGCTTCTTTCATGCAAATAATACAGGGCAGACGTGTGGATTCCAGCACGATGGCTTACGTGAGTCAATATGTATTAAAAGTAGATTGTCAAGGTTGAGTGACGATGTGATTTTGAAATGAAAATATCCATCATAATGTATATTTGGTGAAGTAAAATATATTTAAATAAGTATTTAAATAAATGACTCAGTCAAACTTCCTCATATCTAATATAAATATATGTCAAATAACCCCCGAAATTAGTTTACTTATTCCCCTATTATTATTATTATTATTATTATTATTATCAGAGCTCCTGACTGTAATTCCATAGGCACGAAAAATTATTTTGATGACTGTGGTGTGCTCATACCCTGTCACTGATATGATATTGATTGGCGGTTATGTATCGCTCATGCGATATCAAAACTTAAAGCCAAAAGTAAGGTTGCATACACCACTACTAAGACTTGTTGAGAAAAACACAAGCTAAGTCTAATTGATGCACAAAGTTTTGTGTGTGCTAACAGCACTTATATTTAGCAGCAACACAAAACACGAACTCGTTAAACGGATAATTAAACAGCCAAGATGTGATATAAATGAAATCAGATTGCGAAAAATGATGGAATCAAAACTTGGTGTTAACCTTTCCTGCTTTCGGGCCACACTGACATCTGGTATTAGTTTATTTATCTCCTCTACAGCTTGAGCTGATTCAGCCCAAGAGGAGCTGTGCTACTACTATTACACTATCTACAGACACCTATCAATAGAAATATATATTCGGAGCTCTGCTTTTTGGCACTGATTATATCTCCTGTATATATAATTGATGTTGCTGCTATTGCTGATTATCTGTTTGTCTCTTGCTGTCTGTATTTTGGTTTATTTTTTACTTTTGTCCCAAGTAGAGAAGTTTATGTATCTCAGGGTCTTATTTACGAGTGAGGTAAGGATGGAACAGGAGATCAACAGGCAGATTGTTGCAGCCTCTGCTGTAAAGTGGCGCTTGTCCGTTGTGGTGAAGAGGGAGCTGAGACGGAAGGCAACACTGCCAATTTACCAGTCGATCTACATTCCTACTTTCACCTATGGTCGTGATCGTTAGTAGTGACCGGAAGTACAAGATCTCAGACACAAGTGGCAGAAATGAGCCTCCTTTGCAAGGTGGCAGCTGTCCTGTGGAGATAGAGTGAGAAGCTCAGCTGTTCTTGAGGAGCTCGGAGTAGAAATGCTGCTACTCCATGTTGAGAGAAGCCATTTGAGGTGGCTCAAGTATCTGGTCAGAATACTTCCCAAACACCTTCCTGGTGTGGTGTTTTGGGCATGTCCAATTGGGAAGACACCCCCGGGGTCGACCAAAAACACACGGGAGGGACTATGTCTCTGGGCTGGTCTGGAAGGCCTCGGTGTCTCTCTGGAAAAGCTTCAGGAAGTGGCTGGGGAAAGGAATGTCTGGACCTTCCTGATTAGGCTGCAGGCCATGTGACCCTTAAGTGAAAGATGATGAGAAAATACAACAAAATTGTGTTTAGCCTCCTTTTTACCTTTAGGGCAGCAGCATCCATGGTTATTTATTAATGTATTTATTTATTTGTTTATACGTTTTTTCACAGCTTCTGTAGCACTGTTCTCCAAAGTCTTAACAAATTCAAATGATGACTTGTAGGAAACATTTGTGTGTGAAATGTTTAATTATTTATAAAATACTGTTTTCTGTTGGTGTCAATGTAATATAGAATATTTGTTCATCTGTCATTTATTTATTTATTTAGTCCACTTCTAAATAATTTAGATGACTGCTTGCAATGATTAGTTCCTGATGTGCACTGCCTAGCCACAAAAAAAGTTGCACACATGAACATTATGATGTTGTGCTTCTAGCTATTCTTACAGCAAGCAGGTCATGCAGGTCATCAGCATTGCATTCTTTCAACAAACTTGAGCAACAAAACATTTATTTCCAACCATTGTTGAGTTCATTTCTCACCGAGATCTTCAAGTGTTGAGGGGAAAACTGAACCACTCCATAAAGTCTTCTCCGGCACATCCTAGAAACTTTCAACAGCGTTAAGGCCGAGACTCTGGGGTGCCAAAACATATGAAAATGATTCTCATTATCTCTGAAACATTCCTATTTTAGATCCGTGCCATCAGTGGAGGGGGGGGGGGCAGTTATTATGTGGATGCATAAACATTGTACAGACACTCCCCAACTTACGTTCATTCATTTTACATATTTTTCAATTTTACATTGAAAAAAAAAAAAGTCAAATTTTGAGTTGAGCGTGCTCTCTGTAGTACGAGACGTACCTACGTAGTACTCTGACGTAATGACGCAATGACTTAATGACGCTGCGTTCATTGATTACAAACGACAGACTGAACGTGCCCCTCCTTCATCCCAGTTCACTGCATGCGACCCTTGTGTTAAGGCATCGTCTCCATGATCTTTGTGTTTACACTGTTTTGTGGACTTTTGTAAGCCGAAGCAAATATGGTTGGTCAGAAGCGTAAGCAGACTAGTGATAGAGGTAATCAGAAAAAGCGGCAAGCCATCTTGTTAGAAACGTAGCTGGCTATGATTAAGAAAATGGATGCTGGTGAAAAACACGTGAATGTTGCACGTCTCTTCCAAATGGCTCCGTCGACCATCGGAACCATTTACAAGCAGAAAGATCACATCACAGAGAATGTTAAAGGCTATATTTGATACTGTATTTGATATATGATAAGTAAATTTGATTAAAATATATCTATTTGAAATTATTTCGCTTGAATTTAATTTATTTGAAATTGATGTTGATATTATTTGATATTTTACATTATTTTACAATGTTATGTTTATAATAATTGATTTAGGGGTGTTTTATGAGATACGGTAATGGTATTTATGGATGTATAGTACAGTATGAATGTTATATATGACATTCATACTGTACTATACATCCATAAATACCATTACCGTATCTCATAAAACACCCCTAAATATATATATATTTATATAAAAAAAATTTTTTTTTTTTTTTTTTTTTCACCTTACGTTCGGCCATCTAGAACCGAACTAAAACGTAAGTTGGAGAGCATCTGTACTGTATTAATGGAGCTAGAACTAGTACTAATAAATGTAAATTCATGAATTAAAATGGATAATTTTAAAGAAAAAGCAATTTAATATCACAAAGCAGACTTTTCCACGAGCAGTTACCGTTACTGAACCATACTGGTTCATTCTCAATCCTTTGTATGCAAAAAAAAAAAAGATCGGTGGGTGAGGAGGAGAGGGGGAAAAATAAATCATGGCAACTACTGAACCATTCATTGTATATTAATTTCTGCGAGCGAAAAACAGCTCAGAGTTTCATTACAGCCCTATTCTCTCTCTCTCTCTCTCTCTCTCTCGCTCGCTCTCGCTCGCTCTCTCTCTCTGTCCGCCTGTTTAATTGGCTAGATGTGTAGAACAAGTCTCTGCAGGCATCTTTCAGCCTCACTGAGGGCCTCAATTGCGACAATCAAGCGGCATCCTTGCGACAAGGCATCTAAGAACACGAATTGCAGTCAACGGAGCAAATGATTCAATCTGTATTACACTACAATAATAACTATCTGCAAATTAAAGACTGAGGTGATGACTCTGCGTGGCTGCATAGGCAGAAATTATGTGGCATCTTCCTCATTAAAGCTGAGACATAATACGTATTTTGTGTGTTGTAAAAAAAAAAAAAAAGAAAGAGAAACAAATAATGAAATTAGGATAAGACGAAATAAAAGGAGGGGTAAATTCTGTGTTGCGTGGAGTCGACCAACTTCTGGCACCTGTGAGCCGCAGTTCACCTGTATTTCTTGGTTTTGTCCCAGAAGCTGCATTTTTTATGTCACCCTACAAGTTTTTGATTGGATTAAGGTCCGGGGAGGGCCGTCTCCCCATAATGTCAATCTTCATTGGTCTGGAACCAAGATGTTGCCGTTTACTGGTGTGTTTGGGGTCATTGTCTGGTTGGAACCCATTTCAAGGGTATTTCCTCTTCAGCATAAGGGAGCACGACCTCTTCAAGTGTTCTGATGTGTTCAAGCTGATCCATGATCCCTGGAATGCGATAAATAGGCTCAACACCGTAGTATGAGAAACATCCCCATAGCATGATGCTTTCACCACCAGGCTTCACTGTCTTCATAGTGTACTGCGACTTCAATCAGTGTTTTGAGGTCGTTTAGTGGGCCACTAGAGCCAAAAAGAACAATCTTACCTTCATCAGTCCACAATGCTGCTCCATTTCTCTTGAAGCCAGTCAATGTGGTCTTTGACAAATTGTAACCTCTTCAGCACATATTTCTTTTTTTTTTCTTTATTTTCTTTTTTCAGCAGCGAGACTTTGTTGGTTCTTCTTGCCGATAGCTGGGCTTCACACAGGCATCTTCTAATTGTAACAGGACTCAGGTCACTTTAGACCTTCTTTGAACCTCCATGGAGTCCCTGCCATTTCGGCTCCTCTTCGATCCATTCAAATAGTCGTTTTTCACTTTCTTTCATGCCTTTCTGGTTTTTGTTGCCATTTTGAAGCATTTTAGCTGAGCAGCCCATCATGTTCTGCATTTGTTGATATATTTTCTCCTCTCTAATCAACCTTTTAATGAAGGTACACTCTTCTTCTCAACACTGTCTGGAACGACCCATTTTCCTCTGAATTTCAGCGAGAAATGTTCTATAACCAGAATATACAACATCTGCTGCCTTCCTTCCCTAAATAAGGACAATAGTGGCTCCTGCTTTTCAAAGAATGAATGACGTCACTAATTGAACTCCACACTGCGATTGTTTTGAACACGCCCCTTTCAATTAGTGGTTCAATTACACAGAATCAACATAATGTGGGTCATGACAGTTGGTTCTGTTGGATTCTATTACTCTACTATACCTACGAGTAAACTGTACGAGCCACATAAAGAAACTGTGCACATGAAATTTGAAAATATAAATTTTACAAACCTATGTAGACTCATCAGGATTAAAACTCTAAGATTAGTGACATGGATCCAACACGCATACATGTGCCACATTCAGTGACGTCATTGGGTTCACCCCGTGCACGTGCAATAGGTTTTTGCATGTGCATCCCATGTAGGTGATACCGTGCAAATGAAAAGCAGACCTCACTGTCACTTTGGAAAGCTCTACCCCTGCCATTGCGATCGTTCCAAAAATTAAATGGCAATTCAAAGGCATATCATGCCAAGGCTCATGTTTGCACAATGTCACGAGGCCATTGGGATGATCCGTGAAGGGATGTCTCAACAGCAAATCGCTGCACATTTTACATTGCCACGGGAACACCGTTTCTGCTCTTGTGAGACGCTACCGAATCACAAATGATGTCATCGATTGGCCACATTCAGGACGTCCACCTGTAACAACGCCAAGACAGGACAGATGGATAAGAGTGACCCATCGTTGCCACAGATTTCAAACTGCGGTGATGACAGCCCAGTCTATCCCTGGACTTCCTCGTATCCACCTCAACACTGTCCGACATTGTTTACATCATCACGGGATTAGACCACGACATCCCACTATGTGACCTATCCTGACACAACGTCACTGACAAGCTTGTGACATCATTGTTATTGACTTTTCATATGAAATTATCCTGACTTGTTATGGTCCGATGATCACCCTATTATCTTTCACATTCTTGTCGTCTTTTTTTAACGGAGATGATATTTTGAAAATGCAGTTTCTTTATGTGGCTCGTATGTTTCACTTGTAGAAATAACATTTCTACCAAAAACACTGATTGATCAGGTGAGTGATGTTTGACTGATATTATTTTGAACACGACTGTAGATCCCCACCTCCACCTCCACCCTCACAACAAAATAAACAAACAGAAAACTTTGACAGACCGGCACAATTTAAACTGCGACAAAATACCCTTTTTTTCTGTCCTGCATTTCCCTGCGTGTAAGAAAACACCATTTCTCAATCCCAAAGAACACACAAACAATGATAATGTATTGAGTGCACAAACCTTCAGCAAGCACAACAATTTTACATCAGAAGAATAAATGTGAAAAATGGTCGCGTTAAAAACATTCCTGACTCCAGAATTCGACCCAGATTTTATGCAAAATCTAATGAAATTTTCCGTGTGTGTGTGTGTGTGTGTGTGTGTGTGTGTGTGTGTGTGTGTGTGTGTGTGTGTGTGTGTGTGTGTGTACAGGGATCTTTTAGTTTTTATTTAAAATTTTTTTAGTCTTTTACTTTTTGCGGTAAATGGGGACCGAGACCCCCAACCCCCCAACCCCCCACCCCAGCTGCGTGACTGCCGATATCCGCCAAGTAGGATTGACCCCCCCGCCCCCGACTGACATTTACATACATGTATATGTGTATATAATATCAATAAATACATATTCAATGCTATAAATGCTTATTATAACAATTAAACATTCAAAAATAATGCAGACAATATAAATAAAATATAAACACACACACATACAGACACGCGAATGATTTTTCCAAAATAAGCCACACTCAAGATCAGAGTGGTGGTAGATGATGTGCGGGGATCTTGATCATGTTCATCGTGGATAAACTGCACCTTGCACGGTGGTTTCAAATTAAATCAGAATTACTACGCCAAAACATCAACAAGTGTAGTAATGTGTAAAAGTAGTGCTTAAAGTCTGTTTACAACCCAAACATTGAGGTGTTCTGCCTTTGATGACTCTGTTAGGGAATGAAATCAGACTCGGAAGGCGGGGGAAAGCGAGTATGTTAGTTTCTTACGGTTTCCCATGGAATCCAAATGGAAAAAAAATATTTCAATAAAATACTTAAACATTGTACTTCACATTTATTAATAACACATGGGCCCAACAGTGGGAATTGAACCACTGACTTCAGATTAGTACCAATTTGCATTAACCACTAAGCCACCAAGATAAGAATCTCCGCCTCACAGAAAAAAAGGTATTGGGTTCGATTCCCAGCTAAGGCGTGTTTTTTTTTTGTTTGTTTTTTTTTGTGGGGTTTGCATCTTGTGTGGGTTTCCTCCCACAATCCAAAAAAAAACAAGCACAGTGGGTTGATTGGCAGTTCCAAATTCCCCCTAGGTATGAATATGAGTATGCATGATTGCGTGAGTGTTGGCCCTGTGATGGCCTGGCGAGCTGTCCAGGGTGTACCCTGCCCTTGCCCGGAGTCAGCTCGGATGGGTGCCAGCCTCCCTGCGGACATAATTAAGCAGTTCAGAGAGTGCAGAAAATGAATGAATTCAAAAATTCAAAATAATGTTTTATGCAAAGTCGTCAGCGTGTTTCTGTCCCTTGCTAAAAGGGTTGTGACAGGAAGGGCATCCGACGTAAAAACCTCTGCCAAATCAAAATGTGCGAATCAGATGATTCGCTGTGGCGACTCCCGAGTGAAAGGGAAAAAGCCGAAAGGAAGACATATATATATATATACACACACACACACACACACACAGGGATTCGGGATCACTCACTTTCTGCAGTTAATGGGGTCCAAGCCAAGCACCTCCCCTCAATGATTTCCATGAAGTATAATCGACCCTCCCCCAACTGACGTATACGTACACGTATATGTGCGTAGAATATCAATAAATGCAAATTCAACAATTAAACATTCAAAAATAATGCATAAGATGTAAATAAAATATAAATACAACACTCATACAGCTGCCACAGGTGTGCACCTCACATAAAAATATAAGTAGTTTTGTTGGGGGATTTTGGGTTGTTTTTTTTGTTTTTTTTTGCTTTGTTTTGTTTTTTGTTTGTTTGTTTGTTTGTTTTGTTTGTTTGCACAATTGGCCTTGTTTTTGCAGCCTTACAATTGGCCTTAATTTCCTTTTTTTTTATTATTATTTTTTGATTAATATCTTTGAAAAACCCGCGAAGCACTGAGCTGCAGAAACTGAAGCGTGAAGTAGCGAAGGATGACTGTGTGTGTGTGTTTGTGTGTGTGTGTATATATATATATATATATATATATATATATATATATATGTATATATATATATATATATATATATATATATATGTACGTTTCATTCCATCAAATATTGTCTCATCTCCTAAAGCCCATTCAGAGTATGATGTCATGCCCCACAAGTTCATTCTCGAAAGCAGGCGAGGCTAACATGCAAATTTATTTAGGATTTAATTAAATATTTTAAACATTTCAGCAACATGACCATATTTTTGCGAAAAGTATCACCTGTTTTATTTTAAATTCAGTGTACAGAGTTTATTTTCCCAGAGTGCCCACGACATGATTATTTTGCACTTTATTAGAGACGACTAATGAAGATATTACTTTGAAAAAGCATAAGTTGAATTGTATAGTTAAAGTCTACATGAAATATTTGAATTTATAAACGGGTCTTTGTGTTTGAACATGACCCCGAGGCAGTGCGTTCACTGCACTTTATTAACTTGTTGAAGATTCCAGCCTGGTAAATTATTCATCCAGGTTAGGAATACCATTACATAATCCCTGTTATGAACCAGATGTATTATCTGCAATGGAAGCAAGGCTGCGGTATATCAGTCTGTATGCGGCCCATTTTCTGAAACCGGGTCAAATTTAATGATTGATATTTTGGATCTGATAATTTCCAAAGATTATAATATATAAAAAGAACAATGGGCACATATAACATGACATACAACATAATTTGGAGAAAATCAAATTGTGTGTGTGCGTGTGTGTGTGTGTGTGTGTGTGAGTGTGTGTGTGTGTGTGTGTGCGTGTGTGTTTTGTTCAGAACCACATTGGTGTGTTTGCTTATGGTTTTGCAGTTTCGAAGGCAGCATAACAGAAGCTAGATAGTACACCGAGACTTTCTTGAGCTTTCTTTTGTAGCGTCTCTAAAACCGTGTGCTGGGTTCACTCTTCAAAGCCGTCAGAGCCGAGCGAGGCATCTCTAAAAAGCCTTGCTTTGCACTTTATTATAGAATAAGCACTTTACTCGGGTAACCAGATTGTCCAGAATGGCTCTCATCTCAGTGCTCAGAATCCTGAAATATTATGTTGTATATCAGAGAGAGAGAGAGAGAGAAAAGAAGAAGAAGATGTAGGACAGATTAGCAATGTCGGGCTGTTTTTATTTCATCATTCACTCTAGTACAGCACAGATTGGACTACTTTTCTTTTTTGTTCTTTTGGGTTTTTTTTTTTTTTTTTTTGCCTTTAGCTGATAAACAGTAGCATTTGGGGCAGCCATAGCCTAATGGCAAGAGATACGGCTTTGGGACCCAAAGGTTCTAAAGCCATCAGGAAATGTGTGGCGTTGAGGGAGTGGGCTCCACCTTCCCTTCCTCTACAGTCATACCTGAAGTGTCCTTCAATAAGGCACATAACCCCAACTGAGGTCCGGGCACCCCCATTGTGTATGGCACCCCACTGCTCTCTCTCTCTCTCTCTCTCTCTCTCTCTCTCTCTCTCTGTGGTGTGTGTATGTGCGTGTGTGTGTGTGTGTGTGTGTGTGTGTGTGTGTGTGTGTGTGTGTGTGTGTGTGTGCGTGAATGTGCTTGCATGCGTCTGTGTGTGTGTGTGTGTGTGTGTGTGTGTGTGTGTGTGTGTGTGAGAGAGAGAGAATGTGTATGTATGTGTGTGTGTGTGTGTGTGCACACAGCGTGTGTGTCTTGTAGCGCATGCATGCTGTGTGTGTGTGTGTGTGTGTGTGTGTGTGTGTGTGTGAGCGAGCGAATGTGCTTGCATGCATCTGTGTGTGTCTCTGTGTGTGTGCTTGCGCGTGTGTTTGTGTGTGTGTGTTTGTGTGTGTGTGTGTGTGTGTGTGTGTGAGCGAATGTGCTTGCATGCGTCTGTGTGTGTGTGTGTGTGTAAGAGTGTGAGTGTGTGTGTATATATATGTGTGTCTGGGTGTTCGGTGTGTGTGCGTGCGCGCGCGTGTGTTTGTGTGTGTGTGTGCGCGAATGTGCTTGCATGCGTCTGCGTGTGTGTGTGTGTGTGTGTGTGTGTGTGTGTGTGTGTGTGTGTGTGTGTGTGTGTGTGTGCTCACTTTGGATGGGTTGGATGGGAAATGCAAAGGAAATAATTTCCAGAATTCCAAAATGCAGTCTCACAAAATTAAAAGCAAAAAGGCAAAAAAAAAAAAAAAAAAAACTAAAGAAATGGCAAAAAAAAGAGAGCAAAAGTTGCCCTAAAGCACTGGTCATAATGAATTATCATCAAGTGTAGGCCTCCAGTCTGTAATATGCACCAAGTTAATCAGTTAGAGGAACTTATGGATGCTAAAATGCATCATAACGTGCAGAACACATGTCAGAGAATACATCATAACCCATTTATTTCAAGCCCTTTGCTTAATTATAACGCTCTGTGAAGCACGCCATGTGCGTATACGTTATCCTTTACGCTGGGATCACCGCGTCCATGATCCCATGATTCAAATAAAGTGAGCGGCTTCAAGACCGAGCTTTAGGAGCATACCTGGAGCATGATTGGAGTATTAAAAAGGAGCCGGGTGCATCCAAGAAATGAAACTTGAATAAATCATCTTACCAAGTTGATCAGGATCTTCTACAGTGGCACATCAAGTCTGTTCAACTTCACCGTGCTCTACTTCGGCCCAGACGTTCTGTTACCAGTAGCATCAGGTCATGAGGCATCGTGATAACTGTGGCAAAGTTCCCTCAGGATCATCATGACTCCACCATATGCCTTCACAATGTTCCTCCACTTTCCCTCATGATGGTCACAATTCCACCACGTTCTGCCACAATTACTTCACCTTCTGTCACGATTCTATTACGTACTATCACGATTCCACCACGTGCTGTCACGATTCCACCATGTTCTGTTACGATTCTAACATGTTTTGTCACGATTTCTTCACACTCTCTCACGATTCTACCACATTCTGTCACGATTGTACCATGTTCTGTCACGATTCTAACACGTTTTGTCACAATTCCACCACGTGTTGTCACGGTTCCACCATGCTCTGTCACAATTACTTCACCTTCTGTCACAATTCTATCACATCCTATCACAATTCCACCACGTTCTGCCACGATTCCACCACGTTCTGTCACGATTCCACCACGTGATGTCACAATTCCACCACGTGATGTCATGATTCCACCACGTGATGTCATGATTCCACCACGTGCTGTCACGATTCCACCACGTGCTGTCACGATTCCACCACGTGATGTCACGATTCCACCACGTGATGTCACAATTCCACCACCTTTTGCCACGATTCCACCACGTGATGTCATGATTCCACCACGTGATGTCACGATTCCACCACGTGCTGTCACGATTCCACCACGTTCTCCACCACGTGATGTCATGATTCCACCACATGATGTCACGATTCCACCACCTTCTGCCACGATTCCACCACATGATGTCACGATTCCACCACGTGATGTCACGATTCCACCATGTTCTGTTACGATTCTAACATGTTTTGTCACGATTTCTTCACACTCTCTCACGATTCTACCACATTCTGTCACGATTGTACCATGTTCTGTCACGATTCTAACACGTTTTGTCACAATTCCACCACGTGTTGTCACGGTTCCACCATGCTCTGTCACAATTACTTCACCTTCTGTCACAATTCTATCACATCCTATCACAATTCCACCACGTTCTGCCACGATTCCACCACGTTCTGTCACGATTCCACCACGTTCTGTCATGATTCCACCACGTGATGTCACAATTCCACCACGTGATGTCATGATTCCACCACGTGCTGTCACGATTCCACCACGTGCTGTCACGATTCCACCACGTGATGTCACGATTCCACCACGTGCTGTCACGATTCCACCACGTTCTCCACCACGTGATGTCATGATTCCACCACATGATGTCACGATTCCACCACCTTCTGCCACGATTCCACCACATGATGTCACGATTCCACCACGTGATGTCACGATTCCACCACGTGATGTCACGATTCCACCACGCGCTGTCACGATTCCACCACGCGCTGTCACGATTCCACCACGTGATGTCACGATTCCACCATGTTCTGTCATGATTCCACCACGTGATGTCTCGATTCCACCATCTTCTGCCACGATTCCACCACATGATGTCACGATTCCACCACGT
>CM045746.1:21586965-21621965 GCA_024760905.1 Plotosus lineatus
CCATGTTTACACCTCAAACATGTGTGCGTACACACACACACACACACACACACACACACACACACACACACACACAGAGAGAGAGAGAGAGAGAGAGAGAGAGAGAGAGAGAGAGAGACTCATACTCCTAACTTAATTGGTTTTGTAGTTCTGCTGTAATAAGCATGTCGACATCATACCAGGTACAAACCAACAGATTAAAATTGTCTTGAAAAACATTCATGTGTAGAATTCTCTCTCTTCCCTTCACACACACACACACACACACACACACACACACCCACACATACACACACACACACACACACACACACACACACACACACTAAGTCCTTGTGTTTTAAATGTCCAGTTTAAGTTTTGTATTGATTGATTAGTCGTCAATCGTTTTCATTTTTTGCTCGTCTCTCGAAGCCCCTCCTCCTTTCCTTCCTTTCATTTTAAACTCCTTCTCACTTTGTTCCTTTCTCTCCACGTGCTACTCAAACTCTTCCGCTTCCTCCTCCTGCTATTACTACTACTACTACCACTTCTACTTCTCTTCCATCCTCTCCTCCCACAGTTCGTACCTTATCATTTTCTCACAAACCCCACAATTCAAGTCAAGAAATGAGTAAAATCAATATACGTACATCAGTGGTGTAACATTTATGAATTTGAATTAATCAGTACGATAGAATAATGACAAAATAAATGTCAAATAATTAAAATTTCGCTGATTAGCAATAGCAAAATTCCCCAGAAAATAAAATAAATAAATATAAAAAGTAGAGAGTATAACAATAAAGGAAGTGAGTGTATGAGCGCATAATGAATTGAGAAATGGAGGAGAGATGTTTTGTGATGTTTTGTGAACTACTATAGCATTAGCATTCTGCCACATGATGCTGAAGTAAAGTGAACTCTGAATTCTTGTTCATCTTTGGTAGGACACGTTTGAGTCCAATGCATATGACTCCATCTGCCTTTATTGTTTATTTCCCCCCCAACCACGGATAGCCGGATTTAGATTTGTGAAGCTGTTTCTTTATTATATACACCGTGAGTAATTCATGAGCTCCGCTCAGCCGTCTCCCAGCAACAGTTTTAAGAGCTAGTGATGGAGACACGGGGGTCACCGAGTTCCTCCACTTATCAGCGGAATGCAGAGAGCGCAATTTCAAATGACGGAGATTAAGCAAATGAGAGGGATCAAGCAATTTTCTCTCCTCTTTCCATTCGACTTTCTGTTGTATTCTTCTGAGCTTTTGTGGGGGGTTTTTTATCCCTCCCCAAGTTCAGCCAGTGTTGATTGAAAGAGAGACACCCCCCCGCCTTACTTTTTATTCAGTCCTATGTATTTGAGTGGATACAAGTGGACAAGGTGCGAGGGTGGTTAAAGTATACATTAGTATGGAGTATTAGGTTGATGCTTACTGGAAGGGTTTATAAAAGAGATGAAAGGTACTTTGGAGGGTGTGGCAGATGCTCTATGGACATCAAAACTCCCGTACCTTGAAGTCGCTTAGGTAATAGTGATGTATGAAATCAAGTGGTCCAGTGGCAGGGTGCTGGATTATCGATCCCAAGGTTGGGGGTTCAAGCAGCCCGATCAATGGGTTGTCACAGTCCAACCAGTGCAGCTAACTGGGTTATCAAAGGCCTGCCATGTCTTTCACTGTCTACAGTGAGAGGTTTATGGAAAATAACCATTGCTGACCTTCATCAAAAGTAGGCTGCATAGCCATCAACATGTTTCTGTCCTGCAATGGCCTGGCTTGTGCTCTGCGTTTTGACCAGAGTAGGCTGAAATGGGTCCCAGCATCACTGAGACCATAATTAGGTTTCTGCAGGTCAGAAAATGAATGAAATTGAGTCATATCAGTGCAATAATTATATAGACATATTATGAGTAAACATAAACTGTATATTACATCAGCAATTTGTGTCAAGCCAGGGGTTGACATGGTGATTACCAACTAACATCTGAAGAGAAAAAATTGCATTGCACAATCTAATAACAGTCTATGTATGTATTGCATAACAGCTGAACTCATAAGCAGAACATCACAGTGTCCACATGAGTCCACCAGAGGAGGCAACATAAGGCTGACACATCACTGAGCTAATTCTGATTGGCTGTTGTGTACCATTGACTCAGAGGACACCGGGCAGCAATAAAAAAAAAAAATAAATAAAATAATAATAATAATAATTAAAAAAAAAAAAAAAAAAAGTTTTAATGATTATTACTGAAACTTCACCACTCTCCTAAACCCCAGAAAAGAAAAGAGGCCCATACACCAATATGCAGATTTGCACAGATTAAACATCAACACAATCTAACTTAGTTAGGCAGATCGGACTTCCAGGTAAATAAGTGTTTGGGGGGAAAACACAGAAATCAGAAACTTGGCAAAACATAAAATGGATACTTAACCTTTTAACACCTGGATTATTTTTTTGCAGTTAAAAAAAATATCCCTAGTTTTTCCTAATCAAAAAGGCCAAAGGAAACACCCTGAACCTATTTCGCTCAACAAAATTAGAATAAAACTCATAATAATAATAACATAACAATAACAAATAATTACACTCTCACAAATCCTTGAACAACACAATCCTGCGAACTCACGGCTACTGCATGTGGGATCAAGCTGTGTTGCATCAGGCGACGCCACAACAAGTATAGAATGTGTCTAATAGTTATTAGCATTTTTGAAAGAGAGCCATATGGTCCTGCTGGGGCATTAAAGGGTTAAATTAACAATAAATTTTAGAAGTGATATAAATGAAAGCAGAAATCCAAAAAAAAAAAAAAAAGAGGCATGAAAACCTGTCTAGATGTTTATCGGAAGCTCTGTATTTAGGAAATGTTTAAGTCTGTATACATCAATGTGATCAGCAAAACATGTCTTAAACATAAGCACCAATTGTATCCTGCACGAATTGAGTAATTTGTTTCATCAGACATGGGGGTGGATAAATATGTATTTTTGTTAGTGTAATGTTTTTTGGGGTTTTTTGTTTTGTTTTTGTTTAATTATGGAGGAATCAATGAAAATGATTTGGGCTGTTAGAATGGCTGCCAGAAGTCTGTAAAAGACAAGAAGAATTAATTGGATTTTTTTTTCAATATATAAAAGTGCACAGAGAGAGAGAGAGAGAGAGAGTATAAAACCAGACCTTTGTCTGTCGCCTTCTGTCATCCATCCCTCCATTTCTCTTCTTTTCTTTTCTATCTTTTCTTCTTGACTAGTGTGATCAGTAGAATGGGAGACTGGTTCTTGATTTTCCGCTTGCATTAAATCCGCATTTTTTTCTTTCATGCACAAGGAGAAATAAGAGTGAGCAGAGTTGATGCAGTAGTGCATGTAATTTTATTAAACCGATGGCCTCAAGTGGCAAAACAATACGCGAAAGGCCTTTGTAAAATCATGAAGCTTTTTTTTATCTGAAAAATCCGTTACCTCACTTTGACACATCCTGCACCATCATGTGGATAAATTTGGTATAGGATTCTGTTCCTGTTGTCACAGACGTTTAATCTCACTGATCATTGATCAGTCAGAAGAACTGAAAGATGGTGGAAAGGGGGAGCCATTTGTTTTGGAAAGATTTCCTTTGTTTTCTATGACATGCAATACCTTGAAGCTTTTGTTTTTGCCCTCACACGTCACCCTTCTATAATTTTTCATCCATATACTTCTGTTATATGTCTTCTCATAGGTCATATCTCTCTCTCTGCTCGGTCTGGCTGTGGTCATCTATTAAAAAGAAGAATATATATATATATATATATATGTGTGTGTGTGTGTGTGTGTGTGTGTGTGTGTGTGTGTGCTCTACACAGTGTCATTGGGGAGCGGTTCGGTATTAGTTCAGGAGATTAAAAGTACTTAAACTGGTTTAATAGCATCGGGAGCTGATAATGTTTCCTGAATATTAATTATAATTAAGCTCTGCTCTGTTACAGTCACGTTTATACACAATGGACCTGATGGACAGCATGAACAGAATTACAGAAATAAAGGTTATCATATTAAAGAATTAGATCCTTCAAAATAAAAGTCCTTGGTTTTAAATGCATGTGAAGGTTGAGGATTAAACACACATACAAACAAACACACACACACACACACACACACACACACACACACACACACACACCACTGAGCCCACACAACTGTATACAAAACCTGAAGATATTGTGTTTCAGATTTTTCCTTGTTGATTTGGTTCGGGCTTTGGTTTAATATTTTAAAATACAACTTAATTTTCTTATCAGCGCGAGCTCGGTTGAGAATTATTGGCCCTTCCGCCTGTGTGTATGTGCTTGGTGTCTCTGCACCAAGAGAACAATTTTAGCTCAGTTCCAGTTGGGTCTTCAGTGGAGAGTGTGAAGAGTGTGTGAGTCTATGAGGGGTTAAAGTTCATCATGGAGTGCTAAGGAAGTGCTGCTGGTATTGTGCCACAGTCAAAAAATGTCAAAGCAAGTCAGAAGCAGTGTGATTTCTTTATTTATTTTTTTATTTATTCATTTATTTATTTATTCACTTATTTATTTTAGCCAATCCCCACAGCCTTCCCAAAGTAACTGACCTCAATTATTTTATTTCCCAGCTAATATTTTTAATTTGGCATTTGGCAAGTGGTGGGTGCTAGTTCCAGACCCTGTTTAAAAAAAAAAAAAAAAAAAACTATCCCACGGGTGCAACTGTGCTAAATTCATTCATCATACAGACTTATTTCTTCATAGCACATGCACTTTAGTTTCCTGCACAAGGCCTCAGGTTCGGGTTTGGGGTTGCTCCTCTCGAGACTCTTTCTGACTCATAACATTATACAGATTTTCATCTTTGAAGAAAAACATTAAAAGTTTTGTCCGAATAGGGTCGGTGGTGTATGTGGTAAGGGTGTTGGGCTCATGACTGAGAGGTTGTGGGTTCAAATCCAAACTGTGATAAGATCTCTGGGTGAGGTCTTAACTACAAATGTTCTTCTGCCTATTCAGCAGTATAAATGGGAACAAGTATAAATACTGGGAACCCACATCCCATCTAGGAGGAGTTGAGCTCCGAGTTACTTCATGCGATGAACACCGGGAATAAACTCCAGCCTGATGAGCCAGTAGGCCCAGGTGGGGCCCAACAGACTTTACATTTACCAAAATTATTTCGGGTAAACATTTTATCCATTCCAATGTTGTGAGATTCAAACATTAGTACGAATCTCACTCACTTACACCGAGGTTTTCATAAAACATTAATACATTCATAAAAATCTCTCTCTCGCGCTCTCTCTCTCTCTCTCTCTCCGTAATGACTGTAAAAGGTGCCATAGAATTTTATTAGGTTTATTATATTCACCCCCAGTGCAGATAACTGGGTTATAAAAGGCTGGCCATGTCTCTCACTGTCTATGGTGTGAGGTTCATGTAAAAGAACCATCGCTGACATTCAGCAAGAGGAGCTGCGTAGCCGTCAGTGTGTTTCTGCACTGCGATGGCCTTGTGAGCTGTCCAGGGTGTACTCTACCTTCGCCCAGAGTCGGCTGGGATGGGCGCCAGCCTCCCCGCAGTGCTAATTATTATTAAGCGGTTACAGTAATGAATTAAATTAGTTATTTTATTTATAGCTTATTAAGAAATCAAACTATTATTATTATTACTATTATTATTATTATTATTATTATTATTATTATTATTATTATTATTTATTAATTAATTAATTTTATTTTGTTTATTTATTTATTTATTTTTGCCGGTTACTGAGAATACTTGACCTTCACCTTGGAAATGATATAATTACATCACACATTTACATAATGCGAATAAACTATTCCAGGCTTGGCCGCTGCTTGAAACAGTTAATCGCCAGCATTGCTCTGAGTGTTGTCGCTTATTATCGCGATGAATGGCAGCTCAAGTTGTAATTATACCTTCCACCAACTACATTTCCTCATATCGATTAAAAATGTCACCTCAGATGTCAGTAGCTTAGCCGGCGTCACCTCTGTCTGATCAGTGCATCATCAATATCTGTTTGGAAATAGAGCAGGAGATGATGCGAGGATGTTAAAAGGCTTGATGATTAGTTTGCCTCTATAAATGTTAATGTGATTAGACCATTATCTTCATCAGCTTGTTGACGCTCGACCGAGATCGCGATTGCATCGACTTCCTCGGAGCAGTTGCTGCAACAGACGTTTTTGAACACATATTGGTAAAACTCAGGCAGACAAGTCCTTACTTGCCTGGATGATGTGATGGAGTTAGTTTGAGGTTTGCATTTTGGATAATAAAAAAAAAAAAAACGAGGATGTACTTTTCTCTTTCCGACATGAATGGTTTGTTTTGTTTTCAGTATTCTTTCAAAGGTTTTTGATCACCAGTTGCAGGGTTCATAGGTTGACATCGAGCCGCTTTTTGTGTGTTATTGTTTATGTCTATGTAACATAGGCTTTTGTTCTCTGCTTGCATATTAACTCCCCGTTGATTGGTTCTCCAGTCAATACATCATTCATTTAACTCGTCAAGTTATGAGCGATTGGCTACTGCGAGAAAGTGTCCAGACGCGCCCCAACTTACGTTTTAGTTCGATTCCAGACGGCCGAACGTAAGGTGAAAAAAACCTAAGTTGTTACTGTATGTTCCAGTGACGTGTGACGTTCATACTGTACTACACATCCATAAATACCATTACCATATCTGCTAAAACACCCCGAAATCAATTATTATAAACACAACATTGTAAAATAATATCAAATATATCAACTACTATCAACATTAATTTCAAATAAATTAAATTCAAGCAAAATAATTTCAAAAGACAATTTTTATTCAAATTCACTCATCAAATATCAAATACAGTATCAAATATAACCTTTAACACTCTCTGTGATGTGATATTTCTGCTTGCAAATGGTTCCGATGGTCGACGGAGCCATTTGGAAGAAACGTGCAGCATTCACGTGTTTTTCACCAGCATCCATTTCCTTGAGAATAGCCATCTTCGTTTCTAACGGGATGGCTTGCCGCATTTTCTGATTACCGCTATCACTCGTAGGCTTACGCTTCTGACCAACCATATTTGCTTAGGGTTACAAAAGTCCACGAAACAGTGTAAACACAATGATCACAGAGACGACGTCTTAAAACAAGGGTAACATGCAGTGAACTGGGAAGAAGGAGGGACACGTTCAGTCTGTCGTTTGTAAACAATGGACGCAGCGTCATTACGTCCTTGCATCATTACGTCAGCGTACTACGTAGGTACGTCTCATACTACAGAGAGCACACTCAACTCAAAATTTGACTTTTTTTTTTTTTTTAAGAAAAATGTAAAATCGAAAAATACGTAAAACGAATGGACGTAAACCGGGGAGTGTCTGTAGCTCATGCAAGTTGTGCATAAGAAAACCATTCATTCATTTTCTGAACCATGTAATCCTAATTAGGGTCACGAGGAGGCTGGCGCACTCACACCTACAAGTAATGTGGAACAGCCAATTAACCTACCGTGCATGTTTTAGGACTGTGGGGGGAATCCGGAGTACTCAGAGGGTACCCACACCAGAACGTGGAGAACATGCAAACTCCACACAGAAACGCCCAAAGCTAGTAATCAAACCCAGGACCTTCTTGCTGTGAGCTGCATCGCGTCACTGTGCCATGTCGCATAAGACATGAGAAATAAAATCAAATAAAATGTACAACGGGCAGTGGTGGCCTGGTGGTAAGGTGCTGGAGGACTGATTGTAAGGTTATGGGTTCAAGCCCCACTCTCAATGGGTTGTCACTGCTGTCCCAATAAAGCAGCTAACTGGGTTATCAAAGGCCGGCCGTGTCTCTCACTGTCTTTGGTGAGAGGTTCATGTAAAAGGACCATTGATGACTTTTGACAAGAGTAGCTACAGAGCCGTCGGCATGTTTTCGCCCTGCGATGGCCTGGTGAGCCATCCAGGGTGTACTCTGCCCTCGCCCGGAGATGGCTGAGATGGGCGTCAGCCTTCCCATGACCCTAATTAGGATGAAACGTTACAGAAAATGAATGAATGAAGAAAATCTATAACCAGTGATCATGAGGAATGTGTTGAATTTGCTGGTCGTACAACTCTTATCTTCTTAATCCTCAAAATTTGACCAGCTGAAGTATTCTGTATCCTGAAATATATTGCTGCTTACATAGCCTACACTGTCACTACTTCATCAAACAGAAGTGATTCAAGAATAAATAGATGACAGTTATAGTGCATGAGGCTCCTCCACCTTTCAGCATGAATGATGTACGAAGTAAACAGGCCCTGTATCTTCTTATTGGAAAACAACATTATTATTATACAGGGATCCCTCGATACTTCCTGCTTTAATTCATGGGGCTTCCGTGCATTGCAGTTTTTTTTTTGTTTTTTTTTTTTAATATTCATCGAATTAAAACATAAGGAAATTAAAGAAGAATCGGGGGAATTTAAGGAAAATGCTGCAAAACAAGGCCAATTATGAAAAAAAAAAAAAAACGACAACAACAAACAAACAAAAACAAACAAACAAACAAACAAAAAAACAACAACCCAAAACCCCTCAGCAAAACTACTCACATTTTTATGTGAGGTGCGCATCTGTGTGTGCACGCGCGTCTATATGTCTGTCTGTCTTCCTTTCGGCTTTTTCCCTTTTACTCGGGAGTCGCCACAGCGATTCATCTGCTTCACACGTTTGATTTGGCAGAGGTTTTTACGTCGGATGCCCTTCCTGTCATAACCCTTTTAGCAAGGGACAGAAACATGCTGATGGCTTTGCAGCTACTCTTTACGAAAGTCAGCAATGGTTCTTTTACATGCCTCACACCATAGACAGTGAGAGACATGGCCCGCCTTTGATAACTCAGTTAGCTGCACTGGGCGGGGACAGTGACAACCTTGTGGAGAGTGGGACTCGAACCTCCAACCTTTGGATCAGCGATTCAGCTCCCTATACCACCAGACCACCACTGCCCCTGCACGCACGTCTATATGTGTGTGTTTATATTTTATTTATATCTTATGCATTATTTTTTATGTGTAATTGTTATTATAAGCAGTTATAGCATTGAATATGTATTTATTGATATTATAGACACATATACATGTACGTATACGTCAGTCAGGGGGCTTGATCCTACTTTGCGAAATTTGGCAGTCGCGGGGACTCTGTTCCAATTAACCGCGGAAAGTGAGGGATACCTGTATTTTTAGAATCGCTATATCCAAGCTACTAATAGCTAGTTGCTCTGCAGTACTGGCTTTGATGCATGTATCTGAAAATGCCTATCGACTGCATCCTCATCCGAATGAATTACCACGACGGGATTATCCGTGTGACTCATAGCATCTCAGAAACAGCCAGTCTTCGAACGCCTCCGATTTTTTTTTTTTTTTTTTTTTTAACTCGGAGTGTACCTGACTCCTGAGTCACCCGGCACAGCCTACGTGTTAGCCTCCACTTCTTTTACACTCTTCCTCTGCGTGCCTCTGAAGTCTGATGATAAAGGTGTTCTCTACATGTTCTCTCACTCTGAGATATTCAGGAAGTAAAGCTTTGAAGTGAACTTGAATTACACACACACACACACACACACACACACACACACACCATGTACTGTACTTTACATTTAAAGCAGTGATGCCGTTGTTTCTTGGATGGAAAGTTCTGGAGGCCTGGTTTGTCGTGAATGGACATATATGGGCGTGTTTGTTGGTTTGGCCGCTTAAAAGGCTGTGAAATGAGTGACCAGTGAAACGCAGTCTGTTGCAAAAGAAGCTTAATGGCGGTGTAAAATAACACCCTGACGTCCCGCGTCACTTACTTCCTCTCTTTCCTTGTGGTCGCATCCCTCTTTGGGAAGTACAGCATGTCATTAACAGAGACAGCTGTGCCTTCTAAAGCTTTTTTTTTTCTTTTTCTTTTTTTTCCCCAGCTTCCTTTTTTTTCTCAATTTCTTTCCTGTTGCTCCGCATTCCACCTCCCTGTTTTCTCTCCAGTTCCTACATGAACTTTATAATTATTTCTGTGGCTTTTTAATCATTGACATTGCTGCTGTTAAAAAGGAGAGAAAATATTTTGAGGTACAATGCCTCGAAAATGTTTAATGTAAGTTTAAAGTGCAAAGTGGGTGTGGCTTAATATGCCACAAAACAAGAAAGGAACACTATCATAAGGATCAATATGCAGTGGCCAGCTCACAACAAGAAGGTCGTGGGTTCAAGTCCTGTGGTCAGTGAGGGCTCCACTATGTGGAGTTGGCATGATCTCTCAGTGCCTGGGGGAGATAACTCACACAAGCTCCCGACAAGGAACTTGCTGCTCCTAATTGCCCCCAGCTGTGTGACTGTATATGGTTGTAAATACATTGCTCTGCAATGGATTGATGAGCTGTTAAGGTGTTTTGAGTGTACACGGCATTGCACAGAGTTGGCTACAATAGACTCCGGCCTCCCCAGGATCCTATTAGGATTAAGCAGTTTGGCAAATGAGTTAATGATGAACACTGATGTGTTCCACTGTAGTATCGTGTCTACCAGCACATGTTTTGAGGTTATAAGCGCTCAAAATCCTGTGACCTTGAGTTTCACCCTTTTGAGTCACTCAAGGTCAAATGTGTTTGTCTGATTTGAAAGTCTATAAATGGTTTTAATTGACTGCTTCATTGTCGCGCTGTGTCTGTTGACAATCGAGTTAAAGTTAAGTACGTTATCTTTCATAAATTGTTCACCTTGCGTTGACCTTGTTCTTTGAACATGACATTCCAAAATTAAATCATCTCTTTGACTCCAGTGATGACGAGTGTCCCAGGGCTCCCGAATGGCGCATCGACAAGGAGAACACAAGTTCAAATCTGGTTTAATGTCACAGCCGTCCATGGCCGGGAGATCATAGGTGCTAATAGGCCGAGCTATCACGAGTGTAAGGGACGGCATACACCCACTTCCCTGTCACTCACAGCCAATCACAGCCAGCCAATCATGGGTGTCTGTGAACTCATTTGTATGAGGAGCGGATAACGCTTTCCTTCCAAGTGTGACTGACTGCCTCCAAATACACAGTTCGAACAGAGGTTGGTGGCTAGCATTGCGTACCACCGAGGGGGCGTGTGCATGTTTTTGCCCCTCCCTATTCGGTGGTGGGTGTTTGATTGGGAAGGAAACACCTAATGGTAGGGAAAATTGAATTATAGAGATAATTGAGGGAAATCCACGAGTGGATCTGCTCAGGATTGTGTTCAAAGCTCAGTTTTATGGTGAAGATAATCAGAGAAAATATTTCAGCCATGTATCTGTGAGCACGCAGTATTATAATCACGTGCATATTACCACAAAAGAAAATGTCAGTGTGGTATGCAGGAAACGCTACATGCTTGATATGATGCGATGAATTTCCGAAGGTGACCATCAGTTTCATGCTACTGAATGCGAAACAGGTTTCTTCTCCGTGTCCGTATATTAAACGATGTGCGCGGTCAGGGCCGACCTTTTGCGGGCTTTAGCCTCAGTTTATCACACTTGTCTTGTTGCTGAGTATAATTAGTGGTTATTTGTGCAGGGCTTCACATGGCGCCCTGCAAGGACTATAGGGAGAAATGTGTGCTCCCCTTGGCCTGCAAATTAACAAGGTCATTAGAATACACACCCTCTTTTATCACAGACTGGAGCAGAGGTGGGGCACAGATGGAAAAAAAGAGGGGTGGGGGATGGGGGGCTTGATATATGTATTGAGGGAATTTAAGGTCGATGGTTTTTACTTCACTTGTTCCTCATTTTGTCTCAAATCATTTTCTGCACCAGCGGCAAATATACAGAATATCAGACACCTTAATTTAATGATAAAGCAAATATTTCTGATTTTCACTGGAAAAGCTCCGATTATTAAAATCTTATTATTCGTATGTTTGTTTTCTTGCTTGGTTATTTGTTTGTTGCTTGCGAATTTATTTATTTATTTATTTATCTATTTATTTGGTTGGCTGGTTGCTTGCTTGGTCGGAGCGTTGGTTATTTATTCATTTATTTATCTGGTTGTTTGCTTGCCGAGTTATTTATTTGTGTAGAGTGATCCCTCGCTACTTTGTGCTTCAGTTTCCGCGTCTTCAGTGCATCGCGGGTTTTTCAAAAATATACATCAAAAAATAAGGAAATTAAGGGAAAATAGGGGAAAGTTCAGGAAAATGCCGCAAAACAAGGCAATTTATGCAAAACAAACAAACTACTTACATTTTTATCTAAGGCGCGCGTCTGTGTGCGCGCGCATCTGTGTGTGCGCGCGTGTCTGTATGTGTGTGTATTTATATTTTATTTACATCTTATGCATAATTTTTGAATGTTTAATTGTTATTCTAAGCATTTATAGCGTTGAATATATATTTATTGATATTATATAGGCATATGCATGTACGTATACGTCAGTCAGAGGGGGGTCGATCCTACTTCGCGGAAATCGGTGGTCGCGTGGCGGGTCCTCGGTCCTTATTAATTGCGGAAAGTGAGAGATTCCTGTATTTATTTATTTATTTCTCATCTTATTTTAATTCATTTTGTCATTCATTTTGTGAACCGCTTGATCCTAATTAGGGTCACGGGGAGGATGGCGCCCATCTCAGCTGACTCTGAGCGAGGGCGGGGTGCACCCTGAACAGCTCGCCAGGCCATTGCCGGGCTCTTATTTGAATTATTTGTGGGAAAAAAAGGAATTAATTTTTAATTTCCAGTTGAGTTTAAATATTTAAAATAATGTTTTTTTTTTTTTTTCCTTTGCTGGTGTCGGAGGCGTTATGTTTTTGGCTTGTCCATGCATGCTTCTGTCCATCTGTCCAAACTTTCCTGTGGGGACTCTGTTGATTGAATCATATTTTGGCCAAGTTGTTGCCCACACTTTGTAATTTACTCACAACTAATCGCTGATGAACGGGTAAAGTTTTGCGACCAAGATCGCACACTGAATATCACATAAATATAAATATTCATTAATGAGACAGGAACAAAATCCATCCATGTATTTTCCTAACCGCTTAATCCTAATTAGAGTTGCAGGGAGGTTGGCACCCATCTCAGCTAACTTTGGGCGAGGGCAGGATGCACCCTAAACAGCTTGCCAGGCCATCGCAGGGCTGAGACTCACACGGCCATTCATACTCTCATACCAAGGGGCGATCTGGAACACCCAGCTAACCTACTGTGCATGTTTTTGGACTGTGGGAGGAAACCAGAGTGAGAGAGATTTCCTTTCTGCTTTTTCCCTTTTTCAGGGGTCATCACAGTAAAGGATCTGGACGTTTTTGATTTGGCATAGGTTTTCACGTCGGATGCCCTTCTAGACACAACCCTTTAGCAAGGGACATGAACGCGCTGACAGCTATGCAGCTACTTTTCACGAAAGTCAGCAATGGTTCTTTTACATGAACTTCTCACCATGAACAGTGAGAGAGAGAGACATGGCTGGCCATTCGTAACCCAGTTAGCTGCATTTTTTGGGGGGGGGGGGGCAGTGACAACCTTGTGGAGAGTGGGACTCGAACCCCCAACTATAGGATCAGTGATCCAGCGCCCTATGCCACTAGACCACCACTGCCCCTAGGGAGGACACCAGAGTACCCGGAGGAAACCCACACAAACACAGGGATAACATGCAAACTCCACATAGAATCACCCAAGCTGGGAATTGAACCCAGGACCTTCTTGCCATGAGGCGGATGTGCCACAGTGGCACCAGGAACAAAACTACTGTAGGAAAAAAAAATACCACTTCTTCCTCACCTTATGTGTGTTTAATTTTAATGAATGTATTTACAGTCGGCCCCCAACTTCCGAAGACCCCTGTGTACGAAATCCCCGGGTTACAAAAAACATTTTCTTGCCTTTCCGTCCCCGAGATACGAAACAACCCCTCTTACGAAAAGAAATTCAAAATTCAAACGCGCCAATCAAAATTTCACACAACGTGCGAGTTGCTCTCTCATTGGCTGTCTCTCAACATCCCGCCCCGCTGGCTTCCCAGATAGAGACAGAAGGAAGCTTCACGCTTTAGTTTTTAGTTTAGTTTTTTAAGTTGTTTTAATTCAGTAAATGTTTAATAAATGTGGGCACATTTGAGCTCATCAGGAATTCCGATCCCTCAAGGAATCAAATTAAAGTTGAGTTTGTCAAGCAGGGAATGCACTTTGAAATCACGTCCTGTGGGCGTGGCCCACAGCTCGCGGCGAGAGAGAGTGAGAGAGAGAGAGAGAGAGAGAGAGAGAGAGAGGTGTGTGTGTGTGTGTGTGTGTGTGTGTGTGTGTGTGTGTGTAAAAATGTTTAATAATGGTTTAATTAATAAATATGTTAATAAAATGTTTAAATGGTTTAATAAATAGTTTTCTTTTACTTTTAACACATATTTCATACAAAATTTGTGTACTTTTATAATTTTTAATGGGTTTATGGGGTTTATCCAGTTCAAAGACTGGAGCCTCGGAACGAATTAGGCATTTAGCATGTAAAATGCGACCCCTACTTACGAAATCCCCGCAATACGGAGAGGGCTCTGGAACGGATTAAATTTGTAAATTGGGGCCGACTGTATTTAATCTTAATGAACCAATCAGTAACGTAAGACTTGTATAAAGTATTATATTAAATGAGACTTCAGCTTTTTATTCCATGCAGTAAAGCTTTGTTCTCCTGGCGGTATTTTTCTTATTAGCTGGGATGCTGTTGCGCTGTAGTCATGTCTCTGTGCGATAACACATTAGAGAGACATCAGAATGTGTGAGCTTTCAGCACTCCTGCTGGTCTGGAGTTTCACGACTTCCTCCCTACTCCTTCTGACAAGCTTCAGGCCAGAGCAGGGAGCGAGGACAGTCTGTGCTCCATTCACACGAGATCCAGACCGGACATAAATCAGCAGGCTCCCCTGGTACTTATGGAGCTACTTTATGACTGAGCAGGGTGAGATAAAGACCAGCAAAGGCTTCATAAATTAGCTTTACTTTCTTTCACTCACAGAGTCTCTCCTGGCAGTGGTGGTGGTGGTGGTGATGGTGGTGTGGGGAGGGGGCAGGTCATCATTACTAGGGCAAGCGTGTGTATGCTCTTTTACAAAGAGAAATTGTTCAACAAGTTTTTTTGTTCTCTGTACACTGGGTTGTGTGACTTTATTGCTTTGCACTCATTAAACGAGGGCTTCTTGGTGTCCTTTCAAAGATGATGATGTTTTGGGATGAAATTAGTCCCATTTGAATTTCAAACAGATATAAAATATTCATTCTGACTTTTTCTGAACTGCTTAATAGTTATTTAGGTTGTGCGGAGGCTGGCGTCCATCTCAGCCAATCTGGGCGAGGGCAGAGTACACCTTGGACAGCTTGTCAGGCCATCACAGGGCAGAAACACACTGGCGGTGATGATTATATTATGTTATATTATTACTATTATTTGAGAACACATTATTATAGCCCCCCCACCCCCCATCCCCCCAGTGCAGCTGACTGGGTTATCAAAGGCCGGCCATGTCTCTCACTGTCTGTGATGAAAGAACCATCGCTGACTTTTGACAAGCGTAGTTGCAAAGCTGTCACTGTGTTTTCGCCCTGTGATGGCCTGGAGAGCGGTCCAGGGTGTACTCTGCCCTTGCCTGGAGCCGGCTGGGATGGACGTCAGCCTCACCGGACCCTAATTAGGCTTATGTGGTTACAGAAAATGAACAATATTATGTTGGTTAATCAGAACATAGACAAAGTATAGCACCTGTCAAAACTCAGAAGATAGATGCTGTGTGTGTGTGTGTGTGTGTGTGTGTGTGTGTGTGTGTGTGTGTGTGAGTGAGTAAATGAGAGAGAGAGAGAGAGAGAGAGAGAGTAGCATAGTGCTAATTAAGTATCAGAATGTTACTTAATGCCCTAGAGTCTGGAGGGGGATACTGTGCACAGCTCACCAGTCCCTCGCACAGCCAAAACACACAAAATCCCTCACAGTCATGCCTAGGGTCATTTTGGAACAATTAATTATCTTGATGTTCATGTCTCTATATTGTCGGAAGAAACCAAAGTACCCAGAGGAAACCCATGCAAGCACAAGGAGAGCATGCTGACTCCAGACAGAAACGTCCAGGACTCAAACCCAAGACCTTGAACTTGAATAGACGTGTTTTATTTTTTAATGTGGTCTCCCCTGCGGTCTACATGCATGTTACATCACTGTTGCAGTGTTGTGATCCCTTTGGTATTGAAGCTCTTTTCCTGATAGATAGACGGGTTGCTCCACAGTCAGTCCACCAACATTTCTGCCCAGTGCTATGGGTTTTCCTACAACACCAAGAGACTTGACTGAAATATGAACATTTAGCCACACATACAGAGCCAAACTGTATACTAATGGCTCTATTCGTTACCCTGACATGGCTGAGCTGGGCTTGAGATTGGTCGAGCAGGGCAGCAGGTGTGTGTCACTCTCTGCATTTATTTTATTTTTTATTTTTTTAGTAGTAGAGATGGTATCCAAGGTAAGAAGGATTTACAAGAAAAGCCTGGCTGCAGAGTGGATTTATAATGCTTATTACCACCCTCAGAGCAAATAAGTAGCTGTATTACAGACCTGATGGTTTCAGAATAAAGGGACTTAGAGGCAGACAGAAAGAGTGAGAAAGAGAACTGGAGTGATTGAAAGACCTAATTGGGAGAGAATGTGAGTAACTGAAGGACCGTATTCTGAGAGAAGGAAATGGGAGATGGCGAGAAACAAGACAAAGCCATACTTGAACATATTTTATGAGAGCAAAGGAAAAAGATAAATGATAATGAGAAACATTAGCAAGGAAAAATAGCACCATTTAAGTAATGTGTGGTCTATTAATATTTGAAACATTTAGAAGATTTAAATAATTGCAGTGTTTCGCATGTCCTCCTCACAGATCCCGAGATTGAATATTTTTCTTTGGAGTTTGCATGCTTTCCCTGTGTGTGTGTGTGGGTTTCCTCCTGGTATTCTGGTTTCTTCCTGAAGTCCAAAGACATGCACATTATGCGAACTGGGAATTCCGAACTGCTTCAGGATTCAAGTGTGTGTGTGTGTGTGTGTGTGTGTGTGTGTGTGTGTGTGTGTGTGTGTGTGTGTGTGTATGAATGAATGACAATAACATGTTTGTATTGGTGCTGTGATGGCCTGACTGTTGAGGGTATACTCCCACTTTTTCTTTGCCCAGTATTGTGTAAGATAGACTCAGCATGCATAAGCATGGTAGTAGGAATAAAGGGTTTGGCATTTGAGTGAGGGAGTGTTTTTTTCTTGAATGCCACAACTGGTTTATCTATCAAGCTTATCTCCAAACCCTTACATCAGTAGAAGTGAGTGTTTTTGGCAGTGGTGGGGTTAACAAGGGTTACCAGGATTTCTTTTGAGTCGTCTGGAGAACATGGCCTGTACCGGTCTGTCGTGGTGAGGAGGGAACTGAGTCGCAAGGCAAAGCTCTCAATTTCCCAGTCGATCTACGTTACAACCCTTACTTATGGTGATGAGCTTTGGATAGTGACCGAAAGAACAAGAGCGCGGATACAAGCGGCTGAAATGAGCTTCCTTCGCAGGGTGGAGGGGCTCTACAATGGAGATAAGGTGAGAAGCTCAGCCATCTGGGGAGAGCTCGGAGTAGAATCACTGCTCCTCTTTGTTGAGAGGAGCCAGTTGACGTGGCTTGAGCAACTTGTTAGAATGCCTCCCCAACGGGAGTTCAACCGGGAAGAGACCCTGGGGGGCCCTAGAACATGCTGGAGGGGTTATATCTCTCTGCTGGTCTGGGAATGCCTCTGTGTCCCCCTGCAAGGGCTTGAGGAAGTGACTGGGGTGAGGGACGCCTGTATCTCATTGTTTAAGATGCTGCCCCCACGACCCGAAGATAAAGATGAAGATGAGATTATTGCTTACAATTTTTAAATATCAGTTTAATAATATTGGCTGGGTTAGAAACACAACTTGCAGATCTTTTTAAGCAATTTATGTACACATGTGCAAACACACACACACACACACGCACACACACACACACACACACACACACACACACACACACACACACACACACACACACACAGACCCCGCCTTAAAAAAAAAATCAGGGAAGGAAACATGTATTGATGGGATAGTACGGTTGTTTAGTTCATACAAGTTATCAGCTGACTTTATTATATTGACAAATAATGTTGATGAGCCTTGACCCAACCCATACTGTGCTGATTACACACTGTAATCAAGGCTGAAGGCACTCCAACAAATTATAAATGCAGTCGTCCCTCTACTTACGAAACCTCTGGGTAAGAAAAATCCAGGTTACGAAAAAACATTTTCCTAAATTTCCGTCCTCTTTTTACGAAAACACCCTCTTTTTATGAAAAGCACCAAACGTGCCATCCAAAAATTCAAACGCACCAGTTATGTGCGAGTTGCTCTCTCATTGGCTGTCTCCCAATATCCCGCCCCGCTGGCCTCCCATTGGCCAGGAGGCAGCTTAACTGTACCCATACTTCTTGTACCCATACTTCCTGTTTATCACACGTGTGAGAGAGGAGAGTTGAACAGGAATTTTGGCTTGTGAGTTCTCTTTGAGAGATCATTGCAGTGGTATATTTCGTTATCCATCATGGACTCAGAAAATACTGAAAAGCGGAAATACAGTGATGGAGGAGATTATTTTGGCATGATATTGAAGCAGAAGGAGCATGGGGCAGTGGTGGTCTAGTGGTATAGGGCGCTGGATCGCTGATCCAAAGGTTGGGGGTTCGAGTCCCACTCTCCACAGGGTTGTCACTGTCCCCCCCAGTGCAGCTAACTGGGTTATCAAAGGCGGGCCATGTCTCTCACTGTCTACGGTGAGAGGCATGTAAAAGAACCATTGCTGACTTTCGTAAAGAGTAGGCTGCAAAGTCGTCAGCGTGTTTCTGTCCCTCGCTAAAAGGGTTGTGACAGGAAGGGCATCCGACGTAAAAACCTCTGCCAAATCAAACGTGCGAATCAAATGATTCGCTGTGGCGACTCCCGAGTAAAAGGGAAAAAGCCGAAAGGAAGACAGACAGAATTGAAGCAGAAGGAGCATGGAAACAGAGTGCTCTGTGGGACAAGACCTCCGATCTCACAATGAAGCGAGTTAATATTTTCATTCAAGACCTCTGATCTTTCCAGTAAGTACTGCAATTCCGCTTTAAATACAACATCCCGTCCATTTAAACGTTTAAATGGAATTGGTCCGTCTATTGCGTGTGGGCAGAGCACGCATTCGGCAAAATACACCAAAGAGAGTTTTGTGTGTGTGTGTGTGTGTGTGTGTGTGTGTGTGTGTGTGTGTGAGAGAGAGAGAGAGAGAGAGAGAGAGAGAGAGAGCGAGCACATTGCAGCTTATTTTATGTTTTTTAAGTAGTTTGATTCAGTAAATGCTTAATAAATGTGGTGCGCTCTGCCGAATGTGAGCAAAATGCGGCTCATCCGGACCTCCGATCCCTCAAGGATACAAGTTAAAGTTGACCTCTGATCTGTCAAGCAGGGATGCGCGTTGAAGTCCCATCTTAAAATGCTCTGGCGTCCTGCGTGTGGGCGGAGCCCGCATTCAGCTAAGCGCGCCGCAAATGTGTTGTGTGTGTGTGTGTGTGTGTGTGTGTGTGTGTGTGTGTGAGTCTGTGTGTGTGTGTGTGTGAGAGAGAGAGAAAGAGAGAGAGAGAGAGACAGTGTTGTGTGTGTGTGTGTGTGTTAATAAAAATGTTTAATAATGGTTTAATTAATACATATGTTAATAAAATGGTTTACTATGTTAATAAAATGTTTAAATGGTTTAATAAATAATTTTCTTTTACTTTTAACACATATTTCATACAAAATTGGTGTACTTTTATAATTTTTAAAGGGTTTATGGGGTAGTGTTGGGAACCTTGGAAAGAATCACCTCTACGTACGAAAACTGCTGGCTACGAAAAAGGCTCTGGAACGGATTAATTCCGTAAGTAGCGGGCCGACTGTATATGACTTGTTATTTATTATGTGATGTCAGACTTATAAAAAAGAAAAGTAGACTTCTGTAGGAAGACAAATCACGTAGAATTAAATGATTGTAAAACACACACATACATATGAAAATAAATGAACCATTCCAAAAAGACTGGGGAAAATAAATGAAACTAATCTAAAGGTCATATAAAAGTAAATGAATCATTTTAGCAAAGCCACACACATAAGCACATGATGACTACTACTACTACTACTACTACTAGATAGATAGATAGATAGATAGATAGATAGATAGATAGATAGATAGATAGATATTAATCAAATTTAAAAATAAGGAAATTAATGAAGAATAGAGGAAAAAGTTAAGGAAAATGCAGCAAAAAAAAGGCGTGTCTGTATGTGTGTCGTCTTCTACTCACGCAATGCCATCTGTATGTGTGTGTATTTATATTTTATTTACATCTTATGCATTATTTTTTAATATTTAAATGTGATTATAAGCATTTATCGCATTGAAAATGTGTTGATTGATATTATATACATATATACATGCACGTATACGTCAGTCAGGGGGTTGATCCTACTTCACAGAATTCAATGGTCACAAGGGGGTCTCAGTCCCCATTAACCACAGAAAGTGAGGGATCCCTGTCTATATATATATATATATATATATATATATATATATATATATATATATATATATATAGGGTATTCATTAAGATTTTTAGAGTAGAAGGAGGATATTGATAAGTAGGGGGTGGAAATTGTTTGAGGCAAGCATGGGGAGGGTGGTCTGGGGGGGGGGGGGCATCCCCAGAAAGTTTTTTAAAATTCATGTGCTCTGTGATGCATTCTGGGCCCATATTTATGAGAAAATCAGACAAGCTAGAAGCAAATAAAACTAAAAGTTTATATTATAAAAATAGTATTTGTTACGAGAATAGTAGACTTACTTCTTAAAGGAAAGTACATAATACTTCTGATTTGAATAATCTAACAGTTACCTTACTAATATATAACATTTGTGAATCAAACTGCTACCCTACTCTTTCAAAACTGTTTATGCAAGATCGAATTCTCATGATTTTATTCATTTAAATATCTTCTGACTCAGTTGTTTTAGAAATTGGTGCTGACACACATTCATGATCATCTTCAACAGAAAAAAAAAAAAATCACTTTTGACTCCAATACAGTCACTAGTGGGTCTTCAGTTTGTGCTTGATCACTGTAACCAGTATCTACTATCTACAAAGTCCCAAACATTATTCAGTATTTTGTAATTATTTCCAAAATTAAGGAATGTAATTTTGTAATTATTTCCAAAATTAAGGAATTCAATATCAGAATTCCTATTAAAAATAACTGCTCATCTTTCAAGTTAATGTGTATGTTATGTTATAACCAGCAGCTAGCTCAGCATGTAAGGTGTGGATCATTAGAGCTTCATAATTGTAGGCTACATTAACAAATAGATCTATATAAAGCTCATGTTCAATGTCGGACCTAATGAGTGTTATGTAGATTTATTTGTTAACGTAGCCCAAGTCAAGTGCATGCATTTTCATCTCTGTATAGTGTGGCGTGAATCCATTAAGAATAAGATTAGGCTAGTTTCATTTGGGGCTAGTTTTCACTATTATCGCTCAATGCAATCAAGAAATAATTTATGTTCGGACATGACATAAAACGTTTTTACCTATTTCATGAGAAATGGATGCTTCCGAAACAGTCGAATCATCGGTCTTGAGTCGCTTCCACAACATATTTAATGTTGGTTGTTTAGATCTACTTCGCTTCGGCGCCATGCTTGTTGGTACGGCTCACATCAGTCCTAAATCAGATCTAAATCTACACGGGAACACAGGCAAATGGCGGCACGTATATAAAAAGCACGCAATGAATGAGGTAGCATAGTGCATCATGGGCTATCAGAAGTGAACCGATTGAGAAATTATCAAAACAAGTGATCGTGTTGTCAAGTACATAGCTGAACAAAACTGTGAAAATGTTTTTTTAAAGATTATTATTATATTATTAAATATTATTATAATTTACTATTGTAAAATAAAACCGGCGCTCGACTAATAGTAGCCGGCGCTTCTGCCAGCCGCCGGCACTTAATGAAAAGATGAAAAGTATATATATGTATATATAATTAAATTACATGGAAATAATTATGCATGTGTAAAATCATAAACGCAAGTGTCTGGTTTCTGTACACTGATTTTCATAAGTGTAACCAACTGTCGGAACTTTGATATAACTGTATCATAAACCCCCATAATCACCAAACAACGATGTCTGACAAATTAATTGTGTAAACATGTCATCCTTTATCCATTCACCCATTCAACATGGCACCCAGCTGTTATATCGTACTTAATCACAGTGGGTTGTTTTTTCCCTTTACACTGTCTTCAGTTATAAATTATATTACATACAATATTGATTTATTAAAAAGAATGGTTTTTCATCATTCATTCATTCATTTTCTGAACTGCTTAAATCTAATTAGGGTTGTAGGGAGGCTGGCGCATTTCTCAGCCGACTCTGGGAGAGGGCAGAGTACACCCTGAACAGCTCGCCAGGCCATAACAGGGCAGAAACACGCTGACGGCGATGCAGCTCCTCTTGTCGGAAGTCAGTAATGGTTCTTTTACATGAACCTCACACGATAGCCATTGAGAGACATGGCCGGCCTTTCATAACCCAGTTAGCAGCACTGGGGGGAGGTTTTATTCTTTCCATTCCCATTATAAATCATAAACCCACCTTGTTTCTCAGATTGAGTCTAAGATTGAGTGGCTTATCTATGCTGTTTGAGAATAAAATACTGAAATCACATCATGGTTAAATCGGTGAAAAGAGATACTGCAAGGTTAATGTTCGAGCAAAGAAAAATGGCCCAAGATGACCTTTCTCTGCTGCCAATGTCCGATAAAACAGTTACAGTATTACCCATTTGGAGAATGAAAGCTTGAACTCCGCAATGCATCCATAGTTGCGTAGTTGTAACCTTGTAAATCTTTGAGCTATTTTAAGAGGCAGCAAAAAATAAATACATAAATAAATAGTGGAACTGCTGATAACTTGGATTAGCAGCCAATGCTAATTGAAATTGTAGTACAATTAAAATATAAAGTACAGAGGCCTTTAACTATCCGTGTTTTTTTTTTTTGCACTCGCACCCCCACATCTGCACAGATTGCCAAGTAACTGTCACGTGATTCAAATTCAGCCAATGGCTGTCCTCATTCCTGCTGACAGGTTGAGTTGATGTATACGCCCCTTTTTTCTCATTCGTGTACAAATTGTCAATGCGCATTTTTTAAGTGTGTTTTAATTTCCAGTTAAGCTCTAAGATGCCACTCACACGCCAGCTGAGCGCCAGAAAAAGGTAATGACGTTGGATTCTGAAGAAATAAGACTTTCTCCTGAAGAAACGACAGTTTCCTCTGAAATGCATGAAGAGGAATAACCATCTGAACTGTTGTAAAGTGCTGTAGTATTAAAGTCTTTTTCAATTATTATTCCAGTACAGTACCTCCCCCAGTGCTGCTAACTGGGTTATCAAAGGCCAGCCATGTATCTCACTGTCTATGGTGAGAGGCATGTAAAAGAACCATTGCTGACTGTCGTAAAGAGTAGCTGCAAAGTCGTCAGCGTGTTTCTGTCCCTTGCTAAAAGGGTTGTGACAGGAAGGGCATCCGACGTAAAAACCTCTGCCAAATCAAATGTGCGAATCAGATGATTCGCTGTGGCGACTCCTGAGTAAAAGGGAAAATGCCGAAAGGAAGACAGACATTCCAGTACAGTACCTAAGTTAATGTTTGGCATGTTTGTGTGTGAGATTTTATGGACTGTGCTGTAGCATCTTTGTCTGTCTGTCTTCCTTTCGGCTTTTTCCCTTTTACTCGGGAGTCGCCACAGCGAATCACCTGATTCGCACGTTTAATTTGGCAGAGGTGTTTACATCGGATGCCCTTCCTGTCACAACCCTTTTTTTAGCAAGGGACAGAAACACGCTGATGACTTTGCAGCCTACTCTTTACGAAAGTCAGCAATGGTTCTTTTACATGCCTCTCACCGTAGACAGTGAGAGACATGGCCCGCCTTTGATAACCCAGTTAGCTTTCACTGGGGGGGGACAGTGACAACCTTGTGGAGAGTGGGACTCGAACCCCCAACCTTTGGATCAGCGATCCAGCGCCCTATACCACTAGACCACCACTCCCCCGCTTGTTTATCCTTTTTTAATCCAATTTATTCATGTTCTTATATGTTCTTTTTGTTGTGGTCTATGTTTTTTTTTGTTTTTTTTTGTTTTTTTTGGGTGGGGGGGTAATTTTGGCGGCTGTGCCTCTAACTCTCTTTTTTCTCCGCTCCGGCTGGGGGACGTGGCTGAGCTGCTTGGTGGCTCACAACTGAATTCACTCTTCTTATCTACTCCCAATAAACATTTGCATGCTCACCTCTCCGTCAGAGGATTAACCGCATCACATCCTGTTTACTTGTGTTCTTTAACTGTTTTCTTCCCGCTCTGGCTGAGGGGCGTGGCTGAGCTACTTGGGCTGATTGCAGTAGCTCATACCTGAATTCACTCCTCTCATCTACTCCCTATAAACACAAACTGCACACTCACCTCTGCACCGGAAGATTATCTCATATTATGTCCCTGCTTCCTTGTGTTTTCTCTGGCTCCTGGTTCCAGTGCTTAATGTTTGTGTTTCTATTTGTCACCAGTGCTGCAGATAAAGTGTGGCACTCTGCTTAAGTGCTTCCCCTTTGAATAATAAATCCACTCTGCCATCTCACACTGCCTCCTGCATTCTGGGTCCGGCTGAAACTTCATTACGTTATTACGTCACACGTTTATGTTCTTATATATATATATATATATATATATATATATATATATATATATATATATAATTTTTTTTTTTTTTTTTTAAGAAATATCACAGAACACAGTTAAAACGTTTTTACTTAATTATTACATTTTACGACATTACTTCTGTATTAATGAGTAAGACTGTCTATAGAATGTGTTTAAGAAGCATATTTTACCGCATGTAATATGATACATAGGGTTTTACTTCTGGTTGATCATTTGCACATGTTAAATGATACATTGGGTTTTACTTCCGGGTACAAAACTTGCGGATTTTCTTGATTCGCGGGAGAAGCCGGAACTGAACTTCCTTGAATAACGGGGGCCTACTGAAGTGTTTACTTGTTAATTTACCCAAAAATCTGAGGTAAATATTGATATTTAGAATATTTTTGTCATTTCCAATGTTATTCCAACTTCAGAAGATTCATATTCATTGTTCAGATCTAGTTTTACATTGCTGTAGCATAGATATGAAATTTATGACAAATTTATAAAGGAAGGAAATAACCTTTTTCCAACAATACTTGAAATGTAAACCCGAGGTAAACTCGTACCCGAGGAAACTGAGACTTTAAAATATAACAACAAGGAATAAGTCTAAAATTTTTTTTGTAAGTTACCCGCATAAATTGTTTTGGGTTTTTTATGCTTATGAACGAATTCCACAAACAAATAGCTCACTGTGTGTGACTCAGTGTTGGTATTTCTCGAAATAGTGGAAATATCTGAATAATTGGATTAGCATAAATGCTACTTGTAAATATTGTGAAATATTAGTGCCACTGAGTGTTTTCTTTGGGATTAACAAACATATCTGAGGCAAATGTTAGTATTTCCAGTATTATTGTTTAATTTGGAGTACTACCAAAATTTTCATTGTTGAAAACTGTGTTAACTAGCTTCATGATTAGCATCTGAAATTAGCTTGCACACACAGCTTGCATATTTCCCAGTTCCCTAGCAACAGTGTTCTCATGACTTTTACCACTAAATGGGTATGAGTATGATGTGTTCACTTTCTAGTGTTAAAAGCAGTGCATATTTAGGTTTGTTAGAAATTATGGATTTGCACAGAGTACACCCTGAACAGCTCGCCAGGCCATTGCGGTATTGTATGTACTGCATATTTAAAACTCCTCTCATATTTGAATTTGCAGTGCGCCATTACACTTTAAAAAACAAAACAAAAACAACAACAACAAAAAAAAAAACTAGATGACTTAGTACTTAAATCGTTGTTATCTAATACTGAGACACTTTGTGCTGGGACTCATGTGGGTTTCATTTAAAATATAATAATAATAATAATAATAATAATAATAATAATAATAATAATAATAATAATAATAATTGAACACAGATGCAGTGTGTTCATATGAATAATGATCAAAGCCATCCACTAAGAGTGCAAATTATCATAATGTACCAAATGGGCACAAAATAATAGGCCTTGGCAGTCGGTATCCTCTGATATCTAATGATAATATATTCAGTATGTTCTGATATCATTCAAATAAATTATTATCAGCAGAAAAAACTCCCTTCCTCCTGTTTTCTATTATGTTCCACATTCCTGAGCGTGCAGTGACTTTTGCCAGAACGTATGATATATTCAAGAGAAAAAACATTTGATTTCTGCAGCGACAGACATCCACAATACTCATCAATGTCTCTCTCGCTCTTTCAAGACTAGTGCACAACGATGTGTTTTTCTTCCCCTGGGGTTTTATATATATATATATATATATATATATATATATACATACACATATATATGGATCCCTCACTTTCCATGGTTAATTGGGACAAAGATCCGCACACGGACATCGAAATCTGCGAAGTAAGATCACCCCACCACCACCCCACACCCCCCGACTGTCGTACGTGTGTGTATATATATATATATATATATATATATATATATATATATATATATCCAATGCTATAAATGCTTATACTAACAATTAACCATTAAAAACATAACATAAGATGTAAATAAAATATAAATATAGACGCTCCCCAACTTACCAACATTTGTTTTGCAAACATTCGGAGATACCAACAAAGCTGTCCAAGGTCGAAAGTAAAAGTGAAATGAAATTGAAGAACAAGTAGAAATAGAAATGGAATAAAAGCTACAGAACAATAGATCATAAATATCAGTATGACATATGATTAAACATTATCCTGAGGTACACTTAATACTGTGCTCCGGCAGAGGGGGGCGTGGCTGCACATATACACAGATGAAACAATGTATCCAGTTTTGATGGGTGATTATGGGTTGTTATTTGTTTTGTGTTTTTTTGTTTGTTTGTTTGTTTGTTTGTTTTTTGATTTTTTTTTTATAATTGGCCTTGTCTTTGTGACGTTTTCCTTAACTTTTCCACCTATAATTTCCTTATTTTTTAAATTTCTATGAATATTTATTAATTTTATTAGAAAACGGCGATGCACTGAAGCTGCATTAATTGAAGCGCGAAGTACCAAGGGATCCCTGTATATATGTGTGTGTGTGTATATATAATGTGTGTGTGTGTGTGTGTGTGTGTGTGTGTGTGTGTGTGTGTGTGTGCGCGCATGCGTGCACGTCTGTATGTGTGTTTATTTACGTTTTATTTACACCTTATTCAAGGTTTAATTGTTATTATAAGCATTTTTAGCATTGTATATGTGCAGATAATATCAATATATATATAATATGTATGTATACGTCAGTCAGGGGTGTTGATTCTATTTCGTACACACACACACACACACACACACACACACACACACACACACACACACACACATATATATATATATAATACATACTCTGTACGTCATTCTCTTATCCCATCTTCTTTTCTCATTCCTCATCCCAATCACCTCCTCGAGCAGATTTAATCACTCGGCTCCACACTGAGACTGACATTTTCAAACCCTGATCTCCTTTGATGAGTCTGATTCACCAAAATCATTAAGACTGACTCTCTCTCTCTCTCTCTCTCTCTCTCTCTCTCTCTCTCTCTCTCTCTCTCTCTCGTGTGCTGGAGTCCCATGTCGTCACCCCCCCCCACCTCAACCCTTTTCCATTTCTCTTGGTGTGATTGCAATCATCATCTGCTTGCTGAAATTCTTGTTTGTTGCACATCTTCAAGAGCAATATGTTCGTTTTTCTCCGTCTCTGCGTGCGGTTCGCACTGAATCTCATCTACTTACAGAAACTCCCCTACTATTTTACACAATTTTGAAATGTGTCAGACTTGTTTTTGCTTCACTTTGTGGCAGTAACATATCAAACTCCGACCTGGGTTTGTAACAGAGAGCTACTTGGCTGATTGTAGGGTTTGACTAGGCCACACAAAGGCAGTTAGATTGCAAACAAAGCTTCCCGATGCCTCGCCGATTCCTCCGGCTGTCGCATTAGCATTAATTGTGTGTCATCGATGGCAGTAATTGTAAATGAAAATGACTGAAACTAGTGCAGACATGCATGATGATGTACTCAGACTCTGGTGCCTTGCAAAAAATAAAAAATAAATAAATAAAACATGATTATATCAAGTGTTCAAGCCTGTGTTTTGGATGGAGCTACACTTTATATGTACACATGATCCCCTCCCCAAAAGTGTAGCCACCTGATATTTCCATAATAACCACCTGTGCAGATTATAAGTGTTGCGTAGGTGTTGAGAGATGAAACACTGAACATCATACCACACCCCATGCTTTCCCACAACACAGACAGTGTCTCAGAAACATGCTATTATTAATAATGTGTATGATTGTTCTCTGATTCTTACTCTTTTCTGGTGGAGTGAAGCACATGCACTTATGTAACAAGAGCACGGCGAGAGTGCAAACCTCCACCAGGAGAAGCGATCCTCGATATAAATTTGACCAAATGCCAAAAATCTTTTAACACTGAAGAATCCCGTCAGTTCATTTTTCCTAAATCTGATCTGGATCATCTCTCAAAATGTATTGGAGTCTTCCTTTGTTCAAAGCCCCTCTACACACAATTGTTTTTTTTTTTTTTTTTTTTTTTTTTTTCCTGTTTTTTTGGTAATCCTGCTAACAAGCACACACAAACACTGGATGCAGCATAAGCTCATTACCTGGAAGAGACAATTAATTAATTTTGATTCTAAAACATTCTGACTGAAAGGCATTGTAAAAAAATCACCTTTGAAATTAAATAAAAAAAAAAAAAAAGCTGTAGAAAAAAAAAAAGTGTGTTTTGGTGGGGGAGGTATTTTATACTGAAAGGAATCACACAAATGAATAATGTTAAACAAAATATTCATTCATTAATTTGTTTTCTGTAACCGCTTCATCCTAATTAGGGTCGTCTAGAGGCTGGCGCTCATCTCAGCCGACTCCGGGCGAGTCCACCCTGGACAGCTCGCCAGACCATCGCAGGACAGAAACCCTCTACCAGCTATGCAGCTCATCTTGTCGAAAGTCAACAATGGTTCTTTTATATGAACCTCACACCATAGACAGTGAGAGACATGGCCTGTCTTTGATAACCCAGTTAGCTGCACTGGGGGGGACAGTGACAGCCCGTTGAGGGAGGATTAGGATCAGTGATCCGGCACCTTTACCACCAGGCCATGTATCTCACTGTCTACGGTGTGAGGTTCATGTAAAAGAACCATTGCTGACTTTCGACAAGAGGACCTGCATAGCCGTCAGCGTGTTTCTGCCCTGTGATGGCCTGGCGAGACGTCCAGGGTGTACTCTGCCCTAGCGCAGAGTTGGCTGAGATGGGTGCCAGTCTCCTCGGATCCTAATAGTTTGTGTGTTGTTTTTGCACCTGAGGTTAAATTAAATGTGGTTAAATTTTAGGAACTGATAAATAAGCACTCGGAAATAATTTTGAATGTCTATGTAAACCCATGTGACTATAGATGTATCATGTAAGATCATGCGTCAATAAATTATATATATATATATATATATATATATATATATATATATATATATGTGTGTGTGTGTGTGTGTGTGTGTGTGTGTGTGTGTGTGTGTATGTAGTGTATATGTATAAATATATATATATATATATATATATATATAAATATATATATATATATATATATATATATATATATATATATATATATATATATATATTATAAGAAACTGAAACAGAAAGTAAACAAAAATTTGCATTATATATTTATATATGTGAAACATGCTGTGAAATTTTCACGAATTTTCTGAGCCACTTTACATTTTATTTATTTTTTATTTATTTTTATTTTTTAATGAACCATATTAATCCTATAAGGGAAATCGATCCTAATTACAGTAGCAGGGAGGCTGGTCCCCATCTCAGCCAAGTCTAGGCAAGGGCAGAGCTCACTCTGTACAGCATGCCATGCCAGGCCATCACAGGGCAGAAACATGGCCTCCTCTTTATGAACAACAGCAATGTTTCTTTTACATGAACCTCACACCACAGACAGTGAGAAACATAGCCGGCCTTTAATAACCCAGTTAGCTGCACTGGGGGGACAGTAGTGCCAACCATTGACAGTGGGGCTTGAACCCCCAACCTTGGGGTCCATAATCTTGCACTTTACCTCTGGGTCACCACTGTCCACTGTAACATGTCGTAAATTCAAAAAAATTGCATTAGTTTTTTCTTTCTAATTGTAGAGCAGAACAACTGAACATGATCATATTATAAAGCCACAGTTCATGTTTTCACTTATTAATCAGTGTGGAAACGTTGACACGAGTTCGGCAACCTCTCACAGGACCAAATAACAGACGGCAGCATCAGGACAGCAGGTGTGCTTCGAGTGTGGGCGCAATGATCCGATGGGCTGCTTCAAAGAGAGCAATAATGCAGTCGGGTGCTTACAGGAAGCAGCTGATGGTCCTTTCCCAGAATGCTTCAGCAGCTCCATTTACTCGCACCTGCTGGGCTTTACAAATCTCTGCCAATGATTCCCCAATCATCGCCTGAGAGAAGGTCAGGGAGGCTCAGGAACAGACACACACACACACACACACCGGGTGATGGAGAGAGATTGAATGATGGATGAGTGTTCAGGTGGTGTCCAGGACCAGCAGGTTTTAGGCTCGGCCCTTCTAAACAGGCCCTTTTGTTCATTTTCTCCCAGGTGACAGATGCCATTTTCCTCTCTGCCTCATTTGAGACACAACCAGCAGAACTATTTATCTGTAGGCACTCAGAGACAAGACAGACATGATGTATGTATCATCATAGGTGTTAGGTTTGGGGCGGGGAGAAGGAATCTCCAACTCAACTGGAGTAATTAAGGCAGAGATGCGATTTAATTAAACAAGGACATTTGGGTGTCATAAGCTCATCGTGCTATTTATCATGTGCTCCATCAATTACAGAGAGCAGGGAGGGCCAGCCAGAAAGCCGTCTCATACCTCGCCATTAAGTAATTTAAGCCATTCTGTCATAACTACAGTACTTAATCTGTTCCGTTTGAAGTACATGAAGGAAATGGAAGCCTTAATATCGGCCAAAGATGCAGAGTTCACATGGAGCATTTTGCTGAAATTACACATCGGACGAGACTTGCACTTCAACGATTGTATATGTTCTTTGCTTTTTTTTTTTTAATTTTCTCCATAATTTTACTCATATCCAATTCCCACCCATCAGGTATCACCTTCCCTATCACATGACCACGGTCAACCGGGATGGGGGGCGGGGGTGGGGGGTTGAAAGCATGTACACACCCCCCTCCTTGACATGTAATGCTAGTCACCAGCCTCTTTTCAAACTGCTGCGCCCTGCTTATTTCGTTACGGTGTAACACACTTGGAGGAAAAGTGCGATCCACTCATATGAATGAGCTCACAGACACCCATGATTGGCTGGCAATCGCTCTGAGTGACAGGGAAGGTAGCTCCCATGGACTCTCGGCCACAAATGACTGTGTACGTACTCGAACTTTTGAGTTTTTTTAATTTTTTTTTTTTTTTTTTTTTTTTTTTTTTTTTTTTTTTTTGCCATTTTTTTTTGGGGCTCTCCCCCCAAAAAAAAAAAAAAAAAATTTTTTTTTTTTTTCCTTCGCAAGTCATAGGAATCTGTAACATAAATTATTTACTTTTTTTTTTTTTTTTCACATTACGGTACAGTTATGATTCCTTGTACCACAGTTTACAAAATCTGTAGCCCTTTATTAGTGCTACAAGCTGGAATTCTCTGAGAGAGGTTTAACTGGGGTTTGTTGGTTGCAAGTCCCCACCCCCCGCCCCCCGGGTCAGTACTTGGGAGAACTATTTGGGCTAAAAATCTTTGACTGTACTGTACATTATAACTATAATATAATATTAATATTACTACATGTGATTTCTGTGAAAATACGAGTATAGGGGCACTATATTGGTCTTTACATCATATCTATCATATTGAGTCATTTTCATTGGTTACTGTTAGTCCCTTCATTTTCTCTGGTGATTACCACCAGTGCTGAGGGTTTTCCAAGTCACCAAGGTTTTACTTCTGGAGATTAGTGTTCTTTTCAAATTAATAAATTAGCATTAGATTAAGTTACACCAAGCAATGTGATTCATTTTTGTGCTGCATTTGTGTGCATGAAACTTAATGGATGGCTTGATATAAGACACTGTTTCCTGGTTCGATTGGATACAGAAATCACTGCACCCCTGAATAATTTCTCAAACAAAAACAAAAAAAAAAACATTCCACTCCACATAAATTGTGCCCAGTGCTTTCAAGACTATTTTCAAGTATTGGAAACCACTGAAAATCTCTGAAGGGGACTCGGATATAATGCTGGGTATATTACATTTTTGTAACTAAGATTTGTAGTTTGCAAGTACATAACTATTGATTCTGTGCTCAATTTATTTTAATAGAATCTACTGGTATTAATCACTTAATCCTAATTGGGGTCCTTGGGAGGCTGGTGCCCATTACAATCAACTCCGGGCGAGGGCAGCATACATTCTGGACAGCTCACCAGGCCATCGCAAAGCAGAAACACACTGATGGCTATATATTAACCTCGCACCATAGAGAGTGAGAGACATGGCCGTCCTTTGATAACCCAGTTAGCTGCACTGGGGGGGCAGTGTCAACCCATTGAGAGTGGGGCTTGAACCCCCACAACCTTGGGATCAGTGATCCAGCACCTTTACCACCAGGCCACCACTGTCCATATTTACACTTATTGTTTTTTTTTACAAAAGACTAAATAACTGCAATGCTTTCAAAACATTCAGCCCACATGACAACTTTTTAACAGTCTGATATTGGAGTAGACTTGTGGGACTTGAATGCCCCAAGTGACTCTGTGCTACATTTACAGCTGAGCGTATTCTAAGAGATGCCTCCAACGGTTGTGCACATCTGGTTCCTGAATCTTTTTTCTCCATTTTTTTTTCCTATGAGATTTACCCAATTCTGCCAAAAATACAATCAAGTCAATCAAGATTGAGCTCTGGGTTTTAATTGTGGTACTTGAACCACTCTGGGTCCAGAGTTTGGGTAAGTATGATTTTTGGTAAATCTTACTCCAAGACATGTGTTGTAAAAGAAGGACAGATTTTAGGATCCTCATATTTGGCTCCTTGCACCTCCCAGCTAATGAAAGGCATCCAAACACTATGATGCCGCCATCCCCATGCTTCACAGAATGCACTGCCCCATTGCCTAAAATTTAAGTTGTTTGTTGGTTTATTTGTTTTAATTCAATTTAATTTAGAATGAAGCTGTTTATATTAGCATCTGTTTTTTTTTTTTTTTTTTTTTTTTTTTTTTTTTTTTTTATAAGAAGCATCTGTGGAATGCATCAGAGTAATAAGTTTCTAGAGTACTTTAATAAAACAGACAAGATATGTAAATTGGCGATAATTTGCATGTTAGAAAAGCAGGAAATGGGAAGGCGGAGAAGGGAAGAGGTGGAATGAGTAGGCAGAAAATAATGCTGATGTGTGTCAGCAGAGAAGAGTTAAAAAGAGGATACAGGAAGATGTGTAGGAGGATGGAGATCCTAATGTTTGATAAAGAGCGAGGGACTGTCTGATCCGATTCTGTGTGCAGAGCTTGCAGGTAGCTTTTATTACCGCTAAGCCTCCTTAATAAGAAAATACCACGACTTATTTACTGACCTATTAACCGAGTTAATTACATCCACATCCTTACTGGTGTTAGTCTTTTATTTATTTTACAGAAATAATGTCCAACTCACTATGCACTGCCCAGTCAGATTAGGCTTCAAAGCATTCTTGAGTAGATTAATATAACGTACACTACCGATTGAGCTCTTTTTGAAAGATCTAATTGGTAAAAGCCAACAATGGTCGGACTATTACTGCTTAGAAGGATGTCTTTTAAAGGGGAAAATGAGTTTGTGGTCCAGACTTCAGCCTTCAGCACCAGAATCAAAATTAGATTGACTCTTACACTAGGTGTAGCTTGAGACAGATGAAAGAGGATTAGGAATCAAACACGAAGCGAGATGATGGGGATTTAAAATATGCCCATTTATTGTGCAGTGTAAGATGAGCAGCTTGTCTGAAGTGGAGCAGCACTGAGAAAAGTTCTGAAATTATATTAGGGTGGAAGTAAACGGGAGAGACTTAAAAAAAAAAAAAATGTTTTACGCAGGTAGCATGAGAAATGAGAGAGAACCTTTTCGGACTGTCTACATTGAATAAGAGACAGACAGTTAGATGTGGGTGATTTCACCAAAAATATATATATATAATAATCATAATAATTCTGCTATTATGTACAGAATAACCGCCTGGGTGTTGTCCGCTTGTGCACGGTAAGGCCGCAGTTACCTAGACCTATGATACATGACCTTCAAAAATCAACGTTCATTGTTCTTGTGTCAAGAATCACATTTGTGAAAGGATGCAAGCAAATACCTCACAAGAAATATGACACATGGGAGACTGATCTTGACCTTTGACTTATGACCTCCAGATTGTAATCAGTTTATTCCTAGGTAAGGATGGATATTTCTGATGTGTATATATATATATATATATATATATATATATATATATATATATATATATATATATACATCAGAAATATCCAACCTTACCTCGGAACAAACTAATTACAATATATCTATCTATCTATATATATATATATATATATATATATATATATATA
>CM045746.1:21626965-21641965 GCA_024760905.1 Plotosus lineatus
AGTTTTAAGCAACAGTTTCCAAATTATACCCAGGCAAAGTTGAAATTACCCATAATGCACTCAGCTTTTTGGAAAGGTATTATGTTTGATTTATTTATACTGTATGCTGTATTTACCCCACAAGGGGAATTATTGCGTCTGCATTTAACCCGTCCAAAGTGAGCACATACACTCAGCGCATGGGCTGCTACACACACACACACACACACACACACACACACACACACACATACACACACACACACACATATACACACATATCACATATCAGGGCACCTGGACAGCAGTTGAGGGTTAGGTGCCTCGATCAAGGGTACTTCAGCCATGAAGGTTGAGGAAGGGATGGTGTCGCTCACCCCATCCACCGCCGCCACCAATTTTCCTGCTGATTTAGCCATCGAACCAGTGAGCTTTTGGTTACAAAGTCTCATCTCGAACATGAACATTTGATTTAAGCATGAACTAAGCATGATTAGGGTCATGGGGAGGCTGGCGCCCATTCCAGCCGACTCCACGCAAGGGAAGAGTATACCCTGGACGGTTCGCCAAGCCATCGCAGGGCAGAAATACGCTGATGGCTGTGCAGTTCCTCCTGTCGAAAGTCAGCAATGGTTCTTTTACATGAACCTCCAACCATAGACAGTGAGAGACATGGCCGGCCTTTGATAACCCAGTGAGCTAGTTCGCTACACTGGGGGGACAGTGACCACCCTTTGAGAGTGGGATTTGAACCCCCAACCTTAAGATCAGTGATCCAGCTCATGAACATTATCTCCAACTAGAATTGAACCCACCTCTTTTTGATAATCAAGAGCCTCTTACCTCAGAGATGAGCAGAGCAGGTGGGTGGGATTAGGGCTGGAGGTGAAGCCCGCAGGGGTAGATCTTCAGGAACAAGTTTGCTGGGTCGATTTAAGATATAAATACAATGCTATAAGGGGGTTTACCAGATTATAGAAGATATATTTACCCTTTTTATTTTATCTTCCATTCATCCATCCATTCCTTTTTCCTTTTTCACAAACCAGACAGAACCACCTTTGTTCTACTGTTTAATTGCCCCTAACCTCACATTCTTAATCTTTCCATTATTGTTACCTCCACCAAGGAAATTATGTTTTACCTGACGGTTTCTTTCTGTGTTTGTAGTAAGACAGGATTATGCAAAAACAGATGTGTAGATTTTCATGATATTTCTATCCAAGGTGGGGGCTTTGAACCAGAAAGACTTTTGAACATGATCATCTTCATCTTCCTCTGCTGAATCCAGGGTCAGGTCATGAGGGCAGCAGCCTAAGCAATGAGGTCCATATGTCCGTCTCCTCGATCAAAATCTGAAACCAGGAATTTTTTAAAAGGACTCTTTAATATTGCAAACTATTTTTTTTGGAAGTGTATTATTACAGTGGCCCCAGCAGGGGGTGCTGTGTACTTTGCATTATTATTATTATTATTATTATTATTATTATTGCAGCAAGGTGGCGTAGTGATTAGCATGTCCACCTCACAGCAAGAAGGACTGGGTTCGATTCCTGATCTGGGCATTTCTGTGTGGAGTTTGCATGTTCTCCCCGTGCTTGCGTGGGTTTCCTCCGGGTCCTCCAGTTTCCTCCCACAGTCCAAAAACATGCACAGTAGGTTAATTGGCCGTTTTAGGCCCATAGGTTCGCAACCACTGCAGTATCCTTGCCACAAAAATTTCCATGAAGATGATAATGAAGGCGTTATCCTTCATGGCAGGTCACCAAGAGTCATCCAACGACTCTGAAGGTATCAGACCATTATTATTATTATTATTATTATTATTACTATTATTATTATTATAAAATAATAATTAATTCAGTTTCTGAACCGCTTCACCTTAAGTAAAGTCACCGGGAGGCTGGCACCCATCTCAGCAGACTCTGTGCAAGGGTAGATTACACCCTGGACAGCTCACCAGGCCATCACATGGCAGAAACACGGTGATGGTAACCTAATGGCCTGCTTTTTTACGAACAGCAGCGATGGTTCTTTTACATGCCTCTCACCGCAGACAGTGAGCGACATGGCCGTGGCTTGAACCCCCGACCTTCAAAACAATAAGCCAGCACACTACCACCGGGCCACTACTTCCTGCTCTTCTTTCTTTCTTTCTTTATTTTGGTAGGATGTAGGTTTGGGTGCTCTTGCTTTCCCTTGTTTACTTATTTTCACCATCCTTCCTTTCTTAATAAGTTTTTCATTTTCTCTTTTTTTATTTCCACCTTCCTTCAATTTTTTTTCCTCCAACTATTTTCCTCTATTTTAATTTTCCATCCTTCCATCTGTTCTATCTCTTCTCCCTATTCATTTTTGTTGAAGGTCATTCTGTGCCACATTCCTTTTTCCTCCCTTCCCCCCCCCCATTTTTTCATTCATGTTCCAGCTATGTCCCCCCCCATTTGTTTCACATGAGAATCTCCGCCCCCTGTCCCATTATCTTAACTGGTGTATGTAAATACAAACATAACAGAATGAATCTTTGAGGTCATACCTGCAGTGAAGGGTGCTCTTTCATTTCACACTATAAAGCAGGGATAGAGGAAGGAAGGACAGATCCTGAAGTCATCCTTCTCCCGAAGTAGGCCGGCATCGCCCTTGGGAATGTCCTGGGCCTTTGGTGAAGAGAGGAAGTGACAATGATGGACTGAAATGTTGTCACTGGTCAGAAAGTTAACGAGAGGCTTTTGCTTCATGCTCAACTTCAGTCTGGCTCTTACATTCAGAGCAAAAAAAAGAACAAGAACACAGTGAAATGTGTCCATTTAGTTGTCTGTCGTCCTGCATGGGAGTCTTTCAACCTATGTCTTTTTTCCTTGATGGCCCTACACTGTGAGCAGATCTTTAAAAGAACATTTTTTTCCTTTTTTTTTTTTCCTTTTTTTCCTTTCCCAGGCAACTCTATTTTGATCTATTGTTGGCTCTAGGTTCATTTTTCTTTTCCTTCAGAGCTGTCCATAAGTACAGGAACTGAATCATTGGCTGCACTGTTGACGAGTTCTTCATATTTTCATTTGAATCAATAATTACCAATAAATCTTTCGCTCTTTTAAGTTAAAAGAAGGGTCCCAGTACTGACCTATCGCAATAACTCTTCACAGCCCCGCACCGAAACACAAGACTTGGACACGTTTTAAAAGGAAAGCTTTTCAGCACATCATTCATTGGCCCTATAAAGGCTTGCTAGCCATTTGTAGGATGTAATTTCTTTTAAAGTGACCTATAGCTCTGGCTTCACTTCAGAAAACGAAATTACTGCCAGGCATTCCGCCAACGAGCCAGACTACTCAATAACATTTGACGCGAGTATAGATTTATTCCTGCCACTCGCGCATTAACCCTGGTTCACTTCTTTTACTTCAAGCGTCCACCATAGTGGCAGTAAAAACGACTGTGTTGGCTCATGACTGGTTTACAAGCCGTCTAACCTCTAAAATTCGATCTCTGGTACTAACTAACACAATAATAACAACTTGGCTTAGTTCAAAATTCACTTTTGAGGAGTATTTTAGGAATAAAAAATTCCCGAGCTCTCACTCGTTTTCCATTTAATTCTACTATTAAGGTTGCTGGGAAGCTGGAGCCTATCTCAGCCAACATTGGGTGAAATTGAAAGGCGTGGTACACCTTGAAGTTCTCCCCAGACTATCTCAAGGCAACACATACGTAACCATTCACACTCACACCCAGGGGCAATCTGGAATAGTCAATTTACCTTGAATGCATGTATTCATACTGAGGGAGGAAACCCTGAGGGAGGTCCCCTGCACACCCCACGTGGGAATTCTCTACCCTGGGACTTAAACTACTGATGTACTAACCACAACATCACGATGCGACTATTTTCCAGAGCTGACAATGTTTTGATACTGATATTAATGCTTGCTCTGCGCTCGCCCAGAGTCGGCTGAAATGGGCGCCAGCCTCTCGGCAACTTTAATTAGGATTAAGTGGTTCATAAAATGAATGGATGAATATTAATGCTGAAATTGTCGCCATGTTAGACAACGTACTAGGAAAGTGTGGAAATGATGTCCCAGAAATGTGAATTAGATGTCCCAGGGTGGTAGTGTCTCTCTGTGACATCATACCATGCATCATGTGACACACTGGCAGGATATCGTGACAGAAAGAGAGGATTAGACACAGAGTCTGACCTTCAATAGCGCATCACTGAGCAGTCTGTTCCGTTACAAGTAACGTCCCAAAATCTAGAATGCCACTATCACCCCGGGTACTTTAATCACCAGTGTCTGTTGGTTTGGGGTCAAAATCCTAAAAAAACCCAAACACGGATTTTCAGTCGACTTGGTTACCACCCTACTTGAGTCACGGAAATTATTGGATTATTAATGGCAGGTTAAAGGTGAAGGTCAGAGCACGTCACATTGTTGAAGCTTGAACACATAGCTTTGGTATTTGAGCGCCATGCATGGAACACATTACTACGGAACACTCGAGACCCATACATATATGGACTATCAAATAAGAACCTTTGACCTTGAGTGACCTTGAGGTGAGAATCAATGCCACACAATTTTTAATCGCTTCGGATTTTGAAAAGATTGCCGATAGATGTCCCATTACTATGGAATGCTACTAGGAAATTAGTCTTTATAAAGAGAGACACTTTTGACCTTGAGTCAACTTTCAAGGTCAAATGCCAGTGATTTCGTGAAATCTTTCAACAAAAATAGTTTCCATACCAGCGTATGTAGAACATATAACGAAGCACATAAGCACAGTGGTAATTAAAACCAGAACCAATACCGGGCCTAATTACTACATTGTCCGTGCTGCATGGTGGAGGTACCCTGCACGCTGAATGCTCCTCTAATTCATATTATTCAACCTTGCTAATGCTTCCAAGGGTAACACGTTAGCGCATCATCATTATCATTTTATGTAACCGCTTAATCCTAATTAGAGTCGATAGGAGGCTGGCGCCCATCCCAGCCAACTCTGGTCGAGGGCAGAGTACACCCTGGACAGCTTGCCAAGCCATCGCAGGGCGGAAACACGGCTTTGCAGCTACTCTTACACGTTAGCTACAGCACCTTTTTATTACTGCTAGTTCATTTTCCATGCTGCATATAAGCTAACTATGCTAATTGGAATTTTAAACTTTATTATTATTATTATTATTATTATTATTATCTCTTTTACTTTCCGAGGTATGGCAAAGGTTTGCAGCTTTTAAGACATGAAGAAACAACTCCAGCAGCACTTTTTAAACTCCCACTACTGTGCTGTAGCAACACAAATGAACGTTGATAAACAGATGATAAAGCAGTGTAGCATTGAGGCATAGTGGTTAACCTCAAAGAAAGAGGGTCCTGGGTTTGAATCCCTGGCTCTGTGTGAGATTTTCATGTTTTCCCCATGGTTGTGTGGGCATACCAGTTTTGTACCATAATCCAAAGACATGAAATTGGGTGAACTGGTTGTCCGAAATTGCCCCGAGTTGTGTGTGTGTGTGTGTGTGTGTGTGTGTGTGTGTGTGTGTGTGTGTGTGTGTGTGTGTGTGTGTGTGTGTGTGTTGAACCTGCAATGGTCTGGCAAGTTCCCAGCCTCTATGTATCCCCAGTATAAATACACAGTTGGGTAAATAAGTGCGATAGATTGAATCAACAGATTAGCACGAGCTAGCTTTTAGAATAAAAAATAGAGAATATTGAAAATTGAAAGATTTTTTTTTTTTTTCATTTATTGCATTTCATATTTGGTAATCATGTAATCGAATGTAGAATTCAACGCTCAATGACTTCAGTGTTGTTTTACCCTAAACACCTTTCGTTAGCATCCAGCACTTGTTTCCCTCAGCAAGAAATGCTAATAGCTTCAGATCAGCTTTGTGAAGTGTAGAGGATTAGAACAACGTTAAAGTGGTTATCTCCTGTCTGATATCTACCAGGAGGAGGAGGAGGAGGAGGAGGGGGAGGAGGAAAAGTAGAGGAAATGATCTAAGCTCATCAGCAACCAGCATTAATTTTGATGTAGTAGTGTTTGTGCACATTAATCATTTTGGACAGGCCCCCATGCTAGCAGTACAGTTTTGATCTGTGCAGTGCTAGCACCTAAATTGATGTTGATGAATCGCTATACTTATCAAGTCAGTCATGATTTGCATGAGCATTGATGAGCGATCAACATTTTTACCCCATGTCCCCGGCTCTGCCTGAGGGATTCACGAGCATTGTTAATAATACTGAAATTGACACATATTGTACTAACGCGTGGAATATGACATGCTAATTATAATGTTTAATAGTGGAATGGATTAAGATCTGAGGAAATTATTGATAGAAGTGCATTAAAATGCCTGATTATAAAATACCCAGATTCATTGAGAGGGGGAAAAAAAGTGTTATGTTGGGGATAACCAACAATAAGCCAGTATTAATTAAATAAACTCTGATAGGGAGAGCAGGCTTTGTATCCAGGACTCACATCTCCCTGAAGGTGTTTATTTATATATATATATATATATTGTGAACGACAAGGACCCAACAGGAACGGTGAGGTTACAGGGAGCAGAGATAAAGAAGGTGGAGGATTTTAAGTACTTAGGCTCAACAGTCCAGAGCAATGGAGAGTGTGGAAAAGAGGTGAAGAAGCGTGTGCAGGCAGGTTGGAATGGCTGGAGAAAATTGTCCGGTGTGATGTGTGATTGGAAGGTATCGGAAAGAATGAAAGGAAAAGTATACAAGACTGTGTAGAGGCCAGCGATGTTGTATGGTTTAGAGACAGTGGCGCTGGGGAAAAGACAGGAAGTAGAGTTGGAGGTAACAGAGATGAAAATGTTGAGGTTCTCTTTGGGAGTAACGAGGATGGATAGGATCAAGAATCAGTACATCAGAGGGACAGCACATGTAAGAGGTTTTGAAGACAAAGTCAGAGAGGCGAGATGGAGATGGTTTGGACATGTACAGAGGAGGGATAGTGAGTATATTGGTAGTGGGATGCTGAGGTTGGAACTACCAGGCAGAAGACCTAGAGGAAGACCAAAGAGAAGATTTATGGATGTGGTGAAGGAGGACATGAAGGTAGTTGGAGTAGAAGATGTAGAGGACAGGGTGAGATGGAGGTGGATGGTTCGCTGTGGCGACCCCTGAAGGGAAAAGCCGAAAGGAAAAGAAGAAATATTTTATTTATTATTATTATTTATTATTATTTTTTTAACGGCAAAAAATAATCTGGGCATTAAAGGTTTAAATGTGGGGTCGGCGGTGTAGTGGTTAGACTGCTGTGCTCATGATCAGGAGGTTGTGAGTTCGAATCCCACTGAGACCCTCACTGTGCTAAGACCCCTGGGCAAGGTCTTAACCACAAGTGTGCCTCTGTTCACCCAGCAGGATAAATGGGTACCAGTAAAATATACTGGGAAGGTAACTTGCGATGGACGAGCATCCCATCCAGGAGGAGTTGAACTCCTGGTTGCTTCACGCTATAGAAACCGGGGATAAGCACCGGCCTGATGAGCCACTTGTCTCTGGTGTAAAAACCCAACAGACTTTACCTCCCTAAAGGTTTAAATAATAATAATAATAATACCACTCATCTTAGTTCAGCTTGGTGGGGCTATCTGTGCACCCTGGATACATTTATTTATTCTGTTTGGGTTAAAATTAAAGAAAAAGTTGAAGCTGATAACGTTCAATACATTCACCAAGTCCCACTCAGCCAGCAATAGATCCGGCAGAAGCATTTCTTTACCTTCTTTGAACCCACGTCTTTAAAACAAAGAGAGAAAGTAGTTTTTTGAGACATTTTCCTCTGGCAGTACAGAAGCATTTCACCGAGTTGGGAAACATTGCATGCACATTCCTCCTAAAGGGACGGGAAGTGCATACATCATTAATGACCCTTGCACGTACACAGAGTACTATCGCCATGTCAACTCTGGTTATGCGTCACTCTTTCCAGCTTGAGAGCTGAAGCAAATTTATTAGAAAGCCAAGCCAGCTAATGGAGAAGCCAGAGTTTTCCAGCTGTGCCAAATCTGATGTGTGACACCCAAATGAATGCGGTATATCAACCCTACTTCATTTTATGGGTGAACGAAAACCAGTTGGTTTGCTTTATACATGGGGTTCCCGAGGCATTTGGCTAAATGTATGCATGAGCTGTTCTTTGTTTACTGTGCATCAGACCGAGTGGTATCGACAGATCGAAGCAATACGTTCCGTCAGCCCTCTCAGCATGTATGCGCACGCACGCACACAAACACACCCTTTTAATCTGGTATCGATATTGCTTCCCGTGAATAATAAATAAATAAATAAAAAAGTGACATTTATTATAAAAATAGAACAAATGAATGTGATTTTGAGCTGGATGAACTTTTAACTCGTTTTTTTTCAGGGTGAGCTGCCACAACACTGGTTATAAACACATCGACCAGTTAATAATGCACAATTACCAAGAGTTTTAATGTGGACTTTAATATGTTCATACTTACAATGTACTTTTCACAATATATATTATAATAAAGTGGCTATATTGAAATATATTATTATTATTATTATTATTATTATTATTATTATTATTATTATTATTATTATTATTATTATTTCCAATCTGTGGAGTTGCAACTCCATCACTTAAGTCTTTGCATTGTAAGGTTACACTCTATGGAAAGTACAAGAAAAGCAAATCCTATGGAGCGACATATGTGGAGCTCGGCTGCGGATGCAATAAAAAAAAAAAGAAAAAAAGAAAATTATTATTCTAGTGACAAAAGTACAACTTTTAAAATAAATATATGACTATTAAGCAGGAAAGAGGGAAAGAAAAATGACACATGAATCAGAGTCAAGCTTTATTAGTTTTGCATGATTCCACGTACAAGGAGTACATTTTACATTTTGGGTAGTTGGTGTCTGTTGAACAGAATTATATAAGAAATGTTATTATATATTTAGATATAAATATATATTCAGGGATCCCTCACTTTTCGCGTTTAAGTGGGACCGAGATCCCCCTGTGACCACCGAAATCCGTGAAATAGGATCATCCCCCCCCGACTGACGTATACATACATACATACATACATACATACATACATACATACATGTATATATATCATCTCATCTCATCTCATCTTCTTCCGCTAAGTCCAAGGTCCGGTCGCGGGGGCAGCAACCTGAGCAAAGAGGTCCATATATATATATATATATATATATATATATATATATATATATATATATATATATATATATATATATATATATAACTCTTTGCTCAGGTATATATATCATCAGTTCATTTTCTGTACCTGCTTAATCCTAACTTGGGTCGCGGGGAGGCTGGCGCCCATCCCAGCCAACTTCGGGCGAGGGCAGAGCTTGCCAGGCCATCGCAGGGTGGAAACACGCTGACGGCTTTGCAGCCTACTCTTGTCGAAAGTCAGCAATGGTTCTTTTACATGCATCACACCATAGACAGTGAGAGACATGGCCGGCCTTTGATAATAACCCAGTTCGCTCCACTGGGGGGGACAGTGACAACCTTGTGCAGAGTGGGACTTGATCCCCCCAACCTTTTGGATCAGCAATCCAGCGCCCTATACTACTAGACCACCACTGCCCCAGATATGTGTATGTATATATATATATATATATATATATATATATATATATATATATATATATATATATATATATATTCAATGCTATCAATGCTTATATAACAATTAAACATTAAAAAATAATGCATAAGATAAAATAAAATATAAATTCACATACAGATGCATGTGCACACACACTCAGATGCGCACCTCACAACAATGTAAGTAGTTTTGATGGGAGGTTTTTGGCTGTTTTTTTTTTTTTGTTTGTTTTGTTTTTTTGTTTTTTGCATTATTGGTCTTGATTTTGTGGAATTTTCCTTAACCTTTTACCCTATTCTTCTTTAATTTCCTTATTTTTAATTTTAATTTAATTATTATTATTTTTTTTAAAAAGTAATGCACTGAAGCCACATGAATTGAAGCACAAAGCAGCGAGGGATACCTGTGTGTGTGTGTGTGTGTGTGTGTATATATATATATGGATCCTTGGTACTCAAACTTAATCCGTTCCCGACGGCTGTTCGGATTCCGATTTGTTCGGTTTCCCAATCCGCTTTTCCCTTTACAAATAATGTAAATGGTCTTCATCCTTTCCGTGGTCTTTTGAACAGACGTTAACAGCAAATTAAGTGAAAAAAAATATTGAATACAGTACACTATGTTATGGTGTATGTTGTGAGAGACTCTTTAACTGCACTGTGAATGATTTTTAGTGTGTTATGGCCTCTTACAAAAAAAGTTGCGTGTTGAAATGTGCATTGGAGTGGGGCGTGGCTGCCACACACGATGTGAAGTGCTAAACAAACACACTTGATGAGTGAGCTACACCTTGTCTTTCTCCACTTTTGTTGCTGAAGTGCCCTTGAACAAGGCACCGAGACGCCAACTGCCCCCAGTTGGGGATTAGGTGCCTTGCTGAAGCCTCTTTGCAGCCCTCCTACCATTAATCGGTTCGGCAGAAGAGTCAGTGAGAGTGAGTGAGGCACCTAGCAGTGTAATGCCTTTGTTTTCCCACCTAGGGCAAGTGGGCAAGTATGTTTGCTAACTGTATATTTTTGTGAGATGTACATCCACAATATAGTCCTTGTGTACACACTCACTGTGTGCAGGAGCTCATTCTGTATTTCTGTCTTTCCACTCCGTAGGGAACACGTGCAGGTTTATAACCAACTCAAGCACAAGGCCAGGTTTTCACTTTTCTGGCAGGTTGGAGAACTAATTAGGAAATGTTCTCAGTCTGTATCATGATGAAAGCACATTTCTGTCAGATGTAAAGGTGCTTGTGTGTGAGTGCATCAACACTGTAGGAGATTGTATACATTTATCAAATGGAGGTTACATAATTGTGTTCAGTCTGGAAGCTGTCAGGTTCATAATTATATTGCAATAATATTGTTTTAATTATGGAAGCAAAATGTTATCGCATTGCATAAAGGTCCGTCTGGGATTTTGCAACATTGATTAAATAAACAGTGCCAAGTTTATGTTCTGATTATGTTTGTAGTGGAAGACGAGCTAATGTTAGCATCATATTAACAGCAAAATCACACTTGATGAAGTCGTAATTCCAGGTTGGTGTTAAAATAATAAAAATATTAAAGCTTGATATAAACATTTAAAAAGTACCAATCAACAAGCAGCTTTATGAAAATATATTAGATTCCAATTTCATAATTTATTACACTTGTGTGTATGTGTGTGTGTATGTGTGTGTGTGTGTGTGTATAAGGATCCTTCGCTGCCGCATTTTAATTCATGCAGCTTCAGTGCATCGCATTTTTTTCTTTTTCAATATTCATCGAATTAAAAAATAAGAAAATTGATGAAGAATATGGGAAGGATTAAGGAAAATGCTGCAAAAACAAGGCCAATTATGAAAAAAAAAAAAAAACAAACAAAAAAAACCCCCTAAACTACATAACTGGCACATGATTCAAATTTAGCCAATGGCTGAGAGCTTTTGCTTCTCCACCCTGCTGATTGGTTGCAAATGATGTGCACACCTCTTTTTTTTCTCCTTCACGCACATTATCAATGTGATTGCCTGAATTGTGAATACAAGGTTTTTTTTTTAGTTTGTTTTTTATTATTATTTAAGCGCCATGATGTCACTCAAACACCCTGCATCTTCTCTAGCTTCTAGTAAGGAGTCTAAGCACTTTATTTATTTATATATATTATCACAGGACAGAATTAAATTTTCCTGCATTATTGCTGTATTAATGAGTAAGACTGTCTGTAGAATGTGTTTAAGAAGCGTATTTTAGCACATGTAATATCATACAGGGGATTCTTGGGTGGGGGAGGAATGTAACCCCCATGAATAATGGGCTCTTTATGAAAATACAGTGGTACCTCACCTTACGATAGTCCCAGCAAATGAAAAATCCAGGTTACGAAAAATATTTTCCAAAATTTTTTGTCTCTGTATACGAAACAAGTTCTCCTTACGAAACAGTCCAAACGTGCCATTCAAACATTAAAATGCACTATTCAAACAATGCACGAGCTGCTCTCGCATCAATGATGTTGAAACATTCCGCCCCGCTGGCCTCCCATTGGCTAGGAGGGATGACGCAGCTCCCCCCCATTGGCTATTATGGATCTGCATCTTCCATAATGCTTTTCATGTAAAGGACAGAGTTACTGTTGTTTCATGATTTATTTCTTGACTCAGGCTTTTAACTTTGCATAAACATGTGTAAGATTATAACTCTGCGAAGAAGACATGGTCAACACACGCGCATGCGTGCACACACACACACACACACACACACACACACACACACACACACACACACACACGTGTGATTTCCAGTGCAAGTGAGAAGAAGAAACGGACTCGTAGCATGCGGTTGTGTGATATTGCAAAGGAATATGGCCAAACTCATCTACCATCGGTACAATATTGAAGCAGAAGGAAGTATTAAAAGGTATACTTTTATCATTTTAAATGGTTTAGGCGGTAGTGTTGGGGCCTTGAAACGAATTACATATTTTTCATGTAAAATGCGGTTCAATTTACGAAAAATCCAGGTTAGGATAAAAGCTCTGGAATGGATTAATTTCGTAAGGTGAGGTACCACTGTATATCTTCTTTACCTTTTGGCTTTTTCCCTTTCTCAGGGGTCGCCACAGCGAATGGTTCTTTTACATAAACATCTCACCTCGACAGTCAGAGACATGGTCAGTCTTTGATAACCCAGTTAGCTACACTGGGAGGGGACAGCAGTGACAACCCGTTGGCAGTGGGACTTGAACCACCAATCTTGGGATCAGTGATCCAGAACCTTACCATCAAGCTACCACTGCCCTAGACAAATAAATCGGATGGATAAAAAAAATTGAAGATTTCCTACTGAAAATTGACAATGTTCAAAGATAACTGAACCGCGTCTAACCGAGACTGAGTTACTTCGGACATATAGCAAGAAGCAATGGGGTAGAAAACCAAAACATACAGGGATGTACAAAAGACTTGATAGAATGACAATGTGAAAAAATGAACTGGTATGTTGCTCCATGAAGTAGTGCAACCTTAAAAGGATCATACTTCTTGGCGCCAGTTCATCAATCACAAAGACGTAGAGTATCAATCATGATGCCTCAATATAAAGCCGGAAACCTTTGCAAACTCTGGACCGAAAAGTCTTCTCTGGGTATATCTTTGTCATACCTCACTTTTGCCAATGAAGCATATTAGCACATGAGAAATGTGATGCTAATAAGGAAAAACATGACCGAGTAATTTTACAACCCTTTTATATTTACAAAAGACATTCACATCACTTTTCATCCATGTTACATCTGACACTTGTCAACATCTATTATCACCTTCCAGCAGGCAGCTCTCACACAGTGAAGTGGGAGTAAAGCGTAGGGGATCTTTCAGCATTCTTTAACTTTTAAGCGCATGTGGGCAGCTGGAAATTAATGACTGTAATGTTGACAACATCATTGCATTCCGGGTACAAACATCCGCCTGCTAGTTCGCTAGTCATCTTAAAAAAAGAATGAATGCAAATGATAGATGTCCTTACCGAATAATAAACCTCATGTATAAATATTGTTTATGTACTGTATGTCTTTCCAGATATACAAAAGTTTCAGTCGTGTTGACCATCCTCATTCTTACATGCCAATTTTGATCTCCAATAAACTACTCAGCACTTCAAAGACACAGCAGATTTGTCTTAAGCGACGCCTACAACACTTGATCAAATTAAAAGTGTATTAAAAAAACAAAACAAAAAAAAAAAAAACAGGCAATGTATCTGTTATACAGTCAGCCCTCATTATTTACGGGGGTTATGTTCCTCCCTGACCCGCGAACCCCGAAAATCCACAAATTATTGATGCGGTTTTACAACCATATGTATGATATTACATGTGCTTAAATATGCTTCTGAAACACATTCTATAGACAGTCTTACTCAATAATACAGTAATAATGAGTGTGTATATATATATATATAGATAGATACACACACACACAGTGGTACCTCACCTTACGAAATTAATCCGTTCCAGAAGTGGTTTCATCACCTGATTTTTTCGTAAGTTAAACGGCATTTTACATGTAAAAGGCCTGATTCGTTCCAAGGCCACCGATACTACCCCCTAAACGCTTTAAAAATTATAAAAGTATACCTTTTAAGGCCGCCTTCTGCTTCAATATCGTACCGATGGTAGACGGGTTTTGGCCATATTCCTTTGCGATATCACTCACCCGCATGCCACGAGCCTGCTTCTTCTTTTCTTCTTCTTTTATATATATATATATATATGTATCCTAAGGTTGGGGATTCGAGTCCCACTCTCTACAAGGTTGCCACTGTCCCCCCAGTGCAGCTAACTGGCTAACTGGGTAATTAAAGGCCTGTCATGTCTATCACTGTCTATGGTGTGAGGCATACAAAAGAACCATTGCTGACTTTCGACAAGAGTAGGCTGCAAAGCTGTCGGCCTGTTTCTCATAGGGAGTTGGAGTCCCCTGAGGCAGTTTGTTCACAGTAACATTCTGGCAACTCCTGCAGCGGCATTGGAACCCAGTCGTATCGGCACTTGCCCTTCCACTGGATCCTTCCGATGGCGCAGAGAGAGGAGACTTGCTGTCCTCTCTTACTTTCCACCACGGCTCTGTGCAGCCATAGTCCTTCGGGACTAATGGAGGCATATATATATATATATATATATATATATATATATATATATATATATATATATATATATATATATATATATGGCGGGCCATGTCTCTCACTGTCTATGGTGTGAGGCATGTAAAAGAACCACTGCTGACTTGCATAAAGAGTAGCTGCAAAGCCGTCGGCGTGTTTCTGTTCCTTGCTAAAGGGTTGTGACAGGAAGGGCATCCGACGTAAAAACCTATGCCAAACCAAATGTGT
>CM045746.1:21646965-21666965 GCA_024760905.1 Plotosus lineatus
TAGTAGTAGTAGTAGTATAGTAGTAGTAGTAGTAGTAGTAGTAGTAGTGTAGTAGTAGTAGTAGTAGTATAGTAGTATAGTAGTAGTAGTAGTAGTAGTAGTAGTGTAGTAGTAGTAGTAGTATAGTAGTAGTGTAGTAGTAGTAGTAGTAGTAGTAGTATAGTAGTAGTAGTAGTGTAGTAGTAGTAGTATAGTAGTAGTAGTATAGTAGTAGTAGTAGTATAGTAGTAGTAGTAGTATAGTAGTAGTAGTAGTAGTAGTAGTAGTAGTGGTTGTGGTGGCACTATATATAGGGATCTCTACTTCGTGCTTCAGTTTCTGCGGCTTCGGTGCATTGCGGGTTTTTAAAAAATATTCATTGAAAAATAAAGAAAAATAAGAAAATTAAGAAAATATGTAAAAAGTTAAGGAAAATACCACAAAACAAGGTCAATTATGCAAAAAAAAAAAATGCAAACAAACAAAAACAAAATTATTATACAGGGATCCCTCGTTACTTCGCACTTCAATTCATGGGGCTTCAGTGCATTGCAGTTTTTGTTTTTTGTTTTTTTGTAATATTCATCAAATTAAAACATAAGGAAATTAAAGAAGACTAGGGGGAAATTTAAGGAAAATGCTGCAAAACAAGGCCAATTATGCAAAAAAAACAAACAAACAAACAAAAAAAAAAACCCAAAACCTCTTACATTTTTATGTGAGCTGTGTGTTTGTATGTGTGTGCATTTATGACATTGAATATGTCTTTATTGATATTATATACACATATACATGTATGTATACGTCAGTCAAGATGGTCAGTCCTACTTCATGGAAATCGATGGTTCCCCGGTCCCCATTAACCACGGAAAGTGAAGGATCCCTTGATACATATATATTAAAGATGCATAAAATCACTTTGTTCCGCACACTAATGAAGTGTCGTTTCTGTGGTGCTGCTGATGTTTAATAATTGTGCTCTGTAACTTTTCAACTCATCATGAAAACCATAATGAACTTCAATTCTTCAACCATAGATGCTCATAACCGACATAGAAGGAGAGGCACGAGTCAAAAATGATTGAGCAAACAGAGCGAATTGGCAAGAAGATGTTGTTTACAAAGTGCATTATTGAAAAGAAGAAAGGATTGGCGAGGGACTGGCGTGGGGGAAGAACGCATGAGATTGACAGGAAGAGAGACAGGGGGGAAAAAAAGAAAAACAGCCATTCACAGCACTTTGCTCTTTTACAGCAGCTGCACCTGCTTGTATCACACTGTCTGTCAACAACGTATGAGCACAGAGCAGCAATCTGCAAACAGGAAGTGTGTGTGTGTGTGTGTGTGTGTGTGTGTGTGTGTAACCATGTGTGCAGATTGCTGATCTGAGGCTGTAAAAAGCCAGGTGTTGAGTCGCCTCTCCCATCTTTCTCATGGCTGTCATTCCATTCTCACTGAAGGATGGTGAGCATAAAGCATAGAGAGGAAAAAAAAATCCCCCACAACACAAGCTACACTTTTTTGTTGTCCAGAGTCATCCACACTTGCACTCAAGTTATTAATAAATAAACACACGGATAAAGAAATAACAAAAAAAAAACAAACAAAAAAAACTCCATTTTGAGTAGCTGTAAATAATTTATACTTGATTACATGTGACCTGCTCCAGCATAATACAGATTAAATCGCAAGGTCGTGTTTTTTATAAGAACCAGAGTCGGTTAAAAAGGGCGAACCTGGGCGTAAATGCAGTATCGCCGAAAATACATCCTTCAAGGCAGGGCTGTCAAACTCATGCCACAGAGGGCCGTGTGGCTGCAGGTTTTTGTTTCAATCCAGTGGCAGCCCACCTGACTTTGCTCATTTAAACAAATGTTTGAGTTTTCAGGCAGTTGATTGGTCAATCTGTGTGCTCTGTACAGAGACTAACCAATCAGCTGCCTGAAGATCCAGCTCCGTGGTTTAAATCAGCAAAGTCAGGTGTGCTGCTGCTGCCTTGAAACAAAACCCTGCAGCCACACGCCCCTTTCTGGCCCGAGTTTGATATCTATGCTTTCACGCATAATCTTCGACATGACCCAAACTCAGATATCCATGAGCACAATCCATCCGTGCTAAGATATCTGTTTAAGAAAGCGTTTCGTGGCCACATGTTTCGTGGCCACATTCTTGTAATATAATTGTAATTTGCGCTTATTTTACTGATTTTAAACAACGTTCGTGGTTGCTCGGGGTATTTCCTGATTATTCGTATTCACTACCAGATTACTCTTCCTACCTACAGGATCCCAGAAGGATTCCACCAATAATACAATGCTATTCCAATGAGAAGCCTCATAACAGACTCAATTTGTAAATAGAACTCATCTGGTTCATCGAAAGCCAGATTTATTTAGAGTATGATTGCTCAAAAGTTTGCAATGCAGACGTTCAAAAACTGATTGCTATTTTTTTTTCAAAAGTAGAATTTACAAATTAGTGACATACAAAGTCTGCCATGGCTTGGCGAGCTGTCCGGGGGTGTATGCTGCCCTCGCTCGGAGTCAGCTGGGATGGGCGCCAGCCTCCCCGTGACCCTAATTAGGATTAAGCATTTACAGAAAATGAATGAATGAATGACATCTAAAGTGATGTAACTCAGTAAATTTCCACGATATAATCATGTAGAACTACTTATTGGAAAAGCATATTAAATTCTCTTTTCAAATATATCAATGCAGTAAAACCTCGGCTGACGAACGCTTAAGCTCACGAACTTTTCGCCTCAAGAACATTAAATTTGCGAGCATATAGTCTCTGCTGACGAACTAGTTTTCGGCGGACGAATCAAACCACGCGGTCGAACAGCGCCACGGTGGCGGCCACAAGAAGCTGGCCTTGCGCTCACGGCGTCACAGTTCGTCACCCCCTTTCTTTGAGTGCGGACGTGGTTTGTGTTTGATAGACATTTTGGACCATATTGAGTGTACTTTTGCTATTATGGGACCGAAAAAGACCCCACCACAGGCGGAGATCATTGAAAAACACGAACGAGGTGTGTGTTTGTGTGACTCAGCGTCCCAGTACCAGTACGCTAAGTCTACCATTGCTCCCATCCTTAAGCACAAGGAAGCTATTAAGGGTGCGTGTGTGGCTAAGGGTGTTTCCAAACAGTAGGCGTTTCCAAACTCTCCTTCCAAACAGTAAGTCCCTCCCTCCCTCCCTCCTCCTCCCACTCCATTCCATCAAGCCATCAACTACCATCACAAAGGTAAATAAAACGACTTTATTATACAGTACAGTTTATTTCTTTAATTACAATACAAGAGCACATTTATTAGACATAAAATAAGGTATATTTTTGTGTAGTTTTAAGGCTTGTTTAGTAGAAAATTATGTTTTATGGGGACCTGGGAACGGATTATTCTCATTTTAATGGTTTCTTATGGAAAATAAATGTTCGGAAGACGAACTTTTCGCCTCACACACACTTTCTGGGAACCAATTATGTTCGTGAGCTGAGGTATCACTGTATCTCAAATTCCCAACTTAATCCGTATTATGCTGGAGGGGGTCACCTTATACGTTTTTCGCATGGCAACTATCTAATAATAATAATAATAATAATAGCAGCAGAAGCTTGTACCATCAATTCAACTACAGCCGAACCTGAATTCAGTTTAATAAACTTATACAATTATCATAATTAATAACCTTTAGTCATAACTGATATTAATGCTTCAGTAATAGATGTGAAGGTAAAATTGCCCGTCGCCCCCCGCCCCCATCCCATGTAGGAACCAAAAATAGCTTGTCCTGTTATACATTGTCTAATCAGTCTATGCCTATATTTATTGATTTGACCCAAATTATAGCAAAATAAAAACATCTAATGAACTAATATAGCCGGGGTTTGACCTTTAAAGATCACTTAAGGTCAAAGGTAAGTGTCATATTTAAAAGGAAAAATGTTTTCCTATCAGTGTTCCTTCGTCACAACATGTGTATCTTTCTTCACTCACTTCAAAGTTATAAACTGTCGATTTCCGAATCTTCGTCACCTTGTTCCGCCTTGCACCTTTGGTCTTGATATTCCGAAATCAATTCTGAGTCATTTCTGGACAACAGCCTCATAAATTACAATACCACTGCCCAAAAAGAAACCAAAGTTCGTTGCGGCATTATCAGGAACCATGATGCTTTCTTTGAACTGACCAATCCAGTGTTGCCTTACCAGACAATGACAGTCCATGTATAAAAACTTCTGAACAACTCGGCTTGCTTGATGGTGGTCAACTCAGGCCTGGGAGGATATAGGTCATCTCTACGTGCAGACAGAATCAGTGGGGTGTCTAAAATCAAGCTCAATGATTCCTTTGTCTGCACGGATAGAAACTGTAGACTAAATGTTAGAGAATTGGGTTCAGGACATTAAAACAAAAAAACAACAACAAAACATGTTTGATTCTTTAAACTGCCAAAAAAAAAGTGTGGCAAGGGGAAGTGGGGGTGGGTGGGGGTCAAGAAGGGTATTTCCTTCGCTCTACTCTGCAGGGTTGGAGTGCCCTTGAGCAAGGTACCTACTTCCCAACTGCTCCCTGGCCACCCACTGCTCTAACAGCAGGTGCTCATTTTGGATGGGTCAGTTCAGGTCTTCAGTGGAAGTGCTTTCGAAATGTCTGAGGTGGCTCTGTTTCCTCACGTAAAGAAAGTCTACGGGAAGGAAAACTTTTGTTCTGTGGCAGTTTCTCTTAGAAAGAGTTTGTGTGGACAAATTTATTTTTAATAAATTCTCATTAAATTAATTCCTTTTGGTAATAATTAAAGGTACATATTTGTTCAGGGTGTAAATTGTTTCATAGGTACATGTAGGAGACATGCTAGCTGCCTTTATTGGTTATTCTTCTTATAAATAATTCCCTCCCGTTGTGGCACTGTTAAAACGGTGTACATTATAAGAATGCATACTGAATCGTTTTGTACTTCAGCTGCTCAGAGACCGGCAAGTCCATGTGTCTCTAATACGAGCTGTTGCGTCGCGGTCTTGTGCCCATGGCTGGTTATTTACGAGCTTGGCTGGCTGCTTGGAGGTCAGGGAAATGGCTTCTCTCAGCTGTAATTATGTGGCGATTGCTGATGTGCGAGAGGCACTCAGCCCTCATGGTTCAGATTTACACTCATGGTTGTGTAACGGATTGCACCCAGCCACTCTCGAATTCAAGGTCTAGCCATGGTGAGCAGAAACGCGGGGCTTTCGTTTGTCTGAAATTGTGGCTAACCTTTTGGCATTCTCCAGGTCACTATTAAGGTGAACTCTGCACTTGAAAAATGTTCCATCTAGCACTCGAACAGCTTTTTTTTTTTTTTTTCCCGTCTGCTCCACGAGATAAGGTTGTGAATCAAATGGTTGGTTTCAAGCCTTGTGAGGTTTAGTGTAGCTCATTAACTTGAATTCACTAATGTGCAGCAACGAGGCCGGTATAAGTGCACAGGATGAAATGATAATAAGGATGAGTTGTAAAAGCTGAAGGAATAGCAAATAAACATGACTTGCAATGCCTGTGATTTTACAACAAGGCAAAGTAACCACACAGTAGAAGTCAAGAATCGAGTGGCACAACAGCATTCTTTAATAAGAAGCTCGCGTTATTATCAGGAGATCACAAGTTGGAATCTTAATGCTACAGTCATCTGTGCCTGGGAATCTAAGGGGAAAAATACATGGCCATACTGTCCAGGTGGCATACTCAATCCGTCCCCCCGTCCTCCCGTCCCCGTCCCCCGTCCCCGTCCATCACAATGCCATTAGCCAACCGTGGTTGCCTGGATTCATGTATGTAGAAGACGGTAGATAGCACTTTCCATTGAGTATTGGTGCTGTGGCATAAGCAGCAGTTAGAAAATATATTAGACCTGGGGGCAGTGGTGGTATAGGGCGCTGGATCACTGATCCAAAGGTTGGGGGTTCGAGTCCCACTCTCCACAAGGTTGCCCCTCCCCCCCCCCCCCCCCCCCCCCCAGTGCGGCTAACTGGGTTATCAAAGGCGGGCCATGTCTCTCACTGTCTATGGTGTGAGGCATGTAAAAGAACCATTGCTGACTTCTGTAAAGAGTAGCTGCAAAGCCGTCAGCGTGTTTCTGTCCCTTGCTAAAAGGGTTGTGATAGGAAGGGCAACGTTAAAAACCTCTGCCAAATCAAACGTGCAAATCAGATGATTCGCTGTGGCGACTCCCGAGTAAAAGGGAAAAAGCCGAAAGGAAGACAGACAGACTCACATTATGAAAAGAACTGTTGCTTAACTTCTGCCTCCATTAGTCTGTAACTGTCATTTCACAGAGGAGAGCTGGATGCTGGGTAGAGCTGGTAATTAAACAAAAAAAGAAAAAAAAAGGAAAATAAGGATTAGGAAAATAAATTGAGAAAAAAAGTGTTAAAACAAAGCAACCAGGATGGGTTCTACTTCCTGTAGGTTTCTATTCTAACAGTGCCGAGAGCAGTGGTAGCTTGGGGTTAAGGTGCTGGATCACTGATCCCAAGGTTCAAGTGAGGGTTCAAGCCCCACACTCAATGGGTTGTCACTGTCCCCCCAGTGTAGCTAACTGCTTTATCCATTGCTGACTTTCAACAAGAGTAGCTACACAGACATCAGCGTGTTTCAGCCTTGCGGGCCATCCAGGGTGTACTCTGCCCTCACCCAGAGTCGGCTGAGATGGGCACCAGCCTCCTTGTGACCTTAAATAGGATAAAGAGGTTCAGAAAATGAATGAATTACTGTAGCAATGCCACTTATTTCAAAGTCATTCATGCCTCAAATCCTGTTCCCGTGATTTTGACCCTTCAAGGTCATTTAAGGTCAAATGTAATGGTATCATGCAAATGCCATATAAGTTAATATGACTGTTTTATTAGTAGCAGCTTGTCTACAGGCTCTCAGTTCACAGTTTTAAGTGCTCAAAATTCTGTCTTTTTAAATCTTTTTAATGTCCCTTAAGGTCAAAGGTGATTGTGTCATATGGAAGTGTGTCACTTTTTTTTAGATATTTACGCGTGACCTTGCTCTGACCTTGACCTTTGAACTAGACATTCCCAACTCAAATCATTTCAAATGTAATTCAAGTAGGGCAGTGTCCCCACAAAGCTGGGTCCTAATCTTTCCAGGGATGTGGTCAGGAATTTGTTCGCAGACAAATTAATAAACACTGATGACTACCGTGCTGCCGCCAAAACACAAAGCAGCTGAATAGAGTCGTAAAAACAAACCAAAATGACAGAACCATTACATGCTGGGAGGGGGATTTGTGACAGTCTGTTAAACTGGGAATCAATACAGTAGTTTTGGGGACGGGTGGGGGTGTGGATTACGTAAATGGGAAAAGAGACAACCATATTGTGATTAGTGGATGTCCGGCCCACCTTGCAAATATATTACAGATGCCTTTTAATTATTGAAAGTTTGCATTTTCTCCCAAAGTCCAGTGTGGGTGTTATGCCAGTTCACTTCTTCAGACTAGTCCCAATCACTCCGTAAAACTTTGTTTCTTCACACACACTACAATGTCCTCATTCCAGCTGAATGAAGCTTAAACATGAAGCCTTGATGAACACCTGATTGTTATGAAGCAACCTCAACACATCATTACTAAGCATAATGAGCCCTGAGAATCCTGATATCCTTTTCTGTAGCCAATCAGGCTTAATAGGCTTGCTGTACACCCCCCCACGACTCACTTTAGAATACGTCCGAAGGGAAATGTGTCTTTAATTGAGACCAAGAGTGCCTACTATTCCCATTAGAGAAACCCACAGCACTTTATTAGCTAGTTACCAGTGTAATTAAAGCCACAACTGGGACTTATTCACTCTCTTTATGCAAGGTTTGAGCCATTTCATATCGAAAGAAAAACATGTAGAGCAGTGAAACGTGCTTTAGAGATTCAGAGATGCAGTCAATGAGGAGTAAATAGACACACAGATATTTATGCACCCGGATCGCTACTTATGGCATAATTAGGTTCTCAGCACCCTTTTTAACCATCACTGAGACTTTAGTAACCTCATCAAAAACAATAATAATAATAATAATAATAATAATAATAATAATAATAATAATAAATATTCGGAATCGTCCCCAGTGTAGCTAGCCATGTCTCTCACTGTCTGTGGTGGGAGGTTCATATAAAAGAACGATTGCTGACCTTCCACAAGAGTAGCTACATAGCTGTCAGCGTGTTTGTGCCCCACGATGGCCTGGCAAGCTGTCCACGATGTACTCTGCCTTCACACAGAGTTGGCTGGGATGGGCGCTAGCCTCAATACGACCCTAATTGGGATTAAGCGGTTACAAAAAATGACTGAATGAATGGATTAGGATTCGCACCCAGGCCTGTTTGCTGTGAGTGGGCATGCTAACCACTGTAACACTGCTAATAATAATAATAATAATAAGAAGAAGAAGAAGAATATTTTAAAGATTATTTAATAATTTGAGAGAAGACTGCTGGTCTTGGCAGAGGTTTGTGCTCTCTAAGTTCTCTTATTTATTGATTTTAGCAGCCATTATTATTACAGCTCAAAAATAAACAACAATTCTTGTTTTACTGTTGCTGTCATGTTTGTTTGTTTACACCTATTGTGAGTACAATTGATCATCCATTTCCTGTCATAGACCTTCCTCCTCTTTGTGGCCTACTTTCTGGACAATAGACTGTAATGTGAATAATAATTATTATTATTATAATCTAAAAATGAATTAAGTTAAAGATGGGACTGATTCTTTTACAGCCCAGACTATAAGATTACATTATATTTCATGTTTAGTGGAAATTAAAGTCTAGTACACTGAGGTGAGATAATCACACAGTTGTAATTACCTTTTAACATCCATGTGCATATTTTGCTGTAGCTTGGAAGGTTGCCTGAGATAGAGATAAGGTAGTGGTATGGTAGTCTGTTGGGCTTTTGACACCCGAGTCTAATGGCTCATCAGGCCATTATTTCCATAGCGTGAAGGTACGAGGAGTTCAACTCCTCCTGAATGGGACGCTAGTCCATTGCAGTTTATCTTCCTAGTATATATATATATATATATATATATATATATATATATATATATATATATATATATATATATATATATACACACAGTAGGCCCTCGACATTTGCGGGGGTTCGGTTCCGAGCCCTCCCGCGAATCGAGATAATCCGTGAGTTCTGTACCCGGAAGTAAAACCCCATGTATGAGGTCACATGCACGAATGAGCAGCCGGAAGTAAAATACTATGTATCTATTACATGCGCTAAAATATTCTTCTTAAACACATTCTACAGACAGTCTTACTCATTAATACAGTATTAACGTCGTAAAATATAGTAATGATTAAGAAAAAAATTATCAATTTTTACTGTTATTTTTATCGATGATAAAATATAAACATTATAAAGCATATACTGTTGTAAAGCACTCATTTTAAAGTCTTTTTCAATTATTATTCCAGTACAGTACCCAAGTTAATTCTTAGAATGTTTGTGCGTGAGATCTTATGTTCTGTAGAATGTTTAACAAACGATACCAAAAGGATAAACTTCATTACGCTTCATGTCCTTTTACATTGAACTTGGAGTGACGTCTTGAAGTGACATCTCCAAGATGGTGCTTCCTAGAGGGCAACGTCGCGGAGTTCTCAGAGTCAAATTGTTTCTTTGTTCGTTTTAATTTGTTTTATTTGTATGTTCATGTTTTGCACGATGATTGGTTGACCCTACTACAGCTATGAGCAGCTTCAGCTTCAGGCAATTAAGCACACAACAACTTCTATCTTGAGCTTATTTGCTATTGGAGCTCAATGCTAGCGGTTAGCTAGTGGTTACCGGCTAAGCCCAAGTGGAGTTCTCAGAGTCAAATTGTTTCTTTGTTTGTTTTAATTCGTTTTATTTGTTTGTTCATGTTTAGCACTATGCTCGTCTATGATTGGTCAACCCTACTACAGCTATGAGCTGCTTCAGCTTTCGGCAACTAAGCACGTTACAACTTCTATCTTGAGCGTATGCTATGGGAACATGCTATGGGAGCTCCATGGTAGCAGTGGTTACCAGCTAGACCCAGGCGGAGTTCTCAGAGTCAAATTGTTTCTTTGTTCGTATTAATTTGCTTTATTTATTTGTTCATGTTTAGCACTATGCTCGTTTATGATCGGTCAACCCTACTACAGCTATGAACAGCTTCAGCTTCGGGCAACTAAGCACGCAACAACTTCTATCTTGAGCTTATATGCTATTTGAGCTCAATGCTAGTGGTTAGCTAGCGGTTATCGGCTAAGCCCAGGCGGAGGCTTGGTAGCACTTCCGGTCATACGACTTGAAAATGTTCAGTCCCTGCAAAACAAGATGGACGAGCTTCATGCTCACGTAGCAGCGAAGAAGATCTGCTGTGTTTCTGTGAAACATGGCTCGAGGAGAGTACACCCGATGAATCGATTGCTCCAGCCGGCTACATGGCCTTCATCTCCTGCAATCCCAAGCGCCGGAGTCGTTGTTCGGCCTCTTCCCGCCTGGTGTTTTTGTCAGCTAGGGTGCGGCTCACATTGAGCTGCCTACCATAGCATATTAGCTCTGCTAGCCACATCCCGGCTAACAAGCCCAGTTGAGTGTGCTTAGTTATACACGTCCGAAGATACTCCGATCTTATAACTGTAGTAGAGTCGACCGGTCGTAGACAAGCATAGAGCAAAACATGAACAAACAAAACAACAAATAAAACAAATTAAAACGAACAAAGAAACAATCTGACTCTGAGACCTCTGCGACGTCGCCCTCTGGGCGGCGCCATCTTGGAGACGGCACTCCAAGTTCAATGTAAAAGGACATGAGGAGTATGGTAATAAAGTTTATCCTTTTGGTATCGTTTGTTAAACATGCTACAGAACATAAAAATCTCACACATAAACATGATCTTAGGTACTGTACTGGAATTTCTTCTTCTTTTCGGCTTTTTCCTTTTCTCGGAAGTCGCCACAGCGAATCATCTGATTCGCACATTTGTTATGGCATAGGTTTTTACGTCGGATACCCTTCCTGTCACAACCCTTTCGAAAGGGACAGAAACAAGCCAACGGCTTTGCAGCCTGCTCTTTACGAAAGTCAGCAATGGTTGTTTTACATGACTCTTGCGCCCTATCCACTAGACCACCACTGCCCCGGAAGGTACTGTACTGTACTGGAATAATAATTGAAAAAGATTTTAATACAACAGTTCAGAGAAAACCGTTGTTTCTCAGGGGAAAGTCTTATTTCTTCAGAAGAGACATCCAGCGTTCTTAGCTAGAGAAGACGCATAGTGTTTGAGTGGTATCATAGAGCTTAACTGGTAATTAAAACACACACAAAAAAGAGGCTCATTGACAACTTGTGCGCGAATGAGGAAAAAGGGGCGGAACATGAGCTCAACCAATCGGGCGAAAGGAGGACAGCCATTGGCTGAATTCGAATCACGTGCCGGTTGCTCGGCAGTCAGCGAATACTCAAACCTTGGGTGCAAAACCGCGAATAGTCAAGGGCCTACTGTGTGTGTGTGTGTGTGTGTGTGTGTGTGTATATATATATATATATATATATATATATATATATATATATATCTTCTCTTCTTTTCGGCTTTTCCCCTCAGGGGTCGCCACAGCGAATCATCTGCCTCCATCTCATCCTATCCTTTGCATCTTCTTCTCTTACATCAACGACCTTCATGTCCTCCTTCACCACATCCATGAATCGTCTCTTTGGTCTTCCTCTCGGCCTTCTGCCTGGTAGTTCCAGCCTCAGCATCCTATTACCAATATACTCACTATCCCTCCTCTGTACATGTCCAAACCATCTCAATAAATATATATATATATATATATATATATATATATATATATATATATATATATTTTTTTTTTTTTTTTTTTTTTTTTTTTTTTTTAATACGGTATTCATTTATATTGCTAGGTGAACAGAGACACATTCATGGTTAAGACCTTCTAAGGTCTAACTGGGATTCAAACACACAACCTCCTGATCATGAGCCCAGCACCCTTACCACTATGCCACCTGCCTCACTCACCTCACTTTTGCTTGAGGACAGGTTCTAAAAGTAGTTTGACCATGTGTGACTCTTATAAACACTGGGGTTATTGTCGCACCATATGGGTGACTGAAAATTTGAATGAAAAGACCAATACAGAGATCCCTCCCTACTTCGCGCTTCAATTCATACGGCTTCAGTGCATCGCATTTTTTTTTAAAATATTTATCAAATTAAAAAAATAAGGAAATTAAGGAAGCATAGGGGGAAAGTTAAGGAAAATTCTGCAAAACAAAGTGAGTTATGCAAAAAGAAACCCAAACAAACAAAAAAAACAACTCGAAACCTCCCCTCAAAACTAGTTACATTTTTGTGAGATGCGCATCTGAGTGTGCGCGCCCGCATCTGTATGTGTGTATATTTATATTTCATTTACATCTTGTGCATTCCTTTTGTATGTTAAATTGTTATTATAAACATTTATAGTGTTGAATATGTATTTATTGATATTATATACACATAGACATGTACGTATACGTCACTCGGGATTTTGGTGGTCACTGGGGATCTCGATCTCAATTAACAGCAGAAAGTGAGGGATCCCTGTATAATAATTAAAATCAAATTTTTATATCTTGTTCAAAGTGGTTCATGACAGCAGTCAGAGTAGCTTAATATTCACCAAATACCTGGTTACTTTTATTTATTTATTTATTTATTTTTAAACACACCCCCCCCCCCACACACACACACACACACACACACAAACACAGTTAATTTCTCCTCAAATTTACAATTGTAACCAGCCAAGTGCTGCCTCACTATCACACACAACTACCACCAACCAGAGTGGGGCCTAAGCATGCACACGCCTCTGTGACATGCAAAGATACCGCCCACCTCTTTGCGAATTGCTGCACATGTGCTTTTGAAAGTGGTCAAACACAATTGGAGGAAAAGCACTATCCACACCTTTTATACAGATGAGCTCACAGATGACCGTGATAAGTTGATTCCTCCTGTGAGTGACGGGGACTATATGCCATCCAATCCCTCCCATATGACCTTGGGAAAATTAGCCCCAGGATGGCTGCAGCATCAACCTAGATTTGGACTTATGATCTCCAGGTTGATAGTCACGCACCCTGACCATCGGGTTTTTCAATAATGCGTCTTTGAACCTTGATGTAAAATATCAGAAATAAATCTTTTTTTCTTGTGTTTTTTAGCAATTGTTGACCATTATTAATAATTAGTAATAATTAGTAATAATAATTTGTAATCTTGCTCGGAGTAGAACAGCTGTTCCTCGGCATTGAGAGGAGGTAGTTGTGGTGGCTCGGGCATCTGGTTAGAATGCCTCCCTAATGCCTCCCTGGTGTGGCATTTCGGGCATGTCCAACCGGGATGAGTCCCCGGGGTTGACTTAGAACACTCTGGAGGAACTATATCTGTGAATGCCTCAGTGTTCCCCCAGAAGGGCTGGAGGAAGTGGCTGGTGAGAGGGACAGTTGGACCTCATTGCTTAAGCTGCTGCCCCTGCGATCTGACTACGGATTAAGCGGAAGAAGATGAGATGGATTAGTAATTCCATATGTTTGAGCTACTTGCTTGTTAACATAAGACTCACGAAAAGAATTTAAAATATTTCAATTTAAAAATATTTCATGATGACGTTTCCTTTCAGTTAAGTTGACAAGAAATTGAGTTATAAGTTGAAAGCCTATTTTGGGCAGTGGTGGCTTAAGTGGTTAAAAGGTCCAAAGGTCAGCAGTTCAATCCCCACTGTCACCACTGTTGGGCCCTTGAGCAATTGCTCAAGATGTATAAATATAATAATGAAATTGTAAGTCGCTCTGGAGAAGAGCAAATACGTGGCTTAGTCAGATGGTGTGGAGGGAAGATGGGCGGATCCCAAAAGACCTCCTGTCTGGAGAACTGGCCCAAGGGCACCGCCCAACAGGCAGACCCTATCTGCGCTACAAAGACGTCTGAAAGCAAGACCTGAAGGTCCAGTCAGCAAACCTCAACACCTGGGAAGCCACCGCCTCAGACCGGTCGGCTTGGAAGGCGATAGTCAGAGCAGGTCTCACCAAGTTCGATGCCGCGCTTGCAGAAAAAGGTGTGTTTGCTTTATTCAGTGCTTGTTTATCCACCTCTAATTTCACAGACATGGTGTTGTTTACGCCCCCTGTTGGAAACAGAAGAAAAGGTAAAATGAGGTTATGCAAAGCATCCTTGTTTCGCCGAGCCTGTTTATAGTCACCGCTAACACAGCGAGCTCTGCAATGGCACAGTCATTTACAAAGACTGAGATCTCCAATTCTCTCCATTGAGGCTTGTAGATGAGAAAAAATGACTGTTGACATTCGCTATTGATTTCACATTAACGGATCGGTCTCCTTTTCAGCCAGACACATTGATTTCTATTACCAACACATCGCGCCAAAGTGCCTCGATCAACACTTTACTGAAGCAGCCCTGGCTTTTCAAACATAGACTGCTGATATATATATATATATATATTCTTTCTTTTTACATAATTATTCACCTACCACATACCACAAAGAAACTGATGATGGTGGAATTGAGATGAAATTTTATAAAATATGAGGTTGGGGGAACATGTCAGTGCCTTTATATAATGCATTTGGGGAACCATTTTGATTTAAGTTCCATCAGTTAGCATTATTTCATATTAGAAAGCTGAAATTTGGAGATGCTAATCATATCTAAGCAGCACTGTGTGTGTGTGGGGGGTACTTTTAAAATGAAAGTTATTTGCATGTTATTGAGATGGTTTGGACATGTACAGAGGAGGGATAGTGAGTATATTGGTAGTAGGACGCTGAGGTTGGAACTACCAGGCAGAAGGCCTAGAGGAAGACCAGAGAGAAGATTTATGGATGTGGTGAAGAAGGACATGCAGGTAGTTGGAGTAAGAGTAGAAGATGCAGAGGATAGGGTGAGATGGAGGTAGATGATTCGCTGTGGTGACCCTGGAAGGGAAAAGCCGAATGGAAAAGCCGAATGGAAAAGAAGAAGATGTGCATGCTATTGAAATTGGACTCCATCAATGCAGCTAACTGGGTTATCAAAGGCCGGCCATATCTCTCACTGTCTATGGTGTAAGGTTCATGTGAAAGAACCATTGCTGACTTTCGACAAGAGGAGCTGCAGAACCGTTAGCTTGTTTCTGCCATGGGATGGTCTGGTGATCTGTCCAGGGTGTAGACTGCATTCGCCCAGAGTTGGCTGAGATGGGTGCTAGCGTCCCCATCACCCTAATTAGGATTAAGTGGTTACAGAAAATGAATGAATGAAGTTAAAATAATTTAAGATACAATTAGTAGCTGAATATGGCTTCTTGATGTTCGTATTAAAACTATCTATTTAGCATCAGTTTATAATTTTTTAGCTTAATGATGACAAACTATGTACAATGTTTACATTGTACTTTACATTTTACCATTTGATGCCTTTGACACTGGGTTACACAAGAAAAGATGATTTATATATAGTAATGAGTTAGATACGTGTAGTCATATATAGATATAATGAGATCGATAGTAATGAGCTTATAGCATATTTTAGGTGATCTGAGTAGTTGAGGTAATAGAAAGGTAATGAAACAAAGGAATACCTGCCAAAGTTGTATATTAAATTTATGAAACTTAGATAATGACCATAAAGGGAGCTGCATTAGTTTGGGTTAGAGCTATTATATATTGTGAGAATTTCAGAGGGCAATCATCAGCATCATTCATAGAATGTGGAAACATATATAAGTGTATGAATACATTTGACATATATTTGTATAAATGTCAACATTTGCGAACCATGTATTGGCATGTTATTATAAGCTATGACGTATAAAATCATATGAATAAACGTTAACCTTATATATATATATATATATATATATATATATATATATATATATATATATATATATACATCCCTCACTATTTTGTGCTTCAGTTTCTGCGACTTTAGTGCATCACAGATTTTTCAAAAACATTAATTGAAAAGGAAACTGAATAAGGAAAATTTAGGAAAAATAGGGAAAACGTTACGGAAAATGCTGCAAAATATGACCAATGATGCAAAAAAGAAAAAAAAAAAAAACCCAACCCCTCCCCCCCAACAAAACTACTTACATTTTTATATGAGGTGCACATCTGAGTGTGTATTTATATTTTATTTTCATCATATGCATTGTTTTTGAATGTTTAATTGGTATTATAATCGTTTATAGCATTGAATATGTATTTATTGATAAATTTAAACCAACTGTTTTTAAAGAAGCAGTACATTGTTTTTCATCTCTGAAGGAATAATTAAAACAGGGTTTTATACAGGAATTATCTGTCAGGCTTTTAACATGACCACCTTGAGCTGGATGGCACATTGCTGAAATGGTAAAATCAGTTTCCATATGTGTGTCAAATGGTTGTTGTGATGCGCAAAGTGTGGTAGTTGTGGTTGTAGTAGTAGTGCTTGTCACCTCTCGCTTTCAACTAACACCGCTGGCTAGCAGCTTGCCTGTGAAAAGGGGAGCCGAGTGAGTAAGTCTCTCCCTGCCAGTACATAGCCTCTCCACCATCAAGCCCCATGTAGTGCCTCCTCGCGGCGACACATGGTAACTGAGTACCTTGCGGACTCAGGCTGAACTACAGGGGACTCGGAGGAGGTTTGGCCCCCAGACATGCAGCATGCAGGCCCACCGGCGTGTGGACACGCCCTGATGCCCATAACCCAAATCCCCAACTATGGGTTAAATAGTCTCACTGCCTTGTGGATTCCCTTGGTTGGGAGAAGGCTAAGGAGTAAACCCTACAGAAATCCGGAGTGGAGCCCCTAAGGCAGTTGGTCTGAGGATTCCCCTACCTTCTGGCAACTCCTGCAGCTGCGCTGGTACCAAATTGTACTGGATCTTCCTTTCCTTTGGATGCTATCAGCGAGGCCGAGAGGGGGGACTTGACGTCTGGGCAGCACAAGTTCTCCATAGTTCCCGCCCAGGCTCGTAGCGCACTGGAGAGGACACTCCAGCGTTGATGCAAGACTACGGCTCAACACGGGAAGTAGCAGTTACCGGTTAAAAGCTCATTCCGATTGGCGTAGGATACGGGCGCCTGGGGCTACTTCCGACAGTAGGAGAGACCATCGTGTCTCACTGGACAGCTACCGCCCGCTCCAAGCTGGGCAGCCCCCAGCCAGTAAGGTGCTGTCCCGCCACAGCTCACCTGGCTTGCTGGGTGCATAGGGCTTAGGGACTGACCATCTCGACAAGCAAGCTGTAAATTCTGCACCAGGCAGACAAAAACGGATAGATACGAAGACTCCAGCTCTTCGAATAGCAAGCTGGAACGTATGGACTATGTGTCCTGGACTGACAAGTGATCTTCAGCAAATTGATGATGCCCGCAAGACTGCAGTCATCGACCATGAACTGACACGTCTGAATATCGACATTGCTTGTCTACAGGAAACCCGCCTGGCTGACAGTGGTACCATCAAAGAGGCCAACTACACCTTCTACTGGCAGGGCCTGCCACAAGACAACCCGAGACTGCATGGTGTAGGGTTCGCTGTGAAGAACTCGTTGACGACGGCGATTGAACCTCCTACCAGTGGATCGGAGAGAATCCTCACTTTACGCCTCTCAACAACTGCAGGTTTTGTAAATCTCCTCAGCATCTATGCACCAACACTCAGTTCCACCCCAGAGGCCAAGAACCAGTTTTACGAGGCTCTGGATGATACAATTTCCAGGATCCCCAGCACTGAAGGATTTTACCTACTAGGAGACTTCAATGCTAGAGTGGGTGCCGACTGTGACACCTGGCCTTCCTGCCTTGGTCACCATGGCATAGGCAGCATGAATGAGAATGGACAGAGGTTGTTGGAGCTGTGCTGCCATCATGGCCTGTGTGTAACAAATACATACTTCAAGTGCAAAGACCACCACAAAGTTTCCTGGAGACACCCCAGATCTTGCCACTGGCACCAGCTGGACCTTATCCTCACCAGGCGCACGGATCTGAGCAGCGTTCTCCACACTAGAAGTTTCCATAGCGCAGACTGCGACACAGACCACACCCTCGTTGGAAGCAGGATACGGCTGACAACAAAGAGGATCCATCACTCTAAAACTAAAGGCCTCCCACGCATCAACACCTGCTCCTCAAGGGATCCCCAGCGAATCCAATTGTTTCATGACACAGTCAAGGAGAAGTTTGCTTTGCAGACTCCTGGCAAAGACATCAACAGCAAGTGGAGCTTCCTAAGAGATACTATCTACACAACAGCCCTCACCGCTTTTGGGAAAAAGGAGCGTCGGAGTGTAGACTGGTACGAGGCTCACTGGGAGGAGATGCAGCCTGTGACAGAAGCCAAGCGGGAAGCCCTCCTAGCATACAAGCAAAACCCCAGCACCAGTACTCGGGACACCCTCAAAGCTGCAGGAAACAAGGCCTGGCAGACAGCCCACCGCTGTGCAAACGACTTCTGGCTGAACCTCTGCAGCAAGATCCAGATGGCAGCTGACACTGGCAATGCAATGGCCATGTACAATGGCATCAAGACAGCTACTGGCCCAATCACAATTAAGACTGCACCCCTCAAGACCAAGACCGGGGAGGTGATCACGGACCAAGGCAAGCAGCTTGAACGCTGGGTGGAACATTACCTGGAGCTGTACGCAACTAAGAATGTGGTGACCGATGCAGCATTAAATGCCCTACCAAACTTACCTGTCATGGAGGATCTGGATTACCTGCCTTCAGTGGACGAACTGGGCAAAGCCATTGATTGTCTGGCCTGTGGAAAAGCCCCTGGAAAGGATGGCATCCCCCCTGAAGTTTTGGAAGAGTGGCAAGCCAGCACTCCTGCAGCACCTCCATGAGCTGCTGTGCTTATGCTGGAAGGAAGGGTTCATCCCCCAAGATATCCGCGATGCAAACATTGTAACCCTCTACAAAAACAAGGGTGACCGCAGTGACTGTAACAGCTACCGTGGCATCTCCCTCCTTAGCATCATAGGGAAAGTCTTTGTTCGTGTTGTCCTTACTCGCCTTCAGATTCTTGCTTCCCGGATGTCCCCAGAATCGCAGTGTGGTTTCAGGGCAGGCCGATCCACAGTCGATATGATCTCACTTCGTCAACTGCAAGAGAAGTGTCGGGAGCAGCAGAAGCCCCTGTACATTGCTTTCATAGACCTGACTAAAGCATTCGACCTGGTCAGCAGAAGCGGACTCTTCAGCCTCCTGCAGAAGATTGGATGTCCTCAAAGGTTACTTCAAATCGTGACCTCCTTTCACGAGGACATGCACAGCACAGTCTACTTCAATGGTGGGACTTCTGCAGCTTTCCTAGTGAGCAGTGGTGTGAAGCCAGGCTGCGTCCTAGCTCCGACACTCTTTGGGATATTCTTCTCGATGCTTCTTCAGTATGCCTTCTCTGACAGTGAGGAAGGGATCCATATCCACACCAGGTCAGATGGAAAATTGTTTAACATATCTCGACTGCGCGCAAAGATGAAGGTGAGGCAGGTCCTCATCTGTGAGATGCTGTTCGCGGATGACGCTGCACTGACGTCCCACACTGAGGCTGGTCTTCAAGAGCTAGTCAATCGCCTGTTCCATGCCTGTAATGAATTCGGACTGACCATCAGCCTGAAGAAGACAAACATCCTGGCCCAGGGCACAAACACAGTCCCAAGCATCAACATAAATAACACGCAGCTTGAGTTCATGGACTCCTTCACCTACCTGGGATCCACTATCACCAACACTCTCTCTCTTGACATAGAGATCTCATGCAGAATCGGGAAAGCCACCGCAGTGATGTCCAAACTGAACAAGCGTGTATGGAGTAATACCCAGCTAACAGAGAACACCAAGCTACGTGTCTATCAGGCCTGTGTACTCAGCACACTCCTTTATGGCAGTGAGGCCTGGTCCACGTATGCTGGTCAGGAAAAGT
>CM045746.1:21669465-21739465 GCA_024760905.1 Plotosus lineatus
ACTATCGATGTGTTTAATTTATGAAAAGTTCCTAAACTTCGGGCATATTGTATACGTAGGGGTCGTCCCGGTTGTTCCCGCAAGCGTAAAGATGAACTCGTTGCGCTTGGATTTTCGGCGACGTTACAAAAACTGCCGATAGTTTTGTCAAAGGCTGAGGAATCTGCACAAATCCAACGTGACTATGCCAGCTTGTTGACATTTGAAGTGGATGAGGAAATCGTGACAATTTCCGACCCCTTGGGACTTGAAGACGGCAGGGAGACAGAAAATAACGCCTTATCAACGTGGCCGCCGTGTCTGTATGCTGATATAGTGGATTTTTTGATAATGAAGGACCTGGCACCCGTACTAGCGCGACTTCGTAATGACTACAAAGATGATAAATATTAGTTTTACACCTGCACCGAGTGATCTGACAGCACTTGTTAGTCTATTTCACACATTAACATAACTTTAACATAAATTAACATACCTATTTGATATAAAGAAAAAATGACATTGAATTTACATATTTAATTTGGCATTGCCGATTTTTATGGTAAATTAACAGGTAAATACAAGGTAATACAGTAGCCTATAGGGTCTATGAATTCGAATAAAAAACACTTTAATTATAATCTTACTGCTTTAATCCAACGTTTGCGTCCCTTTGGATCCTTCAGCTCGGTGGGGAAGGTAAATAGCGTGAACGGCAGCAGACATATACACGCGTTAGTCCAAAATTTGCAGGCATGTACACCGCAAACTAGCTTTTTCCAACTCTCGAGATGATACATGTCGTTCCCACAGTTCACTGCGGCACAATGCGCACCTGGCATGGCGATAATTTAAGGCTTAAGGCAGACTTTCAGCGGCAGTTGTTCGGATGTGTTTCCATACAACAGCAAGTTGCTGCAATAAAGTTTGGTAGTAGTGACCCTCGGATCAGCTGTTGGGTCACATTCCCCGCACATGCACAGTCGTAATGCGAATTGTGTCTCTTAGTAGATGGTAGAACATCACTCTTCAAAATCCAAATATTGCGTCGCAGTGGTGGATGATGCTTTCTGAAGACATTACACACTTTGAAGTTGTTGGTTTCTGTTCATCTGTAGGGCAGTGGTGGCTTACTGGTTAAAGTGATGAATTACTGATCCAAAGGTCAGTGGTTCAATCAACACTGTTGGGCCCTTGAGCAAGGCCCCGATCCCTTTATTGCATTAAAAAATGATAATTGTAAGTTTGTTCTGGATAAGAACATTTGCTAAATGCTGTAAATGTAAAGGTGATGATGACTTGTGCTGGTAATGTGGCATTACAGCAAGCCTGGTAAGGGTGCGATATACTTTTCTATTTTCTTTTCGAGTTTGGTGAGGGTTTGCACTATGAGCAGTCTTGTTGACCTGTTTCCAGATATTGTAACTTGAAAATCAAATTTACGAGTTAGCATTTGCAATATTTTATTGCCAAGGAACAATTCAGTGAGTGCTGCCCACTCAAAATATGACCATGAACTCATAAATGTAAACAGCTCATATTTATGAGAAAATAAATAAATAAATAAATGGTAGGGGTGAGAGGGTTGATGAGAAATGTCTTCAAAAATGAGGACTGACTCTTTGGTTCTTTGTTAAATAGCCTTGCATGTCTATACATTTTAAGGCAATATGTATCAAATTTTATATATATATATATATATATATATATATATCGCTACTTCGCACTTCAGTTCCTGCGGTTTAGGTGCATCGCAGGTTTTTCAAAAAATATTAATTAAAAAAACAAAAAAAGTAAGAAAATTAAGGAAAATGCCACAAAATAAGGACAATTATGCAAAAAAGAAAAACCCAAACAAAAACAAAAAGACAGCCCAACAAAAGTACTGTACTTACATTTTTATGTGAGGTGCGCATCTGTATGTGTGGGCGTGTCTGGGTGTGCGTCTGTATGTGTGTGCATTTATATTTTATTTACATCTTATTCATTATTTTTAATCTTTAATTGTTATTATAATCATTTATAGCATTGAATATATTTTTTATTGATATCACACACATATACATGTACGTATACATCAGTGGGGGGGGGGGGGGTGATCTTACTGTGCGGAAATTTGGCGTTCGGGGAGGGTCTCAGTCCTCATTCACCGAAAAGTGAGGGATCACTGTGTACACACACACACACACACACACACACACACACACACACACACACACACATATATATAAGAACTGGGATCGACCCCGAACATTCTCTGGAATAACTATGCTTTTTGGCTGGTCTGGGCATGTCCTGCTGTCCTCTCTGAAGAGCTAGAGGAAGTGACAGAGAAAGACATCTCAACCTCATTGCTGAGACTGCTGTCCCCACGACCTGACCCTGGATAACGGGGATGATGATGATGATGATGATGATGGCATGAAGCGATTGGAGATGTAGTGCACCGTAGACGTTTGAAATGCTGTTGGGCTGAACAGTTTTTAAAGATTGAGACTACACTGCAGAGCTCTGCTGAATCAATAATAATTTACCAGCCTGGATATTGAAATATGTTGCCTTTAGCACACTGCATCAGGCACAAATGAGCTGTAATTTCAACGCCCTGTAAAAATTTCAGTTTGTTCCAGATTGTTTCCACTTTACATGTTCGTTCTGAAGCCGATGTGAAGGTTTAGTCTCTTACACAGCGCTTTTTTTCTTTCGTTTTTCTTTTATTATGACAGCTCGAGTGTTGAGGTCTGTGTTTTGGGTGTGCTAAGTCATTCCTCTTTCACACCTTATACAAATATGTGGCACCTGCAGCCTCATGGTTAGAGAAGAGGCTTTGAGACTGCAAGGTTATTGGTTCAAATCCTAAACCAGCAGGAAACATTGTGCGGCGGGGGAGGAGTGAGCTGCTCACATATATAGGTTTTACATGAACCTCACACCATAGACAGAGACATGGCCAGCTTTTGATAACCAAGTTAGCTGCACAGGGTGGGGGTGGGCGGTGGGGGAGGGGCGGTGGCAGCCTGTTGAGGGTGGGGCTTGAATCCCAACCTGAGGATCAATGATCCAGCACCCTTGCCATCAGGCCACCACTTCCCCGTCAGGTAATATGAGACTTTTTAATGACCAGCTTATGCATTAGAAAGCAGCATTAGTGTGACAACTGTGACAGAATGATGCTGTCGGGCGTGTTTCTGTAAATCCTCGAGAGAAAAAGCTATAATTGTGATTATTGATCCCTAAGTGCAGTGCAACATGGGAAAGAATGCCAGTGTGTTAGTCGCACCCCCAGAAACGTTGTGTTGTGCTTTCTGCTCCCTCACCGCACAAGCAGGAAACCAACTGAACATTTTTCAATGAGAAGTTTTTTCTTCACAGAGACGCCACACTTCATGCCTCTCAACACACACACACACACACACACACACACACACACACACACACACACACACACACACACACACACACACACACACACACACACACACCAATATTCACTTGATTATTGTTCCTACTGCTTTTTTCTTTTGCTTTTGTCTCACTCTGTTTAACTCGGTTCCTTTTAATGGCCGTTGCTGTCAATAAATCTCATGCGGTGAGACTTTCTGAAGTGCATTTTCACCTCATTACATAAAAGCATGGAAAAGGAAAACAGAGGTGAAGTTTTCTAAAAGGGAATGTGTCCGTCACTGGAAATGGAAAGACAAACAGATAGAGGCAATTATTATATTAATATGTTAGTGGAAGGGCCATCAGTCAGGAAAAATCAACCAATCAATCAATCAATCAGTCTGCAATAGTTTCTATAATAAAATATTTACATTTGGTAAGAAATACACAACTGCTTTGCTATGTATAGAAACACCTGCTTATCAATTATTTTTGTTTTGTTTTCCTGTATTAATACAAAATTTAATCCTTCAAAAAGTGAACACACACACACACAAACACACACACACACAAACACACACACACACACACACACACACACACACACACACACACACACACACAGGGCAGTGGGCTGCCACACACATTGTTGGCTTCCAGAGAGCAGTTGGGGGTTAGGTGCCTTGCAAAACGATACTTCAGCTATGATTGTGGAGGGAGAGAAGGTGTAGCTCACTCAACCCACAGCCACACATTTTTTAAAACACGATACTCTGTATGGGATTTAGTGTTAACTTAATAGCTGTGAAGAACAAAATCGGGCTTAGTATACATTTTCAAATGACACATCAATTTCCTGTTGAAGAGTAAACAGCAAATCAGAATATATATATATATATATATATATATATATATATATATATATGGGGCAGTGGTGATCTAGTGGATAGGGCGTAGGATCGCTGATTGGGGCTTCGAGTCCCCACAGGGTTGTCACTGTCCCCCCAGTGCGGCTTAATGGGTTATCAAAGGCGGGCCATGTCTCTCACTGTCTTTGGTGAAAGGCATGTAAAAGAACCATTGCTGACTTTCGTAAAGAGTAGGCTGCAAAGTCATCAGCGTGTTTCTGTCCCTTGCCAAAAGGGTTGTGACAGGAAGGGCATTCGACATAAAAACCTATGCCAAATCAAAAATGTGCGAATCAAATGATTCGCTGTGGCGACTCCTGAGTAAAGGGAAAAAGCTGAAGATATATATATATATATATATATATATATATATATATATATATATATATATATATATACCAAAAGGATAGGACAAAGACTTTCTATTGAAACTCCATTTAGTGATAAATGGAGTTTCAATAGAAAGTCTTTGTCCTGTCCTTTTGTTATTTGCTCTACCAAAAAGTATTGAGCACTCTCCTACGGAAGGATCTACTCAGAAAATCCTATATATATATATACAATGGTATAAAAAAGTACCTGAACCTTTTGGAATTTCTCACATTTCTGCATAAAATCGCCATCAAATGTGATCTGATCTTTGTCAAAATCACACAGATGAAAAAAGAGTGTCTGCTTTAACTAAAACCACCCAAACATTTATAGGTTTTCATATTTTAATGAGGATAGCATGCAAACAATGACAAAAGGGGGAGGAATAAGTAACTGAACCATCACATTTAATATTTTGTGCCCCCCCCCTTTGGCAGCAATAACTTTAACCAGACGCTTCCTGTAGCTGAAGATCAGTCTGGCACATCGATCAGGACTAATCTTCGCCCATTCTTCTTTACAAAACTGCTGTAGTTCAGTCAGATTCCCGGGATGTCTGGCATGAATCGCTGTCTTGAGGTCATGCCACAGCAGCTCAATGGGGTTCAAGTCTGGACTTTGACTTGGCCACTCCAGAACGTGTATTTTGTTCTTCTGAAACCATTCTGAAGTTGATTTACTTCTGTGTTTTGGATCATTATCTTGTTGCAGCATCCATCCTCTTTTTAGCTTCGACTGTCTGACAGACGGCCTCAGGTTTTCCTGCAAAACATTCCGATAAACTTTTGAATTCATTTTTCCATTAATGCTTGCAAGTTGTCCAGGCCCGAGGCAGCAAAACAGCCCCAAACCGTGATGCACCCTCCACCATGCTTCACGGTGGGGATGAGGTGTTGATGTTGGTGAGCTGTTCCATTTTTCCTCCACACATGACGTTGTGTGTTCCTTCCAAACAATTCAACTTTGGTTTCATCAGTCCACAAAATATTTTGCCAAAACATCTGTGGAGTGTCCAAGTGCCTTTTTGCGAACATTAAACGAGCAACAATGTTTTTTTTTTTATACAGCAGTGACTTCCTCCTTGGAGTCCTCCCATGAACACCATTCTTGGCCATTGTTATACATATAGTTGATGTGTGCACAGATATCGGACTGTGCCAGTGATTTCTGTAAGTCTTTAGCAGACACTCTAGGTTTTTTTTTTTACCTCTCTGAGTATTCTGCGCTGAACTCTTGGCGTCATCTTTGGTGGACGGCCACTCCTTGGGTTATCAATGGCCAGCCATGTTTCTCACTGTCTATGTTGAGAGGATCATGTAAAAGAACCATTGCTGACTTTCGTAAGGAGGAGCTGCATAGCCGTCATGTTTCTGCCCCTTGCTAAAGGGTTGTTTCAGGAAGGGCATCCGACGTAAAAACCTATGCCAAATCAACCATGCAAATCAGATGACTCGCTGTGGCGTCCCCTGAAAAAGGGAAAAAACCGAAAGGAAAAGAAGAAGCAGGAGAAGGAGATAGGGGAGTGGTGGCCTTGTGGTAAGGTGCTGGATTACTGATCTCAAGGCCAGGGTTTCAGTAAATTGTCAGTACTGTACCCCACAGTGCCGCTAACTAGGTTATCAAAGGCTGGCCATGTCTCTCACTGTCTGTGGGGAGCGGTTCATGAACCATTGCTGCCTTTCGTCAAGAGGAGCTGCATCGCGCTTCAGTGGCGACATGTCTATTGTTATTGCGCTTATTCCCTTCAAATAAACAGCATCAGCAATTTATCAGAATAAATTCCATTTCCTGAATCCTTAACCCTGTCAGTCGACACACACGCCCAAATATGGTTTTGCATTTGTCTTTAGGATATGACCATTGTGTTCACTCACGGGTGAAATTGAAAAGCATTCTTAGCTATTAAACAAACAGTGGCATAACATTACATCCGGCCCCGTGTTAGTATTTCAAAATGGCTTCCTTACAACGCAGGCCGACTGATTCACCCGGTCGCAGGATGAAACTCCGGCTTCCCGACTTGCTGATGCATGCGTTATATTCGATTAATATTCCATCTTCTGTGTACTTACAATGGACCGAGCATGAGGTTCAATTACATGTTCCATTTGAGACCATTAGCAAATACATTACAGTGCAAGCTACGTTCGAAGCAGTTATAAATACTTTGCTGACCATAATTATTGAAGCCTCTGGAACAGTGTAGGTAAATTATGGCCGTGTAGATGTGTTGTGGCTTGGAGACACACTGTGCTGACCTCTGGTATTTCTCAGCAGAATGACTTCCTTATTAAATAAATGTTTTTTTTTAAAGGATGCAGTGGAAATGGTTTATGATTTGAGGTCACATGGGATGGACTACGTTTCTCAGTTGGTCTGAGAACTCATTGTGTCCCCCTGGAAGATTTATAGGAAGTAGCTGACGAGAGAGTTGTCTGGACCTCACTGCTTCCCATGAGCCGTGAACACACTCGGACCAATCGGAAGTAGAAGATCATGATAATGATGGTGATGATGATGATAATGATGATGATGATGATGGTTAAAATGGAAGTTAAAAAATATCATAGCAGTTTGCATTTGCATCAGTGACTCATCTGATTACCTTTTATTCATTCATTCATTCATTTTCTGAACTGCTTAATCGTAATTACGGTCACAGGGAGGCTGGCATCCATATCAGCTGACTGTGGGCGAGGGCAGAGTACAGCCCGGACTGCTTGCCAGGCCATCGCAGGGCAGAAACACACTGATGGATACGCAGCTTCTCTTTTGAAAAGTCAGCAATGGTTCTTTTACATGAACCTCTCACCATAGACAGTGAAAGACATGGCCAGCCTTTGATAACCCAGTTAACTGCACTGGGGGGGATCAACAGTGACAACCGTTGACAATGAGGCTTGAAACCCCAACCTTGGGATGGGTAATTCAGCACATGTATGTATACATTATATGTATATGTGTATATAACATCAATAAATATATATTCAATGGTATAAATGCTTACAAAAACAATTAAACATTCAAAAATAATGCATACAATGCAAATAAAATATAAATACACACATACACACACACACACACACACACACACACACACACACACACACACAGACAGATGCACGCACACACGCAAATGCACATTCATGCACCCAGGTACGCATCTCACAAAAAATATAATGAGTTTTAATGGGAGGTTTTGGGTTGTTTTTTGTTTTGTGCTTGTTTAGGGTTTTTTTTTTTTTTTTTTCATAATTGGCCTTGTTTTTTTGCATTTTCCTTAACCTTGTCCATATTCTTCCTTAATTTCCTTATTTTTTAATTTGAAGAATATTTAAAACGTGAATTGAAGCACGAAGTAGTGAGAGATCCCTCACACACACACACACACACACACACACACACACACACACACACAGAGTGATCCCTCGCTACTTCGTGCTTCAGTTTCTGCGGCTTCAGTGCATCGCGGGTTTTTCCAAAATATTCATAGAAGAATTAAAAAATATCTATGGAAATTAAGGAAAAATAGGAAAAATGTTCAGGAAAATGCAACAAATCAAGGCCAATCATGCAAAAAAAAAAAAAAAAAAAAAAAACCCACCCCAAACAAACAAAAACAAAAAAGAATCCAACAAAACTACTTACATTTTTATGTGAGGTGCACATCTGCACGCGCGCGTGTCTGCATGTGAGTGTATTTGTGACACGCTCCACTGAATGTAGGCGCTTTCAAGTAAGCAAGTGAATGTTGAGTACTAAACAGGTATGCAAAGTGCACTTACTTACTTGACAGATCGGAAGTCTGGGTGTCAGTTGCGACAAACGCCTTCATTCGGTTGAGTGCGTCACATCTTATGCATTATTTTTAAAAGTTAAATTTTTCTTATAAGCATTTATAGTGTTGGCTATGTATTTATTGATATTATATACAGATATACATGTATGGAAACGTCAGTCAGGAGGGTCGATCCTACTTCTCAGAAATTGGTGGTCACGGGGGTCTCGGTCACCATTGACCGCGGAAAGTGAGGGATCCCTGTATATATATATATATATATATATATATATATATATATATATATATATATATATATATATATATATATATATATATATATATATATTTTTTTTTTTTCATCCAGCAGATTAAGTCATAATGTCAAGTTCACGGCTTATTATTATTATTCTTATTCTTTTTCCAAGTGATTTATGCACAAACTCTATTTTTTCACAAATCCACAAAAGATAGGGTCACTATCAATAGCTGCAAAATGGTCTCCATTGCTCATACAGTTAAGATCGATGCACTATTTTGTACCAGCGCAGAGGTTACAACCTCAGCGAGATGTAGATCTTTCTTGATTAGATGCTTGGCTTTAACAGCCAAGTGTTTAAATGGTGGAAAGTACAATGGATTAAAATGCTGGGAGCTCTACACTGTTGATGATTGACATCCTAGTTCATTAGCATACTGCAGGTAAAGGTGTATAAAAAAATTTTTAAAAAATGCATCCCATAATAATCTCACACAGCATCTTTGCCTCTGTGGGTTAGATTCATGACACTTTATAGCACATGTGTATGTGTTCTGTTTCCGGAATGTTAAGTTTACCTTCGTGTTCCTCGCCAGACATTGCAATGCTACATATTGGACATGAGTCTCATTACTATTCAAGCCATGCTACAAATTGTAGCGTGATAGTGAAAGAAAAAAGAAAAAAAAAAGACAGAAGCCAAGATCCCTGATAAAAGCAGCTTGGCTACTCCAACCCTCTGCGGCGCAGCTTTGACGGCTGAAGCGAAGGAGGTCAGCCTTAGGTTAGAAGTACATCACCTTGGTAACAAGTTGCACTCATTATAGAGCTTTGTGTCTCTTCTGATCGTTGTCTTAGTGTTGAGCTGCCTCGATGGAAGAGGCAGATCTATCAGTCTGCACTGGAGTCTCCATTCTTTCATCCATCCTTTTGCTTATTATCATGACTGTTGATGCTTGTACAACAATAATTGTAATATCAGCTCTGCTACTGTAAAGTAAAAATCGAAAACGCAAGGCACGTCATGTGACTGTTTATTTGGTGTAATGAAATCTTGCTTTGGATTAATTAGAAATTAATACATTTCGAGAATCACATTTACATGGTCAACATCTGCCATACAGCGTTAACTTGCCCATTATCCACCCTCTATGGAACAAAGCCCATGTCAGATGGGCTGGTCACTTTGTGCGCATGCCCGTTACCCACATTCCCAAAAGACTGTTCAACGGCCAACTGGCAGAGCGCACGAGCTCACAGGGTGGCAGAAAAAGTGCCACCGGGACACGCTCAAAGCCTCACCGACGAGCTTTGATATTGCCCCGGATATGTAGAAAACAGTAGTGCTAGGCTGCCCCCTACCCCCCCAACCCCCTCGGCGTCACCATACACATGAGCCTTCTCATCTAAACAATACAGACAGGCAGAGGCTAAGCGAAAACGAGAGCTGTGGAAGTCCAGAGCCACCTTCCCTACCGTCAATGCCAGCAGGCCTGTTGTGCCCGTCGTGCAACAGGAACCTTCCGAGCCCACACAGGACTGATCAGCGACAGCAAGGCACACCCGGTCTTCATTGATGTGACTACAATGACAAACAACATAAACATAGGCACAATCAGAGACAGTCGTGAAACATACACACGTACGTCATACCGATTATATAGTTTCATTTATACATTACACACAATAAGATATCAACAACTGGAGTTGATATTAATATAATATAAATTATGCAATGTGGTGCGATGGCCTGGACAGCTGTCCAGGGTGTACTCTGCTCTCACTGCCAGTCGGCTGAGATAGGTGTCAGCCTTCTCATGATCCTGATTAGAAGAAAGTGGTTCAGAATATAAATGAAGGAAATTATGCAATATACAGTATGTACTGTAAAACATCTGTGCATGTGCTCTCTCTCTCTCTCTCTCTCTCTCTCTCTCTCTCTCTCTCTCTCTCTCTCAATAGAGGATGGGGCAACTGACATATCTCTTAAACTGTTGAATTCACATGGTATTTTATTTCAGTGTAGTCCACTAGAAACGATTCTGTACACTCAGACGGACAGATGCGAACTATACCACCTGACAAAATGGACCCGCCTTCATGAGCAGAGGTTCTTGTATACTTAAGCACGATATATTCAGAATGTTTCCCCAAATTCTCGGCAAAACTAAAAGCTTATGAACCACTTGTTTTTGGATTTTTTATTTTAATTTTTTCTTTTTAATTGGCACTAAGGTCACAGAGTAAATAGATTGCAGAATCGTACCTTTACAGGTCGAATGGTTTTGTCGCTTGGGGAAGTACCTTTCGCCCTTGCAATGGTACACGTGAGCCATTTTCCAAATATCACAGGGTCAAGTGGGCTCGGGTGAACAAAAGGCTTGTTTCACAGCATGAAGGTCATGGGATCGAGTCCTGGGACCAGGGGTCTCTGTCTGGGTTTGCATGTTCTCCCATTACCTGGGTCTGCTTGCTCTGGGTAAACTGGTTTCCTCCCATACCCCAGACATACACATCAGGCTCATTAAATGTTTCTAAATGGCCAGAGGTGTGAGCGTGAATGGTTGTGTGTGTGTGTGTGTGTGTGTGTGTGTGTGTGTGTGTGTGTGTGTGTGTGTGTGTGTGTGTGTGTGTGTGTGTGTGTGTGTGTGAGTGATGGTGTGGCGATCTGTTCAGGGTGTCGGCCGTGATGGGCTACGGATGGGAAAACTACTGTTGTATGCTCTATAATAGAAACACAAAGAGGACTCTGGCATAAAGTCTGGGACTGTAAGCCTCGGTTAGCATTGGGAGAGCCCTGACTTTGTGTGGTATGATAGTGGGATAGCAGCTGTTGTTATGTATACTGAGTTTTAATCATTAGCCCTATAGGGGGCAGACTGGAGTAGACTGTATTTCGGATTATTTTGGATTTATTTTACTCAGCAGCAGATACTGTCAGTGTTTTACCAAGGGACAGGTCTCTTGAATTATCATATGTATATCTTTATTTATATATTTACTTATTCTTATATATTTATATTTATATCATATATCATATATATACTTTTTTAAGGGATGCAGCATTGTGTGCACTTGACTAGTGCAATTCTATAAGTGTTGACATGCTTGTAATTCAGTTCAAATATCAAACTTAATCGCTTGTGTAACTACAGTAGCTGGATTTCTCTGAAATGTATCTGTGTTTGGTAATAGTTAATGTCCTTATCTTTAATTTTTGGAAACCACGCCCACAGAAAAGGTACTATAATATTAACACAATGTATATTGTGCTTCTTATTCTGTTTACTTTGCCCCTGCTAATACAGATCCTTTGAAATATGAATCATTAAACAATATTATATATTAAATATCATGCAGGGCCAGGATGTTATAGAAATCTCATATTAATTATTATAAAAAGTTGGCTTTAGGTTCATAAATTAAAGATTCCTTTTCAGAAATAACACATGAAAAGAAAAGGGCCGACCTTTGAGGGGCGAGTGAATGAGCATCTGAGATTTCTGTTACCCCGGCAACAAGGAATTAAATACACACACACACACACGCACACACACACACACACACACACACACACACACACACAGATATATATATATATATATATATATATATCTTCTTCTTCTTATATATATATATATATATATATATATATATATATATATATATATATATATATATTATGTATATGATGATGATGATGATGATGATGATGATTTCCTTTCGGCTATTTTACCTTTTATCAGCGGTCGCATATACTAGTCCTTCTTAAGAAATTAGCATATTGTGATAAAGTTCATTATTTTCTGTAATGTACTGATAAAAATTAAACTTTCATATATTTTAGAGTCATTGTGCACCAACTGAAATATTTCAGGTCTTTTATTGTTTTAATACTGATGATTTTGGCATATAGCTCATGAAAACCCAAAATTCCTGTCTCAAAAAATTAGCATATCATGTTCAGGTAGTCTAAACGAGCTATTAACCTAATCATCTGAATCAACCAATTAACTCTAAACACCTGCAAAAGATTCCTGAGGCTTTTAAAATCTCCCAGCCTGGTTCATTACTCAAAACCGCAATCATGGGTCAGACTGCCGACCTGACTGCTGTCCAGAAGGACATCATTGACACCCTGAAGCAAGAGGGTAAGACACAGAAAGAAATCTCTGAGCGAATAGGCTGTTCCCAGAGTGCTGTATCAAGACACCTCAGTGGGACGTCTGTGGGAAGGAAAAAGTGTGGCAGAAAACTCTGCATAACCAGAAGAGGTGACCGGACCCTGAGGAAGATTGAGGAGAAGGGCCGATTCCAGACCTTGGGGGACCTGTGGCAGCAGTGGACTGGGCTACAGGTGCCACATTCCCCAGGTCAAGCCACTTTTGAACCAGAAACAGCGACAGAAGCGCCTGACCTGGGCAACAGAGAAGCAGCGCTGGACTGTTGCTCAGTGGTCCAAACTACTTTATTCGGATGAAAGCAAATTTTGCATGTCATTCGGAAATCGCGGTGCCAGAGTCTGGAGGAAGACTGGGCAGAAGGAAATGCCAAAATGCCTGAAGTCCAGTGTCAAGTACCCACAGTCAGTGATGGTCTGGGGTGCCATGTCAGCTGCTGGTGTCGGTCCACTGTGTTTTATCAAGGGTGGGGTCAATGCAGCTCGCTATCAGGAGATTTTGGAGCACTTCATGCTTCCATCTGCTGAAAAGCTTTATGGAGATGAAGATTTCATTTTTCAGCACGACCTGGCACCTGCTCACAGTGCCAAAACCACTGCTAAATGGTTTACTGACCATGGTATTACTGTGCTCAATTGGCCTGTCAAGTCTCCTGACCTGAAGCCCATAGAGAATCTGTGGGATATTGTGAAGAGAAAGTTGAGAGACACCAGACCCAACACTGTGGATGAGCTTCAGGCCGCTATCGAAGCATCCTGGGCCTCCGTAACACCTCAGCAGTGCCACAGGCTGATTGCCTCCATGTCACGCCGCATTGAAGCAGTCATTTCTGCAAAAGGATTCCCGACCAAGTATTGAGTGCATAACTGAACATAATTATTTGAAGGTTGACTTTTTTGTATTAAAAACACTTTTTTTTTATTGGTCGGATGAAATACGCTAATTCTTTGAGATAGGAATTTTGGGTTTTCATGAGCTGTATGCCAAAATCATCAGTATTAAAACAATAAAAGACCTGAAATATTTCAGTTGGTGTACAATGAATCTAAAATATATGAAAGTTTAATTTTTATCAGTACATTACAGAAAATAATTAACTTTATCCCAATATGCTAATTTTTTGAGAAGGACTAGTGTGTGTGTGTGTGTGTGTTAAATAGAATAATAAGGAGGAGAGTGTTGTATTCTCACGTCTTGTGTCGGAAGGTGTTGGGTATTTTTCTACGTCTTCAGCCTACAGTTTCTGGAGAAGCAGGTAATTGACAGAGACTTGAATAGCAGAAGTTCCAGTTGAAAATGTGCATTGATCAGCCATAATATTAACACCACTTGACTGATCTACTGCTTAGCAGAAAGCGTAAAAGATACCATGAATAGATGTTTCCATCATTGCTAGCATTAAGGGTTTCAGCGGGATCACACCATCGTGTCCTGCTTTATTCCTGACGTGCTCTGTTTAATTAATGCTTGACCGCAGACAATAATATCCTAATATTCAAAAATAGATTGAAAGTAGGCACATGCATTCAGTAAACAATGACATGAATATATTCAACAACATATCAGATCAGCAATCCCTGTTTATTTGCGCTGGATCACTGATCCTAAGGTTGGGGGTTCAAGCCCCATTTGCAAAGAGTTATCACTGCCATCCCAGTGCAGCCAACTGGGTTATCAAAAGGCCGCCATGTCTCTCATTGTCTATGGTGTGAGGTTCATGTATAAGGACCATTGCTGACTTTTGTAAAGAGGAGCTGCACAGCCATCAGCGTGTTTTGGCCCTGCGATGGCCTCAGGGTGCATCCTGTCCTTGCCCAGAGTTGGCTGACATGGGTGCCAACCTCCCCGCAACCCTAATTAGGATTAAACGTTTCAGAAAATGAATGAATGATCCCTGTTTTACTGATTTATGTTTATTCTTTAAAAAAAAAAAAAAAAAAAATCCTTAAAATTAGCAAGATTATCTTCCTTTCGAATTGAGGAGCATATCAAGCTAGAAATTAGTACCATGTGTGTAGAAATAGAAAAAGGCTGAGTAGAATTAAAGAATTAATTTTCTCTTTTAATCGTATAATAAAAAAGTGAGATAAATGAGATGTAGACGATCCTTTCACTCGTGAAGCAGTTTTAATCTTAGCCAGTTTTTATCCGCAAGCTAATCTAGGCGTCTTTCCACAACAGACGAGAGTTTTAAGAGACATTTGTGTCAGTTAGTTCTACCTTCGAGACTAAAAACCTCAAGAAGGATGTGAACATTGGTCTGACCCGAGCGCTAGTAATGCTGTTTGTAAAGCCATTAAAATTGAATGTGCTTTCTTGAATAGAGAAGCTTTTTTACGCATTAGCGTAAATAATTCAGAAACAGCTATTCATTGTCCATAAATTACTGTCACGCGGTGCATTCTACTGTCTTGTACTTGAATTTTCGAGTGTAATTAGAAAGACTTCCTGTCCGCTAAATCGCCCTGCAGTCGCAAAGCTAAATGGGAAAAGTGGTGAATTTTCAGCACACTTTCCGCCACCGTGCTGTGCCCTTCCTGGTCGCTTAAATTGCCGAGTTAATTATTAGCCTATTTTGCAGCAGCTTCGTGGGTTTGTGAGGCCTGACAGGTCTGAGAGGTGCAGCATGTGGCAGACAGCCTGCACTGAGTGAACGCTCATAATAACGGACATTAACTGCAGCGAAGTGAATTCATCTTTTTTAATGCACTTTAAACTGGATCGTTTTATGGACATGAGCATTTGTCATTTAGAGCATGGAGCATTTTACACAACTGAGTACAGAGATAGTGTTTGATGAAGATGCAAAATGCTGGAAGCTGATTGGATGCAGGGAAAGGGATAGAAAGCAGGTTTCCCCAAGTTACACATATTCATTCATTTATTTTCTGAACCGCTTAATCCTAATTAGGGTCGCGGGGAGACTCCACCACAGCTGACTCTGAGCGTGAGCAGAGTACACCCTGGACGGCTCGCCAGGCCATCACAGGGCAGAAACACACTGATGACTATGCGGCTACTTTTGTCGAAAGTCAGTAATGGTTCATTTACATGAACCTCACACCATGGAGTGTGAGAGACGTGGCCGGCCTTTCATAACCCAGTTAATTCCACTGGGGGGACAGTAGTGATAGCCGTTGAGAGTGGAACTTGAGCCCCCCAACCTTGGGATCAGTGATCCAGCACCTTACCTCCAATTGCACACATTTCCATTGTTTAATATTCTAATAATTCAAAGTTAAACATAAAATTTATTAAAAACTAGAGATGCATGTTCACTAGGAAATTGAAACTGTGAATGCTCTGCTGCTACGACAAAAATAAATAAATAAATAAAATAAATAAAGGGGGGGAAAGGGTAAGTCTTGGAGAAGACTGTAGACATGTAGATGTTTGGTGATGTAAACTAAAGGTGTCTCCCAAGTTTTATGATGAAAATTGGCCAAGTTGAGGTTTTTTTGGCCAAGTTGAGTCAATTACTTGAGGTGAAAAAAAAAAAAAATGTGTTGAAGTGGGCTTGGTGGTGCACTGGTTAGCATGTCCACGTCACAGAAAGGTCCTGGGTTCGATTCCTGGGTTTGGGTGTTTCTGTGAAGTTTGTATGTCTGTCCTCCCGTCCCGTATTCCCATCCCGCCCTGGCTCATGTGGGTTTCTTTTGGGTACTCCAGTTCCCTTCTACAGTCAAAACCATGCCCAGTAGGCTAACTGGCTGTTCCAGACTACCCCGTTGGTGTAAGTGTGAACTTGATTTGGTTGTGTGTTGCCTTATGATGGCCAGGTGAGCCTTTCAGGTTGTAATCCCATCCTTGCACATAATTGGTTGAATTCGTCGCCAGTCTACCTGCAGCTAAGAAAATATATGGCTGAAGGGAGGTAAAATATATTCTGAAGCATGTTCTTTGAAATCGTGAAAAAACAATTGTCTTACTATGGCGCCTGAATATGGGTGGAAAGGAGTAATATGGCGCCATCGCCTGGTGTATCATCCCAAATTCCGTGGCTTTGCGATAAATAGCAGATGAGTAGAAAAGGTTAGAATTTTTAACTCGGTTGTCCTTTCACAGCAAAGGGCAGAAAAATGAATAGAGTATTTGAACGAGTGTGTACTTTTCCACAATACTCCCCAAATTATCCGCAATACTATCAAATACTGAGATTTATTTATATTTATCCCAAGGTCTTACTAGTCGGAAAACACAAAGTCTGACAAAGTAAGTCAATGACTCATCGGGTCAGCCCCATGATGTGCTTCAGTTCTAACAATGTAGAGCGGCTCCGTGGTGGTCTGTATGGAACAGGAGGTAAAGTGAAAAGAGACTGAAAGGTCACAGCTGTAAACTGTAATCTCCTGCTGTCTTCATAAATCTGTAGAAAATAACAAGTGTCACATGTGGAAGTGAAGGAGCACTCAAAAGTCTTTTTTTAGCCTCCTGCTGCTTATAGTTGTCGTCTCTTTAATTCATTTATTTGTTGATTAATAAGGGAAGGTGAGAGATTAGTAATCAGGCCTAATTTTAGAGGGGCAGCCAATGAGTGAATGAAATCAATTCTTAAATCAATTCAATTCGATTCAGTTACCAAAATAAAGCACACACATTATTCAAATGTGCACAATAATAATAATAATAATAACCATCATCATCATCATCATCATAATGTGGAGGGTTTTTCAGATAAATATTCATCAAATTAAAAAATAAAGAAATTAGGAAGAGTAGGTGGAAAAGTTAAAGAAAATGTCACTAAAACAAGGCCAATTATGCAAAAACAAACAAACAAAAAAAAAACCAACCGAAAACAACCCAAAATCTGCCATCAAAACTGGATGTGTGTGTGTGTGTGTGTGTGTGTGTGTGTGTGTGTGTGTGTGTGTGTGTGCCTCTGCGCAGCCACGCCCCCTCTGCCGGAGCCTAGTATTAAGTGTACCTCAGGATAATGTTTAATCATATTTCATACTTATATTTATGATCTATCTTTCTGTAGATTTTATTTCATTTCTATTTCTACTTCTTCAATTTCATTTCACTTTCACTTTCGACCTCGGTCTCTGGAGGTTTGCATAACGAATGTTGGTAAGTAGGAGAGCGTCTGTATTTATATTTAATTACATCTTGTGTCATTTTTTCAAATTTTAATTGTTATGATAATCATTTATAGCATTGGCTATGTATTTATTGATATTATATACACATATACCTGTATGCATATGTCAGTCGGGGGTGGGGTGGGTGATCCTACTTTGCTGATTTTGATGGTCGCGTGGGGATCTCGGTCCCAATTAACCGCAGAAAGTGAGGGATCCCTGTAATCCTCCGTAAAAAGAGCCAAATCATCTTTTTATTCATTGAAAATATTTCTCAAAATTGGAGGTACGAGTCAGCTGCAAGTGCTGGATGCTGTTGCTATTGCACACACACACACACACACACACACACACACACACACACACACACACACCCACACACACTATCTGAATCATTCTAGAAATTCCCACAAAAAATATGGAACAAAATTCATTTATCCATTTTCTGCAACCGCTTCATCCTAGTTAGGGTTGCAGGGAGGCTGGTGCCCATCCCAGCCGACTCTGGGTGAGAACAGGATACACTCTGAACAGCTCGCCAAGTCATCACAGGGCAGAAACACGCTGACGGTTATGCAGCTACTCTTTACAAAAGTCAGCAATGGTTCTTTACATGAGCCTCCCACCATAGACAGTGAGAGACATGGCTGGCCTTTGATAACCCAGTTAGCTACACTCAGGGGACACCACCAACCTTGTGAAAAGTGGGGCTTGAACCCCCAACCTTAGGATCAGTGATGCATTACCTTTACCACCAGGCCACCACTGCCCCGTGGAACAAAATATAGAATTAAATATTTGATGATAGTTTCCCGAGTGCCGCAGCGACAATGTCGATGACTATTAACTCGGAGATTACAAATTCGAATCCGGGTTAATGCCACAGCCGTCAATGACCGGGAGTCTATTTGAGCTAATTGGCCGAGGTACCACTGGAGGGAGGGGCAACATGTGTTCACTTCCCTGTCACTCACAGTAATCGCCAGCCAATCATGAGTGTCTGTTGTTATGATTATAAATTTACAGTGATTTAAACCCCAGGCAAAACTAGCAAAAGTGTTCAAAACAAATACAAGTTTAATTATAATAATATAAACAAAATATAAACAAACTTTAACAATCGCAAGTTGACAATCGCAAGCTAATACAAAATAATTATAATTGGTCAATAGCAATGAAGTATATTCACCAATAGAGTCTACAAATAGCAGAATATTGGTCTCGCGGTAAAGCTTAGCGTGCAGTATAGATTGAGTAATGATCGATAACGACCGTGCGTGATGACACACTGGAGGTGGAGCTATACAGCGATGCTGTGCAAAGCAGATGATTCAAACCACCTCTTGGTAGGCTTCACTCAAGCAGTATTTATAGGTAACATCCATTGAGACGCTTCCAGTAGCTTCTAGGTCACATGCACCACCAAACTCTTATTTCAGCCAGTTCAGTTCAGTTCATTTTCTGTAACCGCTTCATCCAATTAGGGTCGCGACCAGCCAACTCAGGGCGAGGGCAGAGTACACCCTGAACAGCTTGCCAGGCCATCGTAGGGCGGAAACACACTGACGGCTTTGCAGCGTACTCTTGTCGAAAGTCAGCAATGGTTCTTTTACATGCCTCACACCATAGACAGTGAGAGACATGGCCGGCCTTTGATAACCCACTTAGCTCCACTGGGAGGGGACAGTGACAACCCTGTGGAGAGTGGGACTCGAACCCCCAACCTTTGGATCAGCGATCCGGCACCTTATAACACTAGGTCACCACTGCCCCTTCATGGGGAATAATTGCAATCCCCAGTCCCAATCACGATTGGGGTTCAGCGGATTACACGCGCCTATCGGCGTAGGGTAGGCACACGCTGATCCGCCCATTGTGGCGCACGTGCAGCCCCGGACATCTAAGGGCATCACAGACCTGTTATTGCTCCATCTCGCGTGGCTGAACGGCACTTGTCCCTCTATGAAGTTGGACGCCAACCGCGAGGGGCCGCGTAACTATTTAGCATGCCGGAGTCTCGTTCGTTATCGGAATTAACCAGATAAATCGCTCCACCAACTAAGAACGGCCATGCACCACCACCCACAGAATCGAGAAAGAGCTATCAATCTGTCAATCCTTTCCGTGTCCGGGCCGGGTGAGGTTTCCTGTGTTATTTCAGCCAATAAGAATAAAAGAAAACATTCACTTTCGGAAGGTGCCAGAAGGTGGGCGGGGCCTCTAAGCTAACCTCCAGGTGACCCACATAAAGAGATACTTACACACTCACAACACTGTGAGCTCATTCTTTCAAAGGGGTGGATAACACTTTTCATCCGAATGTGTTAGACCGCTCCTAAAATACGCATGGCGCCACAGTTTGAAAAGAGGCGGGTGGATAGCATTGCCAGTCACGGAGGGGGCGTGAGGATGGTTGTGTGATAGGGAAGGCGATACCTGATGGGTGGAAGTTGGGTACGACGAAAATTATGAGGAGCATGGGGGTAAATCCAAACATAAATAAATAAAATATTTGATAAGGATGGTTGTTCACCTTTATTTGCAACTTCATTGGCTTGTTGTGAGCGTCATGCCTCTGGTCTTGTGAGAAGACAGCCATTTCCGTGCCAGCTTTGTCTGGGAAGAAGGGAAGAGGAGAGACACGGATATCAGATAAGATGAATTGGCAACACCCTACTGGGTTTCAACTCATGCTGAGATATGGCTTACTACAGCATAAATAGTGAGAAAATGTAGCTTTGACAGCTGAGATCTGCAGGGATTCGCTGTAAATTGCACTAACTTATCAAAAATACCGGATAGGCTAGACTGTGTACCGTGGGGCGGAGCTAAATCTATATTGCATTATATTTATGAGGAGGAACATTGGGGAGTGCCAGTCATGCAGTAATCATTCAACTTGTTCATTGTCAATGATGGACAGGTCAGCTTGCGGATACACACCAAGGATTTCATGGAGGATTTTTCCACCAATCAGAAACAAGAAATTTTTGTTGAATAAACGAGTATAATAAATCAACCTTGACTCTCTTTCTCTCTCTATTTCTCATATTTAAACAGACCTTAGTAGTTTTTTCGGGTGGTTATTCAGTACAATGTGTCATTTATTTTATATCCAACCTCCAAACATTTCCAGAAGTTTCATGGCGATGGAACATTCAAAACTTTCAAATATATACATACATTTAGTCTGCTGTTGTTATTTACATGGTTTGCTTGCATGCAATTGACTTATCTGGTGTACTTCCTGTAGTATATATAAGATGCCAGCATCTGCTAAGATATCTGACAAGAGGACTCGGAAAATTGAATATTTAATAGGGAAAAAAACAACAGAAAACAATGGTTTGAACAACAACCAGATAGGATATTTTACCACAGCACGCTGGTTAGCATATTCAAATCACAGCAAGAAGGTCCTGGGTTCGATTCCCAGCCTGGGCGTTTCTGTGCAGAGCCTGCGTGTTCTCCCAGTGCTTGCGTGGGTTTCCTCCGGGTACTCTGGTTTCCTCCAACAGTCCAAATCATGCACAGTAGGTTGATTGGCTGTTACAAATCTTCACGAGGTGTGAATGGTTTTGTGCGGGTGCTGTGATGGCCTGGCGAGCTGCTCACGCCCTCACCCAGAGTCGTGCGAGATGGGCACCAACCTCCCCACAACCCTAATTACGATTACCCGGTTCAGAAAATGAATGAATGATATTTTCCATTTAAAAAACAAGAAATGGACTATCCTGGACCACTTTTGAGTGATAAACCAACACGTGTTGATCCGAGTCTATTGTTTAAATGTCAGGAACATTCCGGATCAAGAAATAAAGCGACAGGAATCTGTTGAAGGCTGCAGCTGAAAAGTAAAAGTCAATCATTTTGAACACTGGGGGAAAAAAAAAAAAAAAACAATTGGCAAACTCTTTCTTATTAAATATATCGCTTGAGATGAAATGAGAAAATACTGCCCTCTGAATTCCTGTGGAAACAAAACAATTTCCGACTCTGAAAGATTACAGTCTTTGTGACGAGGTGACGGAGAACAAAGAGCAGCACAGATGAGCGAATTTAAAATGAATGTGAGCAACTGTACACAAAGTAAGTCTCGATTTTTTAAAAAACAATATTGCAGTCAGGTTTTTAATAACCTCGTACTGTACTGTGGATGGTGTGATATGATACTCAAGCACATTGCATTGTGGTCTGTGATCTAATTATCAGTTGCTTTGCGGATGTAACAGAATACATCTATTTATTATTTAGAACGAACAGATAAAGTGTTTTAAATGAATACGGAGGATATGAATATGGAGAGCACTAAAACACACACACACACACACACACACACACACACATGCGTGCACTAACAGTCCTGTAGGAAAGTAGCCAGATATGAAGCTTTGTATATTAAAACATCATTTTTTTATTTTTTATTTTTTTATTAAATGTATTATTAATGAGTACAAACAAAAGATAAAGTGTGGGGGTGTAATAACGAGAGACTGGAGAGGAAAAATGGAAGTTACTGAACTACCTGAGAATTAAAGAATAATATATATATATATATATATATATATATATATATATACAGTAAAACCTCCGCTGACGAACGCTTAAGCTCACGAACTTTTCGCCTCAAGAACATTAAATTTGCGAGCATATTGTCTCTGCTGACGAACTAGTTTTCGGCGGACGAATCAAACCTCGCGGTCGAACAGCGCCACGGTGGCGGCCACGAGAAGCTGACGCACGCTCACGGCGTCACAGTTCGTCACACCCCTATCTTTGAATGCGGAAGTGGTTTGTGTTTGATAGACATTTTGGACCATATTGAGTGTACTTTTGCTATTATGGGACCGAAAAAAACCCCACCACAGGCGGAGATCATTGAAAAACACGAACGAGGTGTGCGTTTGTGTGACTCAGCGTCCCAGTACTAGTACGCTAAGTCTACCACAATCCTTAAGAACAAGGGTGTGTGGCTATGCGTGTTTCCAAACAGTAGGCGTTTCCTCTCCTTCCAAACAGTAAGTCCCTCCCTCCCTCCTCCTCCCACTCCATTCCATCAAGCCATCAACTACCATCACAAAGGTAAATAAAACCACTTTATTATACAGTACAGTTTATTTCTTTAATTACAATACAATAGACATTTATTATACATAAAATAAGGTATATTTTTGTGTAGTTTTAAGGCTTATTTAGTAGAAAATTATGTTTTATGGGGACCTGGGAACGGATTATTCTCATTTTAATGGTTTCTTATGGGAAATAAATGTTTGGAAGACGAACTTTTCGCCTTACACACACTTTCTGGGAACCAATTATGTTTGTGAGCAGAGGTATCACTGTATATATATATATATATATATATATATATATGTGTGTGTGTGTGTGTGTGTGTGTGTATATATATATATATATTTTTTTTTTTTTTTTTTTTTTTGAGGAACTGAGGCAGAGGTGGCCTGGTGGTAAAGGTGGTAAACCTGATCCCAAGGTTTGGGGTTCAAGCCCCACTTTTCTTCCTTTGCGAACTGACCACTCAACAACCCCACTACCCCACACACACATCAACAAAGCCACATCTGCTCTGTAGAATAATTATTTTTTCCAACTTCACTTCAGCTATGTGACAGTAACCTGATTTTCCTAGCATGTGGGCGTGTTTATCTTCACTGCCTCCTTTTGTGCTCATTGGGAACGTGTTTCGAGTTACAGTGACCAGAGTTCGATGCAATTGATTTGGACCGAAGCTGTAATTTCATGCTTGAGTTCTGTGTATGTGGGCGTGCGTGCAAGCACGCATCATGTAAAAGGCGTCCTTAACGCAGTCAAGTACAAGTTAGAACAGACTCGTGATCTGAGCTCTGGGTAAATATTTCGCTGTTTTAATTCTCCAACATCAAAGTTTGGTTTGCTTTACAAAATTGGTGGTGGTGTTGAAAGGGTTCTTTATATATATATATATACACATATATATGTACATGTGTGTGTGTGTGTGTGTGTGTGTGTGTGTGTGTGTGTATATATATATATATATATATATATATGTATATATATATATATATATATATATATATATATATATATATATATATATATATATATATATATATATATATACAGAGTCAGTGGTGCTAACATGACATTCCTGACATGACAGTTGAATGATTTATTGCTTCTTAATTATTGACCTTACTAAGATCAATAAGATGTATTACACTTCTTACACTCAAGGATAACACAACCGGTACATACATTTTCGCACCAAAACACGTAAAGTGTGCCTTGGTTCTCATCACTATTTGCTGTAAAAACAAGTTGATCTGGGCAGTGGAGGCCTGCTGATAAAGGTGCTGGATTGATGATTCTATGGTTTTGGGTTCAAGCCCCACTCTCAATGGGTTGTCACTGCTGTCCCTCCCCAGTGCAGCTAACTGGGTTATCAAAGGTCAGCCATGTCTCTCACTGTCTGTGGTGTGAGGTTCATGTAAAAGAATCACTCCTGACTTTTGTAAAGAGTTGCTGCATAGCTTTCAGTGTGTTTCGGCCCTGTGATGGCCTGGCAACCTGTCCAGGGTGTACTCTGCCCTTGCCCAGAGTAGGCTGAGATGGGCACCAGGTTCACCGTGACCCTAAATAATATCAAGCATTTTAGGAAAATTAATGAATGAAGCTGGCATGCTCGTGTACTGGTTCGCACATCTGCCTCACAGCAAGGAGGTCCTGGGTTCGATTCCCAGCCTGGCTGTTTCTGAGTGGACTTTGTATGTTCTCCCTGAGCTTGTGTGGGCTTCCTCCCACATTCCAAAAACATTCACAGTAGGTTAATTGGCTGCTCCAAATCACGCGTTGGTGTGAGTATGAATGGTTGCGTGAGTGTTGGCTCTGCAATGGCCTGGTGAGTTGTCCAGGGTGTACCCTGCCCTCACCCAGGGTCAGCTAATTAGGATTAAGTGGTTCATAAAATGAGCAACATCAATTTATTATCTTTTATATATAATCTCGATTTTTATTTATTTATTTTTTTTCATGCGAAATTTTTTGATCTGATTTTCCTCGAAATTGGTGGAATGTGCTCAAATCTTGGAGGATAGCTTGAAAAAAATTCTGAAATCCCGGTAAAAATGTTTTTTTGTTTTGTTTCTCTGTTTGTTTGTTTATGTTTTTGTACCGGGGGGGAATTAATATATATGTATATATATATATATATATATATATATATATATATATATACACACACACACACACACACACACACACACATTTTCTGGGTGCATGAGAGGGAGATATTTTTTCTAATAACAATGCCATGTTGTCCTTGGCGTCCATGGTGACTTTTCTTGTGGTATCTGTTCCAACAACTGTACCGTACTGCACAGCTTTACTATCTATCCAGTTGTGCATCTTGGTATTTTTTCCTCATTTGCATTTTCAAAGTATCCACCATGTAGATTCTAAAATTCCATATTATTCATGTTTTTAATTATTACTCAAAAATCTGAGTTTGATGCTATGTGGTTGGCACCAAAGTCCAGTATGTTTATTGTTTATTTCATTCATTCATGTTCTGAATCACTTAATCCTAGTTAGGGTCGCACGGAGGCTGGCACCCATCTCAGCCTACTCTGAGAGGGCAGAGTACACCCTGGACGGCTCGCCAGGCCATCACAGGGCAGAAACACTGACGGTTATGCAGATACTCTTGTCAAAAGTCAGCAATGGATGTTTTACACGAACCTCACGCCACAGACAACGAGCGACATGGCCGGCCTTTGATAATCCAGTTAGCTGCACTGGGGGCTCTTGTTTATTTTTTTAATTAAATTATTATATTTTTCAACACTTTGTAGAGTTAACATTTGATTTTTTTTTTTTTATTTCTTTTTTTGACAGTTAGTCCTCCCTGTATAAGCAGATCCCAATCTGAGTTCATTCAAACTTAAGTCAATGTATTATAACCTCAGCTATGAACTGTTTTTATTTTTATTCATATTGATTTTGTTGTGTTTTGCTTGTTTATTTTAGTGCTTTTACATCCATGTTTATTTATTGTTTGAATTAATTTTCCCAGTTAACCTACCCTCAAGTCAGCTAATATAATTCCTATGTGAGTCACTCCAGAAGATGTAAACCGCTGCATGGCGTTTACTTATATTTTCATCTACATGGGAATGTTTATGTTTACACATCATCCTCTGCACAATCTCTCTTTGTCCTCTTGTTTCTGATCCATAATCGTCTGTCCTACATGCAGCAATCAATCCACTGCTCGTTGCTTACAGTTAGAAATCTACCTTTTTTTTTTTTTTTTTGCTCTTAATACATCACTGAAAATTGTTTCTTCGCTCTATTTCCCTGCAACGTGATCTCCTTACATCAGCACTTCGGCTCTTTTACGCTTTGCTACAGAAAATGATTTCTGTTAACAACTCTCTCTCTCTCTCTCTCTCTCTCTCTCTCTCTCTCTCTCTCTCTCTCTCTCTCTCTCTCTCTCGCTCTCTCTCTCTCTCTCTCTCGCTCGCTTGCTTGCTTGCTTTCTATCTTTCTGAATATCTCCCCTTCTCTCCTTCCCGCCGGTGTTCCAGCCGAGTAACTTGGGCTTTTTTTTTTTTTTTTTTTGTAACTAGATCTGTAAAATGAGATGGGGTTTTTATCCTTCATACCCACTGTTGCGTTTTACAGGAGCATAAGATTAGTAAATAAAGTTTGATATGAGCGAGAGATTTGGAGTAAACCCAAATGGAAATAAAGTGTGTGTGTGTGTGTGTGTGTGTGTGTGTGTGTGTGTGTGTGTGTGTGTGTGTGTGTGTGTTCAAACACTGGTTATCAAATGTATTTCTTTTTTTTTTTTTTTTTTTTTTTTTTTTTTTGTGCATAACATTTGCCATAATATTAAAGCAACCAACAGAACCTCTTTGTGGTGATAATGGAAAGGAAAATATAGTGATGATAAATAGCCATGAGCAGCAACCCAAGGGGTCCAAGCATGTCTTTGCAAGCTGCAATCTTGATCCAAAAGATGTGAAACAATTATTCATTCATATTTTTCTGATCTGCTTAATCCTAATTAGGGTCGCAGGGAGGCTGGCAGCCATCTCAGCCCACTCTGGGTGAGGGCAGAGTACACCCTGGACACTGAGGGCAGAAATATTCTGACGGCTATGCAGCCTTCTCTTGACAATAGTCAGCAATGGTTCTGTCACATGAACTGCTCATTATAGACAGTGAGAGACATGGCTTGCCTTTGATAACCTGGTTAGCTCCATTGGGTGGGGGGTGGGGGTGGGGGGTGGGGTTGACAACCGGTGACAGTGGGGCTTGAACCCCCCCCCCCCCACCCTAGGGATCAGTAATCTAGCACCTTTGCCACCACTGCCTGTGAAACAATGAAAGGTTCATAAATAGACATATTCATCAGAATTTTTTATGATAGCACAATGCTAACTCTGATAAATGTCTTGCTGGATGCTGATTGGCTGATTGCTTTTGAAGTTGATTAAATATCCATTTACCCGCAGTGCTCTATCTGGGTTAGCAAAGGCCAGCCATGTCTCTCACTGTCTGTGGTGGGAGGTTCATGTAAAAGAACCATTGCTGACTTTCGTCAAGAGACGCTGCATAGCCGGCAGCGTGTTTCTGCCTTGCGGTGGCCTGGTGAGCCGTCCAGAGTGTACTCTGCCCTAGCCAGGAGTCAGCTGGGATGGTCGCCAGCCTCCCCGCAACCCTAATTAGGATTAAGTGGTTACAGAAAATGAATGAGTGAATAAATATCCATTTCCAGTTCAGCATTTGACGGTGAATGGTTTTGTGTGTATGTTGGCCCTGTGATGCTCTGATGAGTTGTTCAGGGTGCACCCTGCCTTCACCCCATGCTGGCTGAGTTCTGCCGGGTCATGGAGAAAATCAAATTTCAGACCATTTTGTATTATTTAAGACCATGTTTTGTCTTTCTGTTTTTTGTTTTCCTCAGCAGGTAAAGAAGAGTCGGTGGCGACGTTCAAAGGCAATGAGTTTTTCTGCTATGACCTGTCCATGACCCCCATCCAGAGTAGCACGGACGAGATCACGCTGTCCTTCCGAACCCTGCAACGAAATGGCCTCATGCTCCATACGGGCAAATCTGCCGATTACGTGAACCTATCCTTGAAGAGTGGTGCCGTCTGGTTGGTGATCAACCTCGGCTCGGGCGCCTTTGAAGCACTCGTCGAACCAGTCAACGGCAAGTTTAACGACAACTCCTGGCACGACGTCAAGGTCACGCGAAACCTGCGGCAGGTAAGCCGGCACATCACAGCTTCGTCTGTTCAGATGTACGCAACCAGAGTGCTTTCTGAACTGGTTTTAATTTCTCAAGGGCGGCCCTGTGGGATACACTGAGGTTATTTCTGAACACTGCAGCTGCAGAACTTACATGTTTTATAAGATATATAACTCCAAATTTTATTTAAAGATACATTTGGTAGTTCAAGTTCATATTAATATTAATAGCTGTAATATACCGTTGTTCCTCTCTGCTTCTCCAGGGCAGTCCGTGTGTTTATTCAGCAACACATCATGCTCGGAGATCTCTGTACCCTCACTATGATTGATTGAAAACACTTAAAGACTCATGCCTCTAGGGTTATATGCATCTGCTTGCTATTCAATGATAAAAAAAGAGACTTAAACAGATGTGTACATAATGAGATAGTAGATAAATAAAAGCTTCTGAGGCTCCACCCACATGTGGGTAGACATGAGATTTTTCTCAGCATTTCTGACTCCCATCAATCCAAATAATAATAAATAAATAAATAAATAAATAAATAAAAAATACGGTGTTATTCCACTTATTATTATTAGCCTGTGAATGTCCTTTGTCTCTGTGTGTGTGTGTGTGTGTGTGTGTGTGTGTGTGTGTGTGTGTAATTATCGAACATCTTTGTTTATTCTGCACAATAAAACAAAGCCCCATTTAATCACATGCAATCACAATGTATTTTTTTTTTTTTTTTTTTTTTTTTTTATGTTGTTAGCTACTTGAGAAAATTTGTGGGGAAGCCTTCTATTCAAAAGTTACCCGAATCACAACCATCACCAGCCTGCACATCTTTCTGAATTCTTGCATCTTCTTTTCCTTTCTATGGTGTGAGGTTCATGTAAAAAATTAAAACATTGCTGATATTCGTGAAAAGGTGCTGCAAAGCTGTTGGGATGTTTCCGCCCAGCGTTGGCCTGGCGAGCCGTCCAGGGTGTACTCTGCCTTCGCTCAGAGCCGACTGAGATGGGCACCCGCTTCCCCAGAATCCTAATTAGGATTAAGTGGTTCAGAAAATCTTCTTCTTTTCCTTTCAGCTGTTCCGTTCAGGGGTCACCACAACGAATCATCTGCCTCCATCTCACGCTATCCTTTGCATCTTCTCTTACACCAACTACCTTCATGTCCACCTTCACCACATCCATATATCTTCTCTTTGGTCTTCCTCTGGGCCTTTTGCCACCTCACAGCAAAAAAGTCCTAGGTTTGATGCCCAGCCTGGGTGTTTCTGTGTGGAGTTTGCATGTTCTCCACCCTGCTCGCATGGGTTTCCTCTCGGGACTCAGGTTTCCCCCTGGAGTCTAAAAACATCCAAATGTGAGTCTGAATGGTTGCATGAGTGTTTGCCCTGCAATGGCCTGGTGAGTTGTCCAGGGTGTATCCCACCCTTGCCCAGAGTCGGTGGAGATTCGCACTAGCCTCCATACAACCCTAATTAGGATTAATCAGTTCAGAAAATGATTGAATTAATTGTTGTTCGTCCTTCAAGGTCAAAGATGACCATGACTTCATACTAGATCAATGATCTGTGGTCTGGGTGAAGTCATGACTTTTGCTTGACTTTGATTTAAGTGAGGGAGAGTCGCGCAGATCATCAGCCTCACTCTATCTCCCCGGTCTAGCCGAGTCCGGTGGCACGGCATAGTCTAGGCTGCTGGAGATAGGTCAAGATGCAGTAGATGGCCGGTAGTGTCCCGTGTGTCTCACTGTGCCCTGGTTATGCTCCACAATGCTTTGCTGGATCTGCCTTCTTGACCGATGAACCAATTTGGTGGTTTCTTTTGTACAGTCAGCCAGACCCAGTCTTTACCTGCATAGGTAGACAGGTCCTACTCTTACTGAATGTCTTGTGACATGCACACATGACAATGGAGACTCGTGGTGGCTGGGACGCCCAACCCCATCACAGGTCTAAAAGACCTGCCCACTGCCTTATGAATGAATGAATTATTATTATTATTATTATTATTATTATTATTATTATTATTATTATTATTATTATTATTGTTGTTGTTGTTGTTGTTGTTGTTCTTGTCCCTCCATTGCAGCTAACTGGGTTATGAAAGGCCGGCCATGTCTCTCACTGTCTGTGGTGGGAGGTTTATGTAAAAGAACCATTGCTGACTTTTGACAAGAGTAGTTGCATAGCCGTCAGCATGTTTCTGCTCTGTGATGGCCTGGCAAGCTGTCCAGGGTGTACTCTTCCCTTGCCCCGAGTCGGCTCCAGCCTCTCTCCGACCCTAATTAGGATTAAGCGGTTCAGAAAATGAATTAATGAATGGTTGTTGTTGTTCTTATGATTATGTTTATCATTATTATTATTACTGTTGTTGTATTACATTTATAATTATAATTTAAATAATTTAGATTACATTATGTTTATAATAAAAAGCTAAACTATGAACAATAGAAGCAAAAACAAACAAACAAAAAAGTCGGCTTTTCAAAGACGTTATTGAGGGTTCGTCTGAGGGTGGACAGATTGCACAAAACCTTCCTCTTGCTACTGTCAACAGAGTAGTTGTAATGTTCAGCAACAAGGGCAAGGAATCAATATCATCCCACTCAGGTCATTCTAGGCTCTCTGACAGGTGTTTTCGGACTGCCAAGGGGATTGCTGAAAATAGTCTCTGTGGTACGGCTGAAGAACTGATGCTGCAGAGAGACTCCAAGTGAGCCAGAGTACTTGTGGGTGGCATCTCCATTAATTTGGCAACTGTATATATGGATATGTATAAATCTTACAAAAAAAAACAAAAAACGAAGGTGTCCTCGTATGGATATGTAGTACAGTCATGTGATAATTTTTGGAAGGTCACAGATAAGTAGATAAACAACAGACAGACAAACAGACTGCCTGGATGAAAACTCTATCTTAATGGAGATATTTTAACCTTAATCTTAGCTCATCATTTTCATGCCATTGTTTCAACAAACTTAAACAACATAACATTTATTCCCATTGTGTCGGGTTCATTTCTCACCGATGTCTTGAGTCGATGGGGGAAAAACTGAACCACTCCATAAAGTCTTCTTCTGCAGATTCTGGAAAACTGTCAATTGGGCTGAAGTCAGGACTGTGGGGTGCCAATACTTTTATCAAAATGATTCTTCATGCTCCCTGGACCACTCTTTCATTATTCAAGTCCTCATTTTATATCCATGCAATCAGTGAAGAAAAAGCCCATTGATGTTATAACCTGTTCATTCAGTGGATTCACCGCATCAGCTGTTTCATTTTATTGCCACATTACTGTTGCTGAGCCTTGACCCGACCAACTGGGGCAACAATACCATGGAGATCACACACCTAGATCCAGGATAAATACACTCCATGAAAATATATTTTGGCCAGGCAGATGTCCTTGTATATATTTTTTTCTTTTAATTTAATTGGCTGAGAAGGCGAGCACTAATTGCTTGATATCAGACAGACAGGACTTCAAAAGTGTAAAAATGCCTGTTAGATGAGCAGGCGATGGGGTGCATAAGTCCAATACACTTCTCAGCCTTATCTGAAATATGTTTGGAATTATTGAGAAAAAGACTCATTTTAATTCTCTCAGATGTGTACAGTGTCTCTTGGGGATACAATAAAACTGCCGTGGAAGTCAAGGTGAAAAGGGTACCGGGACGATTATTGTATATAAATGTTCCTTCATATTTCTAAACCAGCAGGTGAACACATCTTTAGAAACTGATTATCAAGATAATATCACTCTAATAACAACAACACAATGTTGTTGATGCTTACAGTGTGTATGGTTGAGTTAGGATGCTTTTCTACTTCATCTGAAATCGTAATGTAAATAGCAGATTACCGTAATTTTCCAGGCCATAAGGTGCACCGCAACATAAGGCACAACATTAGTGAACGGGCCCTGTCCACACACAAGGCACACTGGATTATAAGGCGCATCAAGCAAAAGAAAAGATTAGTCAAACTTGATTCAACTCTCACAATAACTCTCAATATTGCTCAGCTATATCACAAAATATAAACTAATGTATATAACATAAAATAGCATAACACATAAAACAATAAACTCACTTTTTCGTTTCATTCCTCTTCCACAAATCCATAAAATCCTTCATATTCAGTGTCGGAGTTAACAGTTGCGGAAGATGGACATAAAGCCCGGAGCCCCCTAACTTATGACCTGTTGTAACCAATATTGTTGGAATTCTTTGGTTACGCCACTGGAACGATAGTAAACTCTGAATTAGTTTGCTTAACTTGGGTTTTGACGATATCAGTGAGATGGTGTGCATGAAGTTGCAGATCAATAGAGACGGAGATTAGGTGGAAAAAGTCTTCTGGAAGGGCAGTGATGGTCTAGTGGCATAAGGCACTGGATCGCTGATCCAAAGGTTAGGGGTTCGAGTCCCACTCTCCACAAGGTTGTCACTGTCCCCCCCAGTGCAGCTAACTGGGTTATCAAAGGCGGGCCATGTCTCTCACTGTCTATGGTGTGAGGCATGTAAAAGAGCCATTGCTGACTTTCGACAAGAGTAGGCTGCAAAGCCGTCAGCGTGTTTCCGCCCTGCGATGGCCTGGCGAGCTGTCCAGGGTGTACTCTTCCCTCGCTCTGAGTTGGCTGGGATGGGCACCAGCCTCCCCGTGACCTTAATTAGGATGAAGCGGGTACAGAAAATGAAATGAACTGAGTCTTCTGGAAAAAGTCGTCCGCAAAAAGTCTTCCGGGGTCATGACGTAAACTTCTCACAGCCACTCACGTATTCCTCAACGAGTCAGCTGACTACAATAGCTGTAATGGGCATATTTGGACATAAAGCCTGGATCCCTCTAACTTACGACCTGTTGACACCAGTATCTAGCGGTTGGAGTTCTTTGGTTAATCCACCGGAATGATGGTAAGCTCTGAATTAGTTTACTTCACTTTGGTTTTGATGGTATCAGTGAAATGGCGTTGCGCGGCTTCATCTACACACAAGGTGCACTGGATTATAAGGCGCACCATATTTAAGTGCAGCTTATGGTCTGAAAAATATGGTAATAAACAATCTCTACTCAAGTCCAGGTACTTTTTCCTCCCAAACTCTCGATAACTGATCCAAGTTTATCACTAAATTTAAATGTGTATGATCAGTGGCACTTCCAGAATCTCCACTGTACATAAGCTTAACAGTTTCTTATATAACACAAGATTTCGTGGACAGACTGAATCTTAATTGACTCTAAAAATATACTTATAACTCTCAGTGTCTTGTTTTGAGAAGTTTTGTGCTAAACTGTGTCGCTGAATTATCCATTAAATGACGCAAGACATAGCCATTTAGTATTTGGGAAGGAAATATAATAATAATCTGAGATTTAACTAAATTAATATATGTGTGGCTGAGGGCAGCACCTTCACCTCACAGCAAGATTCCCGATCTTGGGTGTTTTTAGGTGGAGTCTGCATGTTCACACCATGAACTCCACCACTGGTTTCCTTTCACAGTCCAAAAACATGTGCGTTGAGCTAATTGGCTGTTCCTCTAGGTATGAGTGTGAATGGTTGTATGTGTGCTGGCCCTGTAATGGCCTGAACAGCTATTTAGGCTGCACCCTGCTTTTGCCCAGAGTTGTCTGAGATAGGCACCAGCTACCTCACAACCCTAATGAGGAAAAAGTTGCTTTGAAAATGACCCATTCATGTACATCTGATGAGGTTGACTTGAACCAGTTACCTTTAAGCACTCAAGCATAAACTTCCTATGTTCTTCCTCAACCAGTAAGCACTACATCCCCCCGATGTCCATGACATGTAACCTGTAACATGACGTTAACACAGTGCTTCTCAATTATTTTCTGTGGCGCCCCCTCAAGGAAGAAAAAAAAAAAAACATTTACCCTCCCCACTGCCCCGTGAGTGACTATAAATAGTATTATTTTTCTATAAAATTGTTATTAGTACACCTCTGCATAACATTGTATTTTTATTAACATTAAAAATAAAAAAGAAATATAGTTCAACTTACAATCAAGAAAAACTTCTTTAACATTTTAATCTGTAATAGAAAAGATTTACAGTGCACCAACATGCCTGAAATAAAAAAATACATGCTTATTTAAACTCACTCAACTTATTTATGTCTTAATATCTCCGTCTCTCTCCACCTTTCTCTTCATTCCTGTTAGAAATTTTTCTACAGTAGGCCCTCAACATTCGTGGGGGTTCGGTTCCAAGCCCTCCCGCGGATCGAGATAATCCGTGAGTTCTGTACCCAGAAGTAAAACCCCATGTATCACGTCACATGTGCGAATGAGCAACCGGAAGTAAAATATATCTATTACATGCGCTAAAATATACTTCTTAAACACATTCTATAGACAGTCTTACTCATTAATACAGTATTAATGTAGTAAAATATAGTAATGATCAAGAAAAACTTTTCAATTTTACCCTTATTTTTATTGATGATAAAATATAAACATTATACAGCATATACTGTTGTAAAGCATTCGTTTTAAAGTCTTTGTCAATTATTATTCCAGTACAGTACTTAAATGAATGTTTATGTGTGAGATTTTATGTTCTGTAGCATGTTTAACAAATGATACCAAAAGGATCAACTTTATTACGCTTCATGTCCTTTTACATTGAACTTGGAGTGATATCTCCAAGATGGCGCTGCCTAGAGGGCAACGTCGCGGAGTTCTCACAGTCAAATTGTTTCTTTGTTCATTTTAATTTGTTTTATTTGTTTGTTCATGTTTTGCACGATGCTCGTCTATGATCGGTCGACCCTACTACAGCTATGAGCAGCTTCAGCTTCGGGCAACTAAGCACACAACAACTTCTATCGTGAGCTAATATACTCATATGGGAGCTCAATGCTAACCGCTAATATGCTCACATGGGAGCTCAATGCTAACCACTAATATGCTCACATGGGAGCTCAGTGCTAACCGCACTCCGTTTAACAATAAGCCCAGGCGGAGTTCTCAGTCTCCGGCGCTTGGTTAGCACTTCCGGCCATACTGCTTGAAAATGTTCAGTCCCTGCAAAACAAGATGGACGAGCTTCATGCTCAGATTGCAGATTGCAGCGCAGCGGGATCTACAGGACTGTGTTTCTGTGAAACATGGCTCGAGGCGATTGCACTAGCCGGCTACACGGCCTTCATCCCTTGCAATCCCAAGCGCCGGAGTCGTCGTTCGGCCCCTTCCCACCTGGGCTTCTTGTCAGCTGGGGTGCGGCTCGCATTGAGCTGCCTACCATAGCATGTTAGTTCTGCTAGCCACACCCCGGCGAACAAGCCCAGTTGAGCGTGCTTAGTTATACACGCCCGAAGATACTCCGATCTTATAGCTGTAGTAGAGTCGACCGGTCGTAGACAAGCATAGTGCAAAACGTGAACAAACAAAACAACAAATAAAATAAATTAAAATTAACAAAGAAACAATTTGACTCTGAGAACTCTGAGACGTTGCCCTCTGGGCAGCGCCATCTTGGAGGCGTCACTCCAAGATGTCACTCCAAGTTCAATGTAAAAGGACATGAAGCGTAATAAAGTTTATCCTTTTGGTATCATTTGTTAAACATTATACAGAACATAAAATCTCACGCATAAGCATGAACTTATGTACTGTACTGGAATAATAATTGAAAAAGATTTTAATACAACAGTTCAGAAAAAAACGTCATTTCTCAGGAGAAGGTCTTATTTCTTCAGAAGAGACATCCAGCGTTTTCTATCGCGTAGCCAACGAAGACGCATAGTGTTTGAGTGGTATCATAGAGCTTAACTGGTAATTAAAACACAAAAAAAGAGGCTCATTGACAACTTGTGCGTGAATGAGGAAAAAGGGGCGGGGCACGAGCTCAACCAATCAGGAGAAACGAGGACAGCCATTGGCTGAATTTGAATCACGTGCCGGTTGCTCGGCAGTCAGTGAATACTCAAACTGTGGGTGCAAAACCGCGAATAGTCAAGGGCATACTGTATGTTGTTTCTTGAGGGGTTGTTTACTGCACTTCATATCGTTTGCTCATGCGAAAAACTGCTACACCGTAGCGCGGCAAAGAGAGCACCACTGCCAACTACTGGAGTCGAGGTTAATTACAATTAATTCTTGTACACTATTCCAAAAAAGCATGTTCCCCAGGGTCATACTCGCTCCCCTGGCATTACCCTGTGCCCCCCCCCCCCCCCCCCCCTCCGGCATCATACCACACCCACCTTGGGGAGCGAGCCTCACTCTTTGAGAAGCACTGCGTTAACATGGTACATGATCCTGTGATCTCCGAAGGAAAAGAAGGCAATCAAATTTCAAGTCTGACTTTTATTCAACTTTAATTAATGACTTGGAAGAAAAAAAAAAAAAAAAGCCTGGAACTTGAAACACACACACATACATGCATAGATATAAACAGAGAATAGGATATCGTGAAGGCTCAATACCAGGATTGCCAATTGGTAGTCGGAGATAACGGCACGGAGATTCAGTCAATTTCACCAATGATTGGCCTGCTCGTGCTTTGGCCTGTTTTGGTAATTGTAATTGGAATGAATGGCTTGTCAGCCCTAATAATAGTTATTGTAATTGCTTGCCATTGTGAAAAGACACTGAGGAAAAAACATTGGAGAGAACGAGTGAGTATGCGGAGGAAAATAAATCTTTTTTTTCTCCATGATTTCATTTACTTTCCCTCTCTGTTCCTGTGGTTTTTATTGTATAGCATCAGAATCATGATGAATCACATCAAAAAACAAAGAACCGCAGTGAAAAAAAGGGAGTTTGACATTATTAAATTGTGCCTTCTGGAAAAGATAACACAGATTTTATTAATCAGTATATTAAATGTTGGAATTATCTGGTAAAAAGGAAAGAAAAAGTGATATAATATCGCTTGAAGGGATTTAGGAATTCGTTGAGAGAAATATTGTGTTGCTGTAAGAGATTGGCTGAAGAATCTTATTGTACCTTGGGTGGTCAATATATACTCATTCATTCATTCATTTTCTGAACTGCTTACCGAGATGAAAATGTTGAGGTTCTCTTTGGGAGTGACGAGGATGGATAGGATCAGGAATGAGTCCATCAGAGGGACAGCACATGTAAGAGGTTTTGTTGACAAAATCAGAGAGGCTAGATTGAGATGGTTTGGACATGTACAGAGGAGGGATAGTGAATATATTGGTAGTAGGATGCTGAGGTTGGCACTACTGAGCAGAAGGACTAGAGGAAGACCAAAGAGGAGATTTATGGATGTGGTGAAGGAGGACATGAAGGTAGTTGGTGTAAGAGAAGAAGATGCAGAGGACAGGGTGAGGGAGGCAGATGATTCGCTGTGGTGACCCCAGAAAGGAACAGCTGAAAGGAAAAGAAGATTTTCTGAACCACTTAATCCTAATTAGGATTCTGGGGAAGCGGGTGCCCATCTCAGTCGGCTCTGAGCGAAGGCAGAGTACACCCTGGACGGCTCTCCAGGGTGTACTCTGCCTTCGCTCAGAGCCGTCCAGGGTGTACTCTGCCTTCGCTCAGAGCCGACTGAGCGAAGGCAGAGTACACCCTGGACGTCTCTGAGCGAAGGCAGAGTACACCCTGGACGGCTCTCCAGGCCAACGCAGGGCGGAAACATCCCAACAGCTTTGCAGCACCTTTTCACGAATGTCAGCAATGTTTTTTTTTTTTACATGAACCTCACACCATAGACAGTGAGAGACATGGCTGGCCATTGATAACCTAGTTAGCTGCACTGAAGGGCGTGGGGGGTCAATATATACTGATACAAAAAAGTTTGTGGAAACCCGACCATCAGACCCATACCTCAGCTTTCCTCATAAAGTTGGAAGTACAAAATGTTGTTGCATGATGTATAGCCATTTAATCACCATCCCTGTTCTTGGAGCTCTTTCTCCCTTAAGACTTTCCTGAACCCTCCAAACCTAGTCACACAGACCCAACCATCTAAACAATGAACTAAGAAGTTATAGATCAGTTAAAAGAGCTGGAGAGATGGGGAGTTGGAGTGATGTACCTGTATTAGGTTGATGGATAGCTGGGGATCACTCATGTCGCGGAACACTTTTCCATCGCTGGAATTCAAAGAATGAAACTTTTAACATGTCTCATTATGCTATTTTTCTCTATCAAGGCATGGTTTGAGAAGATCAGGGTGGATGAACTAACCTAGTCTGACCCCATGAACCCCCTTTATGATAAACTGGAATACTAATGACCCCGATAGGCCTTCATCTGCGATCAGTCATACTTTGTGGTTGGAGAACCAAAATCATTATATTCATATTCCAAAATCTAGGATAATGTAACAGCAAACAGGGATGAAATAGGATGTTCAACCAGTCCATATGGATGTAATCGATGACTGTCAACAAGCTTCATTCAATACAGTTTGTATACATTATGTTTTTAAAGAACATCACCTTCGAAATCAGGGATTTCCAGCCATGTTCCTGGAGATCTACCTTCTTGCAAGTTTTATCTACTTAGACTACTTTCATGGAATTTGGTAGAAGCTCTTATCCAGAGCCCAACTTACAGTTATCATATTTATACAACTAAGCAATTAAAAGTTAAGGTTCTTGCTCAAGAGACCCCCAATGGTGGCCCCGGTGGTAGACCCCCCCCCCCCCCCCCCCCCCCCGGGCCTTCAATCCAGGTCACCTGTTGCCTTAACCTATAAATCATTGCTGTTCTAAAAATTTTCCACAACCCTCCAAATGTTCAAATGTTGGTCGACTTATCGAAACATGCTTGAAGGTGATTTCTGAAGGTTGCCATGGCTTGACAGGTTATGCTGGAGGGAGCAGTTTAATCTCCTGCTGAATAGTAGCCTTAAGGGCTTTAAGATTTTGACACTGGCCATCCAAGGTAGCCCCAAACAAACAAACAAACCAACAAAAAATAAAAAAATAAATAAATAAAAGGAGTGAGGTAAAGGGAACGAGCCAGCGACCCAACATCGCCTTGGAACAAGATCACCTGATCTGGATACATTTCCTTTGGCATTTGCAGTGATGTGCCATAGCACTTTCTGATTCAACAGATTTATTTTTGTGATGTTTTACCTATCTTTAAGAGCACCCACTTTCAGAGGTTGTCACTCCTGCACCCACCCACCCCTTCCCCCGAGTGCAGCTAACCGAGTTATCAAAGTGTGTGTGGTGAGTCTCTCAATGTTTATGTTGAGAGGTTCATGTAGAAGAACCATAGCTGACTTTCATTATGAGTAGCTGCCTGGCCTCCAGTGTGTGTCTACCCTGCGATGGCCTGGCAAGCTGTCCCAGGTGTAGTCTGCTCTTGCCTGAGATGGGTGCCAGCCTTCCCGTAATCCTGATTAAGATGAAGCATTTCAGAAAAGAATAAATGAATTAAGTCTTGTATGATAACAACAGTCATAATATTCAGGCTCTTTTCTTCAGTCAATTATAACACTGTCCCTTTAATAAAATAAATAAATAAAGTAAGTACCATTTGAGAGACCGTGGACACGGAAAACAATGGACAGTGCTTTGTGGCACTAAGAAAATTTGGAAGATGTTATAAAATTAAAAAAAAATAAAAAATACATCCACAAATTCACACTCCAATCCTGGAAAAACATGAAACAAAAACCTGAGAGGTTCTGGCAACCGTAGACGAAATGTAGTTGTGTAGTTTTGTATCTCACTGAGGCTCCGGTATCTCAGTTTGTACATAGCTAGGTGCTCGTAGTTATAAATTGAGTAGACTAAGTAGGGTAAATTCTGAGATTCGAGAGTGGATGCTTTTGTTCAAGCTAATGATGCTAATCTCAGGAATGTTCCCTATTGCTTTCTGTTGCAGCAGAAATGTCACAGCATGGTAGCAGCAGAGCTCGGAGAGTATGACTGGGTTCTGTTATCTCTTTCAATCTTTCAAACAAGAGTGTATGTGCACACACACACACACACACACACACACACACACACACACACACACACAGCAGGGGTCAGAGGTGTTTGTCACCCGTCCCTGTTTGTTCACTGGAGTGAGACTAGTTTAATGAGTTTTTGAATCCAACGTGTTTGGATTTTTTTGCAGCCAAGAATTACTCTACATACAAAATGCATAAATGGAGAAAACACACACACACACACACACTCACACATACATGCACACACAGACACACATATGCACACACACACACACGCACACACACACACACACACAAACACACACACACACACACACACACACACACACACACACACACACACACACACACACATACACACACGTGCCCCCCACACACACACACAAAAGCACACACATCTCAAAAAGACCTTCACCCAAAAAAGGTCATTTTTCATTGGATCAATTTTAATTGATTTAACATGACCACACGCTAAATGTATCTCTATTTTTTATTTTTTTTTTAAATCCAGCTTCACACATACACACAGTCCACAGCTGCAAATCTCACACAGAGCAAACACTTTGTGATTCAAATCTCGACTGTGACTTGAAAGCTTCTGATTCGTCACATGACTCAGATAGCAACGGTCATGATTCGAGAGTTTATGATTTGTTGTATGATGAACATAAAAACTTGTTTATCAATGACTCGACCCGGACTACGACGTTTATGATATGTAGCTGATGAAAGCTTGTCGTTCATGACGTGACTTTGACTTTATGGCGTTTATGATCTGTATTTGTGACCCGTGGCAGATTTAAAAGCTTTTCATTTGTCACGTAACTGTGACTTTATGCATTTAAGTTTTGACTTGACTCTGACTTTAGTAAATTTAATTCATGACTTGACTCTTATTTAACAGATTTACATCTGTGTCCTGACTCTGCCTGAGGGGGTTTAATGTGTGATTTAATTCTAACTGTAGTACATTTAGGTTCTGACTTTTATCTGACTTTATTATATTTAAGTTGTGAATCAACTCTGACTTTAGAGCTTTGAAGTCGTGAGCTGACTCAGGCTTTTCTGCATTTGACCTGTGGCATGACTCTGATTTTAAATCATCAACTCTCTGACTTGACTCTTAATTTTGTGCTTTTAAAGTTGAGACTTGACTCTGATTTTAAATCACTGACTCTGACTTGACTCTGAATTAAATGCTTTTAAATTTGTGACTTGACGCTGACTTCAGATAATCGACTCTTAATTCCGTGCTTTTAAAGTTGAGACTTGAATGATTTTAAATCGTAACTCTCTGACTTGACTCTAAATGCTTTTAAATTGTGACTTGACTCTGGCTTGAAATCACTGGCTCTGACTTGACTCTTAATGCAATGCTTTTAAATTTGTGACTTGACTCTGGCTTGAAATCACTGGCTCTGACTTGACTCTTAATGCAATGCTTTTAAATTTGTGACTTGACTTTGACTTTAAAGCCTTGACTCTGTGACTTGACTCTTTATTTAGTGCTTTTAAACTTTAGACTTGACACTGACTTGAAAATCCTTGACTCTATGACCTGACTCCGACTTTTAACCTTTTAATCTGCAACATGACTTTGACTTAAAAGGTTTGATTTGTGACTTAAGTCTGACTGTAATGCTTTTAAGTTGTGACCTGACTCTGGTTTTAGTGAATTTAAGGTGTGACTTGACTCTGACTTTTTAGCTTTTAGTTTGTGACTTGACTCCAGTTATAGTGGGTTAATAAATGACTTGGTGTTGACTACAAAGTTTTTTATTTTCTGACCTGACTTTTAACTCATGATTCATCACTTGAGTCTGACTTCAAAACTTTTGATTCATGACCCGGGTTTGGGTCTCAAGCTCCTGTTTGGTGATTCAAGTCTGACATCAAATCTTATGATTTGTGCCCCGACTCTGACTTTGAAGTATAGGATTTGTGAGGTGAATCTTGACTTCAAAACTTGCGACATAAGTGCAAATTTCTCGGCACTATTTTAACTTCAAAGCTAGAGCTTTGGACTCCACTCAAACTTATGACTTGCAGAACTTGGTCTGAGTCAGTTGTACGTGTTAATTATCTCAGATGGCAAATAAAAACATAAACAAAACAAACAAACAAAAAAAACCAAACAAATACAGTACAGATCTATATGGGGTTGATGAGGGTTTGGGACAGAACACTCGGTAAACCTTTCATCCTTTCATTCTTTGAAAGCCCTCAGCGCACACTGTGAGAATGAAGAGGTGAGGGTGCATTCATGTGTATAAGGAAAAGAAGAACGGCTGTGCACGGGGGTGTGGCTGTATGTGTGTGACAGGCAAGTCTGGAACAAGACAGAAATCTTGCTTTTCTGACATTTCTGTTTTTCGAGCATGAAAAAGTGAGAGAAAACGCATGTGCGAATTTCTAAATCAACGAATGGCCCTGAAATGTTCTCAGAAAGCTGTCAAAGCAGTCGCCCCGTGTGTGTGTGTGTGTGTGTGTGTGTGTGTGTGTGTGTGTGTGTGTGTGTTCTTATCTAATTTTGTGAGTGGGTGTGTGAGTGTGTAAATTTGGCAAGTCAAGAACAGAATAAAGGAATGCTGGGAAAAAAGAAAAAAATCAATAATAAGTGATATAAAGGAGGCTTTGATTGGCTCCAGACAGAGCAAGAGCTCCACTTTGTGGTCACTGGAGTGTAACGTCAAGCTGAGTCGAAGCCATCTATGGTATGATGTCATTTTATTTTTTAATTAAAAAAAAAAAAAAAAAAACCAAAAACAAAAAAGATGTGCTGTATTAATCCCATAAGGGAAATTATTTCTTCCAAATGTAACCCAACCAAGGTGAACACACACACACACACACACACACACACACACACACACACACACACACACACACACACAAACATACACACTTGGAGCTGTGGGCTACCATACACACACACTGGGGTGCCAGGACAGCAGTGGTTAGGTGCCTTGCATCAACCATTTATATGCAGGATTTGAAGATGCAGCTCTCCCACCGCCACATATTTTCCTTCCTGGTTCAGGAATCGAACCAACGACCTTTTGGTGCCACTGAGCCACTATAACTCTATACCAGTAAGCCTGCCATGGGAGTTTCTTTCAATCTGATTTCATAATTATTCATTCAAAATGTAAAAATAATTGTTGTTGTTGAGGTTTTATTTACTTATCTATTTATTTATTTATTTATTTAATGATTTATTTGTGGTTGTCTGCTTGTGTTTTCTTCTTCTTTTTTTAATTCCCTAATACTGGCTCACTCAGATCGCTCTATTCCTGACTGGTAAATCCTACACTGGGAAATCTACATCTGATCTTTCTAATGATGGAATCTGTAGCAAAAATTAAAGGAAGCACCAGGAAGATGATCCAAGTAATTTCTGAAAATTTGAAGAGCTATTAAACCTGGAGCGGCGTGGCGGCATAGCGGTTAGCATGTCTTCCTCATAGCAAGAAGGTCCTGGATTCGAGTCCCGGTCTCGGCTCGGGCGTTTCTGTGTGCATGTTCTCCATGTTCTTCTGTGGGTTTCCTCCCTACATACCTGTGAGGCTAATCCTGCCCCTAAGTGTTCAGGGTGTACCCCACCCCGCCCTTGCTCATTGTCGGCTGAGATAGGTTCCAACCTCAACGCAAATCTAATCTAATCTAATAGGATTAATCGGGTTTGTAAATGAGTGCCATTGAGTTGATAAACCTTCCATTTTTCAGAACTATGGCCATAAAATATAATGACGTGTCACGTGTAAGACACACAGGAATCCATCAGTACTCGGTACAAAAGAGAATTAACCAGACATGGTTTGTAAGACAAAACTGTAAAGAAAGTCCAATTTGTGAGGAGAAAAAAAAATGAAAAGTTCCTTTTTTTTCATGTTTCTGCAGCAGCTCCGTTCCTCTGTATTGTCACCTATTGATTTTGCCACAGAAGCTTTTAGCCCAGCAGTACGCCGGTTTATTTTAGCCGCAGCAAATATCAAACTACAAAATAGCCTCACAACGAGGACTGTAAGTAAGGGTGACTGGGCTTCATAACAACACCTGCACACTTCCAATATGGATTTTCAAGAAAGAGGAAAAGGATTTGAAACATGCTTTTAATTGTCTGGACGTCTGAAAACAACATGACGTCAGATTGGACTGAATGATTTATATAAACGGAAAATATGGCGTCGCAAGAAATGTTTTTTTAGCTTTTGTTCTTTTAGTTCTGCTTGCTATGCATCTCTCAGCAGTCCCTGATGAACAGACAGAGAGAGAGAGAGAGAGAGAGAGGGAGAGAGAGAATTACCATATATGCTTCTGGACCATTTTAGTTAATCCTCTCATACAATAAATGCTACGAGGTTAGAATTCATCATGATGTCAGTCATGAATAATTAAACCAAGCACCTTTGTTTTGGATAAGTAACAATTGCTGATGTCGACTATTATCAGAAATCACAGATAGCAACCTACTGTTTATCCATTTATTGTTGCCATGTTTGTGCAACAAAGTTTTCATGCCGTATATTTTCTTATAGCGCTACTGAAATCTCCAATGCAATTGATGTGATAATTAAGAGTCATTAATTATATGGCAGGTGCTCAACCTTTATAAACCTTTCTATAAACCTTTTATATATATATATATATATATATATATATATATATATATATATATATATATATATATATATACCTCACTTTACGAAATGAATCCGTTCCAGCGCCTTTCGTAAATTGAACCGCATTTTACATGTAAAACGCGTGATTCGTTCCAATGCTCCCAATACTACCCCCTAAACCTTTTAAAAATTATAAAAGTACACCAATTTTGTATGAAATATGTGTTAAAAGTAAAAGATAAGATAAGATAAGAGATAAGATACAGCTTTATTAATCTAACAATGGAGAAATTCACTGTTACAGGCTCTTGAGGCTCTTTTGCACCCATCAGTAGGGGGTGCAAAAATAGATACATATACAAACATACACACATACATATATATTATATAAGTAAATAAATAAATAGATACATAAATAGGATAAATTAATAAACAAAAAAAGAAAAGAAGGGAAAACCTTTGTAGACTGGCCTATATTCAAGTGTACATGTATCTGAGTGCAGAGTAGATGGGTTGATATGGTTCACAGACAGTGGGGTAGATGTGGTTGATTAAAGTGCACGGGGTTTTTATTGCACATAACCGGTATTTTCACAGACAGTTACAAAGTGACATTGTACAGTCTGACAGCGGTGGGAATGAACGACCTGCGGTAGCACTCCTTCCTGCACTGAGGATGTCTCAGTCGTCCACTGAAGGAGCTACTCAGCTTCTCTACAGTCTGGTGCAGTGGGTGAGAGCTGTTGACCATAATGGATGTGAGCTTTGCTACCATCCTCCTCTCACTCACCTCCTCCACAGAGTACAGTGGGCAGCCAAGGACAGAGCTGGCCCTCCTGACCAGCTTGTTCAGTCTCTTTCTGTCCCGCTCTGTGCTGCCCGGGGCCCAGCAGATGGCAGCGTAGAGGATTTCAGAGGCTACCACAGAGTCATAAAATGTCCTGAGCAGAGGTCTGCATACTCCGAAGGACCTAAGTCTCCTCAGAAGGTGGAGGCGACTCTGGCCTTTCTTGTACAGGGCGTTGGTGTTGTGGGACCAGTCCAGTTTATTGTTCAGGTGAACGCCCAGGTATTTGAAACTGTCCACTGTCTCAATGTCCTGTCCCTGGACATTCACTAGTGAGTGTGTGTGTGTGTGTGTGTGTGTGTTAGAGTGATTCTTCTGAAGTTGACCACCATCTCCTTCGTCTTCCTAGTGTTCAAGCACAGGTGGTTGCGCTCACACCAGTCCACGAAGTCAACGATGACCGACCGGTACTCCTGCTCGTTCCCCTCTGACACACGGCCCACAATGGCGGAGTCGTCCGAGAACTTCTGGAGGTGGCAGCTGTCTGTGCTATAGATGAAGTCCGAGGTATAAATGTTGAAAAGGAAGGGTGAGAGGACGGTGCCCTGCGGTGCCCCCGTGCTGCAGACTGCCACCTTTGACTTACAGCCGCGCAGCCGCACGTATTGTGGACGGTTAATAAGGTAGTCGATAATCCAGGCAGCAAGATGCCCGTCCACTCCCACGTCCTCCAGCTTCCTCCGCAGAAGCACTGGCCTGATGGTGTTGAAGGCGCTGGAGAAGTCAAAGAACATGACCCTCACAGCGCTGCCAGCAATCTCCAGGTGGGTGAGTGCCCGCTGCAGAAGGTAGATGACGGCGTCTTCTACCCCGATGTTGGGCCTGTAGGCAAACTGCAGCGGGTCTAGGGTGGGGCTCACCATAGAGTGGAGGTGTTCGAGGAGGAGCCTTTCCATGGTCTTCATAAGGTGGGAGGTCAGGGCGACAGGTCTGTAGTGGGCTGGTTCCTTCGCTTGAGCTGTTTTGGGAACCGGAACCACACAGGAGGTCTTCCACAGGACGGGAACCTTCTCCAGGCTGAGGCTCAGGTTGTACAGGTAGCATAGTACCTCACAGAGCTGGTCTGCGCAGGTCCTCAGCAGCCTGGGACTGATGCCATCTGGTCCTTCAGATTTCCTCTGATTTAGTCGCCTCAGCTGTCTCCTCACCTGGTCTGACGTGAGGGAGAGGGGGGGCTGGGGTGGGCTGCAGAGGGAGGGGGATGTGTCTGTCGAGTGCAGTCAAGTGAAGTTGGCCTGGGGAGAGGGGAGGTGTCTGCTGGTCTGGAGACGTGTGAAGGGGGGGGGGGGGGGCAGAGGGGGGGGGGGGAGAATCAAACCTGTTGAAGTAACAGTTTAATTCATCCGCCCAGCGCTGGTCACCATCAGCTGTCCCTCTGACACTCTGCCCAAATCCAGACATGGTCTTTAGTCCTCTCCAGACGTCCCGCACGTTGTTCTGAGCCAGCTTCTCCTCCATCTTCTTCCCATAGTCCTTCTTGGCCCTCCTGATCCTCCACTGGAGCTCACGCTGGACCTTCTTCTGCTCCTCTTAAAAAGAAAATTATTTACCTTTTCTTAAATCTCTTGAACCACCCATGCAACGTTTTAAAGTCCCGGGGTTCCTGGTCTAAAGAACCCTCAACCCCACCCCCACCCCCACCCTCCTTCATGAGGTCCTTAAATATGGCGCTTGCTTTTTCCGAAATAATCACCTCCGTCACTGGACCTCCGCTTTTAATGCCTCCTTCTGTTTCAATATCGTCCCGATTGTAGAGGAATTTCGGCCATACTCCTTTACGAGTTCGCTCCCCCGAATCCCACGTTCATATTTTTTATCATCTCCTGTTTTACTTTTATTGATAATGGAGCCCGCTTCTTCTTTTCAGTCTGACCTGGAATCGCTTTCTTGGGGCTCTTGATTAATAACGAAACATAACACTGCCATAAGCACACTCAAAAAACTCACGAAGCTCACGAACCAACAGGACAACTCTCCTTCACGCATCTATCGAAGGCACACGAAAAGCATTATGGGTACAGTACTGTACAGTGGTATGAAAAAGTATCTGAACCTTTTGGAATTTCTCACCTTTCTGTATAAAATCACCATCAAATGTGATCTGATCTTTGTCAAAATCACACAGATATAATATATTAAAAAAAGGAATAAGTTACTGAACCCTCTGCCTAAGGAGACTTAAAGAGCAATTGAGACCAATTTTTACCAAACAATTTAAGTCAGGTGTGTGCCCAATCACTGATGAGTGGCTTAAAGCTGCCCTGCCCACTATGAAACACACACCTGGTAAGAATTGTCTTGATGAGAAGCATTGTCTGATGTGCACCATGGCTCCCTCAAAAGAGCTGTCTGAAGACCTGCGATCAAGAATTGTTGATTTGTATAAAGCTGGGAAAGGATACAAAACCATCTCTAAAAGTCTGGATGTTCATCAATCGACAGTCAGAGAAGTTGTCTACAAATGGAGAGAGTTTGGCACTGTTGCTTCTCTCCGAAGGACTGGCCGTCCTCCAAAGATGACGCCAAGAGTTCAGCGCAGAATACTCAAAGAGGTAAAAAAAACCCTAGAGTGTCTGCTAAAAACTTACAGAAATCACTGGCACAGTCCAATATCTCTGTGCACACATCAACTATATGTAAAACAATGGCTAAGAATGGTGTTCATGGGAGGACTCCAAGGGGGAAGCCACTGCTGTCTAAAAAAAAACCATTGTTGCTCGTTTAATGTTTGCAAAAAGGCACTTGGGCACTCCACAGAAGTTTTGGCAAAATATTTTGTGGACTGATGAAACCAAAGTTGAATTGTTTGGGAGGAACACACAACGTCATGTGTGGAGGGAAAAATAGAACAGCTCACCAACATCAACACCTCATCCCCACCGTGAAGCATGGTAGAGGGTACATCATGGTTTGGGGCTGTTTTGCTGCCTCGGGGCCTGGACAACTTGCAATCATTAATGGAAAAAATGGATTCAAAAGTTTATCGGGATGTTTTGTAGGAAAACCTGAGGCCGTCTGTTAGACAGTTGAAGCAAAAAGATGATGGATGTTGCAACAAGACAATGATCCAAAACACAGAAGTAAATCAACTTCAGAATGGTTTCAGAAGAACAAAATAAACGTTCTGGAGTGGCCAAGTCAAAGTCCAGACTTGAACCCCATTGAGATGCTGTGGCATGACCTCAAGACAGCGATTAATGCCAGACATCCCAGAAATCTGACTGAACTACAGCAGTTTTGTAAAGAAGAATGGGCCAAGATTAGTCCTGATCGATGTGCCAGACTGATCTGCAGCTACAGGAAGCGTCTGGTTGAAGTTATTGCTGCCAAAGGGGGATCCACAAAATATTAAATGTGATGGTTCAGTTACTTATTCCTCCTTCTTCTGTCATTGTTTGCATGCTATCCTCATTAAAATATGAAAACCTATAAATGTTTGGGTGGTTTTAGTTAAAGCAGACACTGTTTTTTCATCTGTGTGATTTTGACAAAGATCAGATCACATTTGATGGTGATTTTATGCAGAAATGTGAGAAATTCCAAAAGGTTCAGATACTTTTTCATACCACTGTATTATGGAGATTAAGCTGCCTCCTAGCCAATGAGAGGCCAGCAGGGCAGGGTGTTGGGAGACAACCAATGGGAAAGCAACTTGCGCATTGTTTGAATGGCGCGTTTGAATTTTTAAGATGGCGCTTTCGTAACGTGAACTTGTTTTGTATCCAGAGACAAAAAATTTTCGGAAAATGCGTTTCGTAATTTGAATTTTTCGTTTGGTGAGACTTTCGTAAAGTGAGGTACCACTGTGTATTCATTCATTTTCTAAACCGCTTAATCCTAATTAGGGTTGCAGGGAGGCTGGTGCCCATCCCAGCTGAATCTTGGCGAAGGCAGAGTCCACCCTAGACGGCTCGCCAGGCCATCGCAGGGCGGAAACATGCTGACGGCTGTGCAGATGCTCCTGTCAAAAGTCAGCAATGGTTCTTTTACATTAACCTCACACCATAGACAGTGAGAGACATGGCCGGCCTTTGATAACCCAGTTAGCTGCACTGGGGGAACAGTGACAACCCATTGAGAGTGGGGCTTGAACCCACAACCTTGGGATCAGTGATCTAGTGCGTTTACCACCAGGCCACCACTGCCATGTCTGTGTTATTAATGTAAATGTGTACACCATGAGATGCAAATGAAATAAAGCAGGTGCATCTCTTTTTCATGTCCAACCTTTAACTGGAACTTATAGCTGAAATTTCTGTAGCTGGTTTATTTTTTAACACGGATAAACAAAAATAAAGTAGAAATGAGTCCATGCAATAAAAACTAAAATGAAACTAATGCACTACTGTACTTTATAGTAAAACTAACAAAATCTTAAGAATATTCAGATTAAAGAAAAATAAGAAATGACAATAAAAACTAATGTGATAATTGAAACAACCTTTTTTAGGACTTGGTTCAGCATGGCATGTTTTCATTTTTATTTACTTCACTCTTATAGTCCTGGGTAGAGACGGAGGGCGCATGCTATTTGTTTGCCTATATTTTTCCAGATGTTGATCAGTTCATTTTATACATTCACCGGGCAGCTGTGAGAATGGAAACTCCATTAGAATGTATCTGGGAAGATGGAAATTCACTCAGGACCTTGCAGTGAGGCTAGAGCCTATCTCAGCTAACAATGTGCAAATGCAGGGTACACCATGAACAGCTTTCAAGGCCATTGCAGGGCCAAGACACACAACCAGGTACACTCCCATCTGGGGGTAATTTAAAACAGCCAGTTAGCCTCATGCAAGGCAGAAAGAAACCAGAGTTGCTGTAGAAAATCCACACAAGCATTAGGAGAACATCCAAACTCGACACAGACACGTGAGAACAGGACTCGTACCCTGGTACCTTGGTGCTGAACGGCGGACATCTTCATCCTAATTAGGGTCTCGGGGAGGCTGGCGCCCATCTCAGCTGACTCCCGGTGTGGGCAGGGGACACCCTGGACAGCTTGCCAAGCCATTACAGGACCAACACTCACACAACCATTCATACTTAGGGAAGCATTGGAACCAACATTCCCTCTAATTTTCTGTGTCTGAGCAAACACATCAACTCCTTGAGTGGTCCCTTGGACCGCTGTGAACAACATCAGATGCGTGGACTGTGGTCAGGCCAGTATCGCATCTATCCAAGTAGCATGATTTATTAAAATAATCAAATTACAACATTTATATTTCCGTTAGAATTCTTTTCATTAAATTCTTTACCAAGCTTACAATGAAAAGGACAACATACTTGTTAACCTGTGTACTATGATAATGCTATTCGAAGTATAAATATTTGCTTTTAACTACAGCAAAACATAAACTGCCAACCAAGCGAACTATCAACTCAATTTTCATTGTGAAGCTCTGACTTGTATTACAAGTACGAGTTTGAAATGTCAGTGTGTGAAGCTCTTTCTGGGTGAGAGGGTCCTACTGTGGTCTGGTAGAGAGTTCTTCTGTCCATTGGTTGAGCGTGAGTCCTACTGTGGTCTGGAAGAGGGTTCTGCAGTCCATCCATTGGGGGAGAGAGACTCCTCCTACTGTGATCTGGAAGAGAATCCTGCTGTCCACTGGGAGACAGGGTCCTACTGTGGTCTGGTAGAGAGTTCTGCTGTCCATTGATTGCGAGAGAGTCCTACTGTGGTCTGGTAGAGGGTCCTGCTGTCCGTTGGTTGAGATAGAGTCCTACTGTGATCAGGAAAAAGGTTCTGCTGTCCATTGGTTGAGCGTGAGTCCTACTGTGGTCTGGAAGAGGGTTCTGCAGTCCATCCATTGGGGGAGAGAGACTCCTCCTACTGTGATCTGGAAGAGAATCCTGCTGTCCACTGGGAGACAGGGTCCTACTGTGGTCTGGGAGACAGTCCTGTAACTCTTTGTCTGCAAAATAAAGTAAACAATGACACAATCGTTGGCTACTACTCAGAAACTACAGTATTTAATGATCAACATCCATAAATGAAAATTCAAAATAAATGACACTAGATGAGCACAAATCTGATTGAAGAATTAATATTCACCTTAATATTCCCGTCTGTTTTTCTCATCTCTCCAGCGTTTGTACACATTGTCCAGGGTGATGGCCTCATCTACTTGCAGCTTTGACTTTATGCGCATCAGCTGATCCAAATGTTTATATGACAAAAAATATCACCCAGTGTCACTTTTTTTTTCTTCTGTTTGCACAAACTCAGACAGCCATTCCATCTTAAAATAACTGCATTTCTTTTTAACTTTGGCTTCGTGAGGGGAAATGTCGATGCCCGTTCGTTTTGCCATTATTATAAAGGGTTAAACAAAAGCAGCATATCTCACGTGTCTTCTTCTCTTTACATTAGTCACCGTTTGGCTAATTAAAAACACAGGTGGCGGGCGGCGCATAAGGACGTTGTCATTGTCAATCACATCGATTCGGTGCGTCAGTAAATCACATAATTGTGAATCATTTGAATCGCATCATTGGCTGGAGCAACCAATCACCCCTCACTGATTGAATCACATTCCAAAATAGCACAAACAGAATAGTTATACAGTGGTACCTCACCTTACGAAATTAATCCGTTCCAGAGCCTTTTTCTTCACCCGGATTTTTCGTAAATTGAACCGCATTTTACATGTAAAACGTGTGATTCGTTCCAAGGCCCCAGTACTACCACCGAAACCATTTAAAATTATAAAATCATACCTTTTAAGACCCTCTTTTGCTTCAATATCATACCGATGGTAGACAAGTTTGGCCATATTCCTTTGTGATATCACTCAACCGCATGTCACGAGCGCGTTTCTTATTTTTACTCGCACTGGAAATCACGTGCGTGCTTGTGTGCGCATGTGTCTTCTTAGCAGAGTTATAATCTTACAGATGTTTATGGAAGGTTAGAAGCCAGTAACTCTGTCCTTTACATGAAAAGCATGATGGGAAAAGCATCCATAATAGCCAATGGGAGGGAGCTGTGTCATCCCTCCTAGCCAATGGGAGGCCAGCAGGGCAGGATGTTGGGAGATAGCCAATGGGAGGCCAGCAAGGCGGGATGTTGGGACATGTAGTCAGTGGGAGAGCAAGTTGTGCATTATTTGAATGTTTGAATGGCGCGTTTGAATGTTTGAATGGAGCGTTTCGTAAGGAGAACTTGAGACACAGAGACAAAAAATTTAGGAAAATGTTTTTCGTAAACTGGAGTTTTCGGATTCTGGGACTATCGTAAGTTGAGGTACCACGATATGTTTATTTTATTTTCACTTCAGGTGGGATTTGTATTTTTTGTGCGCAGTGCAAAATATCTGCACCCGAAGACGTAACACCAGTGTGTTATTACGCACGCGCGCGTGCAGCTTAGAGGGAACATTGGTTGGAACGGCTAACTAATTTACTGTGCATGGTTTTGGACTGCGGGAGGAAACTGGAGTACCCGTAGGAAACCCACTCAAGCAGGAGGAGAACATGCAAACTCACACAGAAACGCTTAGGCTGGGAATCAAACCCAGGACCTTCTTGCTGTGAGGCGACCATGCTGACCACTTATGTAGTCCGATAATTTTATTATAATAAATGCCTGAAGTTTCACAATATGCATCACACTTTTTCCAAAAATGTTCCCTTTCAGACAACAACATTTAGAATCCTCCATGCAAAGCAACTTGAAACATTTCCTTTTTTGCTCTAACTCTCATCGAAACTAATCCACAACCCTCTCAAGGCGACACCTAACCAGCTACAGGTCGCCATCTATCAGCGTCCTCCATTTTGTGGCTGTGTATGCGCTCTGTGTGGCTCCAGATGGCCGCTGTCACTCTCTTTGCTCACGGGAGGGCTCTAAGCAGAAGACTCATGGCTCTAATTTCTACATTCTAAAGGAGGGATGAACAGAGGAAGAGAGTCATTACAGCGGAGGGAAAGTGTGGAAGTCAATTCACATCTGCTATGGAGGAAAGGAAATTAGAGGGTCAGAAAGAGAAAGAGACAGGGAAGCGAGATTGGAGGAAAAGGCAGCAAGCAGATGTTTCTCATCACAGAAATGTCACAAGTGTGTGTGTGTGTGTGTGTGTGTGTGTGTGTGTGTGTGTGTGTGTGTGTGTGTGTGCAAATGTCTGTAGCATGTCTTGAATATTCACAATTTGTGTACAGTTGCAGGTGCACCTCTACTCTTTAATCTCGCTGTCTCCTACATTACATGAATACGCATGAGGCTAAGCAAGAGACTATGAACATGTAGGCATAGTTACCAGCCTTTAAACTGACCAATCACATAACACTTGTGTGAACTATCCAGTAATATTTGTTGTATCACACCCATGTATATATATGTACACCCACATACACTTTGTAATACCATAAATATGGAAACATCACTGAACGTGTGACTGCTGGTGATATCCCCTTTCAGAGCCCTTGGAAGGGAACGAATTGACGGGGGATTGGTCAGAAAGATGGGTGGGGTGAAGGTGTTAGTCTTTGTTCACTTTCTTTGTTTTCTTTTTAATCAGAATGCACTTGGTTGCAAATTCCTGTTCTGTTACAGTGCTGTAGTCTGTTGAGTTAGTCATTCATTCATTCATTTTCGGAACCGATTAATCCTAATTAGTGTTGCGGGGAGGCTGGCACCCATCTCAGCCGACTCTGGGCGAGGGCAGAGTACACCCTGGACAGCTCGCCAGGCCATCGCAGGGCAGAAACACACTGATGGCTATGCAACTACTCTTGTTGAGAGTCTAGCTGAGTTAGTTTATTTGCTAAATGCTCGCTTGTTACCTTGTTATATTGATATGTGTTATTGTTGTTATTGTGTTATATATATGTGTAAGGGGCCTGTGCGTCGTCTAATTTTTCGCTGTCATTGGTTTATGCTAATTATATGCTAGCCTTGGTTGCTGTTTATGCTACTTCTATGATAAGTCTTTGTTCCTATTTATGCTAGTTCCATGCTAGCCTTGGTTGCTGTTTATGCGAGTTCTGTGTGAGCCTTGGTTGCTGTTTATGCTAATTATATGCTAGCCTTGGTTGCTGTTTATACTAGTACTATGCTAGCCTTGGATCCTGTTTATGAGGGTTCTATGCTGACCATGGTTGCTGCTTATACTAGTTCTATGCTAGTCTTGGTTTCTGTTTATGCTAGTTCTATGCTAACTTTTGTTGCTGTTTATACTAATTCTGTGCGAGCATTGGTTTCTGTTTATGCCAATGACAGAAGAAAAACTAGACCGTGCACTCTGCATACATTATGTATGCCGCCATGTTCAATCGGCTCTGACATCCGGTCAGGGCAAAAAGCATGGTAAACATACAAACATTGATATGGAAAACGATGCGATAAATCTAAATATAATATATTATATATTATAATTCCATGCTGGTCTTTTTTGTAGTTTATGCTAGTTCTATGCTAGTCATGGTCACTGTTTATGCTATTTCTGTGATATCCTTGGTTGCTGTTTATGCTAGTTCTGTGCTAGCCTAGGTCGCGGTTTATGCTTGTTTAGGCTAGTTTTGGTTGGCGATATTTCCATTATGCATTTTCTCTGCTTTGCCAATCTATTAATCTATTACAAGTAGTTTGTGTGCTAGTGATTGAAACGATTGCTGAGTATATAAAGATGAATGATAAGTGGATTTAATCTGCTCTGTTTCAGTGTCAATGAGACATCAGACTGCTATCTTCACAGTAGAACATCAGATAAAACAAAAGCTGCTATCAAATATGAAAAGTAGATTTTGACTTGTTTTAAATGGTCATATCAATATGCACGTACGTAGAGTACGAATCTGTATTTGTTAGCGAAGTCATATCAGGAAAACGGTTGTTTAAATTCCTCTCTACTCCACTCCCACATGCTCAAGATGTTACGTCAGCTGTTCTTCAGCAGCCTAATTTGTTCTCCTGTCCTTATGTGGTCCTTTTCACTCGACAGTAGAATACATCAACCTTGAATCTGGCTTCTGTATGAAATTCCTCTTTAATGGGTTTTTACATTGTTTTACATATATAATGAGGTTCTTTAGGCTAATAAAGCAGGAAGGGAGTGTGAAACATGTAATACTGTACAGAGGTGATGAAGGTGTAGCAGACAAAGTGCTGTAAATGGCGTCCCTCATGGTTTATTGTGCCTTTGTTGCATTTATTTTTATTTTTTTAGGTATAGTTGGTGGAGCTAAGTCTAAGTAATACATAAATATTTATGGAGTGCAACTGGTGTGTATTCAGAGTTCAGTTGTGTTCATGCTGAAGTTGTATAATTCTGAGATGACAGCATTTCTGGAGTACAAGTGTTGGAGATTGGGTCCAGACTTAACTCTGTCTTTAAGGCGTTGTTTTACTTTTAGAACAGAAAAAAAAATAGATAGAAAATGAGGGCCGGATTTTAATTAATCTATTTGCAGTATTTACTTATTTTTGTTAAATTTTGCTGTGTCGTTATTTTTATATTGAACCTCATTACTCAGTGGCTAATTGCACTTTGTTTTATTTCTTTAAATAAAATTTCATGAAGTCCCAAGATTCTTATTCAATGATCATGCACACAGGATGCAGACTATTAAAATAAAATAATAAAAAACGAGTTTAAATCACAGAATTAATAAAATAATAGTTGTTTGATTTGATCACAATTTTGTGATATAAATACATAGAATTACAGTTTTTTATTTTATTATTATTATTCAAAGGCATGAGTCTTTAAGGTGTTTTTGATGTGATGCACAAATCATGCAATAATAAACATGATTGTGTTCTTTTCCAGATCCAGGAAGGCTCATGGCATCCATGACAACTGCTCTATCTATCTCCTTATTCCTTCTTAATTATAGAACATGCTTCGAGAAATTATTATCTGTTCCTGGTTTAGAGAGCTCAAGTGATACGTCACAGAAAGAAAGGATCAGGACTTTGACTTGCAGGACTAGCCAATTAGAGTGTGTTTCCTTGCCACTCAAATAAGCCCCGCCCTGGTTACCTTCCCTAACTATTTCTCTCTCTCTCTCTCTCTCTCTCTCTCTCTCTCTCTCTCTCTCTCTCTCTCTCTCTCTCTCTGTATTTCTTTCTGGAGGTTGATTTATTCTAACTTCTTTGTCTTTTTACTAACCCAACAGCTTCAAGTTCTTCCAGTTTAATTTGTATGTTTTTGTGTTGTTGCCTTCCTTGCCTTTTGTGTCCATTTGAAATGACTAACATTGTCTCATTCACGGAATGTCGGACCATCTGTTGTTTTCTCGACTTAACTTGCGTACTTACATACTAACCTCTATAAAATTGTCATTCTTTTAATTGACAAACCAATCAATGAAGACATTATATATTTTAAAATATATAATGATTTTTCAATTTGGATTACACCCTTTCCAAAAAAAAACAAACAAAAAAAAAAAACATAAGAAAAGTAATATAAAGATGAATATTTTTTGTGCGTGTATATATATAAATGTATACACACACACACACATACACACACATATATATATATATATATATATATATATATATATATATATATATATATATATATATATATATATATATAAACAAATGAGAACATATACATTTTCTTGAGCTCTCCACTAAAGAGACAAAAACTAAATAACCTTTATTGAATTCATGGTTTGTCACTGCTATATATATATATTTTTTTTTCTTCCCCTTCCCTATTTTCTCCTAAAGCACTCAGGCATTGGACACGCTATGGTAAACAAACTGCATTATATGGTAGATATCATTCTAATTGTCTTCTACTTTGGTTTGCCCTGGAATTCCGTTTCCTCTTTCTATTCTGTTTGCTTTTACTGACTACACAAACTCCCATCGGTCTCAAGGTAGCCACAAAAAAGTTATTCACTTTTCCCCCTTTTTTTTTCTTCCACCTTTATTATAACAGCTTTCCATTGCTTCTCACCCACTCAAGCTGTATTTTTATTTACTTATTTATTGCATTTTGTCTGCCTTCCTAAACTTTTGAGACCTAAGTACAGACTGTTTTTTTTTTAATATATATATATAATAATATCATATAGTAATACGTAATATATTCCAAATTAATATCCTTCCTTTATCTTTTTATTTTAGTTTATTGATTTGATTTTGATAGAAACGTGATCATATCTGACGAGTCTCATGGCTGGCAGTAAGAAAATAAAAACTTGGGCACCGGGTTTCTGACATAATCCACAATGCCACTTGACTACTTGCTGACTTTCTGCTGATACAGGATTAGTCTTGTATGTAAAGCTAGTGATGCAGCAGAGCTTTAATCCTTTAGTCTGTCCAGTATTTTGAATTTCATGCTAATTCAGCAGTCCTTGCCTCTGCGCTTATCTCATATTTGTTGGACAGCAAGTGTCCACCGTTTGCCATTTCAAATATTACTGTACTGGATTTCTTCTTAGTATGACATCAAGGGTTGCTGGAAAATTGGAAATGAGAAAATAAACCTCAAATGTATGACTACAGATGGTCTATGGTTTTAAACATCCGTTAAAAAAATAAATAAATAAAAATGGTGGTGATATGTTTACTTCATCACGTTTCAACAATAAATAGATGTATACAAGTCTGCTACTCAGGTACTTTTAAATGATGTATTTGCTATTTTGTGTGAACGTCTTACTATAGACTGTGTGATTCTAATCATTATTTTTTTAAATTAGTTATTTATTAACTCAATCCAGTCATCCGTGTCATACAATCTACTATAAACCTTGCAGTTTAGCCCAGATTTTCATTTAAAATCAAACAATTTACCAAGACTTGGAAGTTACTAACGGGAAATAGTTTGTAAAAACTAGGGCTGCAACTAACGATTATTTTAATAATCGATGAATCGATCGATTTTTTTTTTCCAATTAATCAGAAAGAGCACATGCATTTTTAAAAAAATTTCTATATTCAAAAACAGACTATTTGTTTTCAAATTGCCTTCCAACTGAGTATATATGTATATATATATATATATATATATATATATATATATATATATATATATATATATATATATATATATATATATGTATATATATTTATACATATATATATATATATATATATATATATATATATATATATATATATATATTCAGCCAATGTTTTATAAAGCTTAAATTTAGTTTTATAAATTAAAATTCATATATTTCTATTTTCACGCAAATTGTGTATTCTAAAGAATCAGGAGAGACATTTTGTTCTCCATGCTATTAGCATTGCTAATCATGAAAGAGGTCTATTGCTTCTATAAATAATACAGCACTTTATCAGTACTCGACATGAGTTTCTAATGCTAATGTAAACAATTATTAAAAGGTAATGAAGAGCGCATGACAAACAACCTTAACCTTTCAAATAGTTTAATGAACTTTCGCAATCGTACAACATTTCGGCCGCGCATTACGGTAAAGGTTAAACAACCATGCCAGAAAAATGGCAGCTGTCATCTTGACTTGTCAGACCTACTTTAGATCACGTAACAAGGAAACATGCTTGTCCATTACTACTCATGGGACACATGTGCTACTCTGGCAGGGTGCCGAGGTTATTTCTCAATGAACGGAAATGGCAGAATGAGCTGATTCACTGCAATGTGAGCTTTCGTAATAAACTATCATATATATATATATATATATATATATATATATATATATATATATATATATATATATATATATATATATATATATATATATATATGTACATACATATATATATACATATAGATATACACTTACCCTGCTGTTGGGCCGGCTTTCTCATCAATAATAATTCCTACATATTTTCTTTTAAGATGCTCCTGCCTCACTGTGGCACTCCCATGCCGAGCCATCTAACTTTCACAAAGCCTGATTTTCAACACATTTTCGGGGACGATCCCAAATGTTGAAGATTTCGGTCAAACACTTTTTTTTTCTATCCCAGCGTCACTGGCAGTCGACTGAACCATGTTTTGTGATGTTTATGAAGATGAAAAAAATGTCCCTCAATCCAGGTGTACATTTCACCTGCGTTTTACAATTACAGCGATGCGCACATGTGACATATTCGTTCAACCTCGCACTGAGTGACTCTCCCCTGTAGTGACTGAGTTACGCAATAATCGCGCGAATGTTAAACAACGAAATTTGTTGCCAGCACTTTTAATAATTGATTTTTATTGATTCGTTGTTGCAGCACTAATAAAACCATAATCAAATTTACGAAGAAGTATGTTTCGTATTTACGTTCTTACTGCCCACCATTAGATTCGTGACATGATCCTGAACCTGAAATTTTACAACAAAACTCTTTAACCCGCCCTTATTACCCCTGAATTCATGCAAATTTCCTTTAAATTCTTTTTTCCAATCAGCTACATAACACCCGGTTATGTCTGTATGCTGTATATATTTACATATTTAATGCATATGTATATATATTTAAATATATGCAGTATATCGCAATGCACTAATTACAACTTTTGATTTTCCACCATTATCACGCAAGAACTGCCAAAAACAAATAATGACTCCATTCAATATTTCAATACAAAGAAAAAAGAAAAAAGTTAGTTCAAAGTCAGAGGGAAAGAACTTTTCTTTTACAGTTGAGTGCACTCATCTGCACTCAGCTTGAGCTTTAATCAGAAGGAGTGTTGATGGAAAAGTGCATCTGTGTTCTATTGTGTAAGGAAACCTCAATTACCACGGCATTCAGATGCGATTTGTCTTGCTTTAAAACATCTAAGTAGTACATGAAATAAATTTTAGCAACACCTACGGCTTTCCCTCTTTCTTCTTTTTTTCTTTCATATAAACATTGACTTTTTCGTTTAATTATATATACAGTATATATATATATATATATATATATATATATATATATATATATATATATATATATATATATATATATATACATATACACATATAATCGTGTTCCTCGTTTCTCATTTCCCCCCATTTTTTTTCCTCAAATAGTTGTATTTTTGTGTAGCATGGACCCGTTGATTTGATTTTTGTATTACCGTTACCCATCTCTGTCCCGGGAGGGTGTCTGAGTCGCACAAGCCGAGGATGTTTCGGCTTGCACGAGTGTTTGGGTTTGAGTTCCTTGGATTCATTTCTGTCACTTTGCCTTATGATTAACCCCCATAACCAACTAAACATCTGTAAAGCTTTATGTTCTTTCCTGGTGCAGTGGTGTGTTTTGTAGCTTGGTCATGACACCCTTCTGCCATTGCTGCCGAGTGGTTTTGGTTGGCCTTTTCTTTGATGTGAAGCCTTTGTTTTGTTTATTTGTTTGTTTTTGGGTTTTTCTTTTTTGTCTTTTTGCTAAAACCCCGAAGAACTGCATGGCTTTTTCTTTACCACATTAGCATTTATTTTTTGATGAATTGCTTTTTTTTGTTGTTAAACCCTCTTATCACTAAACAACTTGAGATTTCTGACAAACTCGATCTGATTTCCAAATCAAATCGTTCAGGATTTCTCCAATTGACTACTCCAGTTGTGTTTCTTCTAACTTTGTACTAAATTTACTAAAACTAAAATCTGTTACTAATACAACTGTTTAAACCAGATCTTTGTTATAACTGTACTAACAACCATTTTTGTGTCTGACTCTACCTAACTTACTAAAGTACTAACCGATTTCCCCTCATCCCTCAACCAATACCTAACACTTATAATTTACCTTTTAAAGCCCACCTCCTACCCCTCCTCCTGGCCCATATCTTGCTCACCTCCCTCTCTGTTTAAGCCCCTAGTTTTATTAACATTCCTAGGGATTCAGTTGGCTAGTTCAGTCTGCATAATTTTAACTTTGGAATGATGTTGGAATCACACTTAACTCAGCTCTGGAGTACCATCTGTCTTTCCTAAATCTGAAAAGCAACTGCAGATTGTCATCAAGCTGCCAGCCACCTGTGCAAAGATCCCTGGCTAAAAATGATCCTTCCACCAGTGTATGCCAGTTTACACCAAGATACACTGATGTAGCCCAATGTACACGAAAGTATACAACGGTTTCATTGTTCAACCATTCCATTGTTCAACAATGCACAGTCACTTATACTGAACCGAAATTCGCTCATGCACCATTGGTTATCAACACACGTAGCATGGTATACAGCAGGGTATCCCAGTGTACGCTGTACCAATGTATGCTGACATACACCATTGCATACCAGAGTTCACCAAAGAACACACATGTGTAATGGACAGCAATGGATGCCTCCATATTCCAGTATACACCAATATATGTCCGTATACAACAATATATACAGTTGTACAGTTATTGTGTTATTGTGATGCATGTGAGGGTACACCGATGTACACTGATTTACAGCAAGGTACACTACTGTACACTGATGTGATCTGATCTACACCATTGTAATCATTCCAATTTACACCAGAATATAACAACACACACTCATGTGGTACTATGGATTTGAATTACTTTTAATGTGTCACGTCTGTTCTTTATTTATTGATTTGGCCTCTTTTTGTACAATATTTTGGCAGTCAAAGATAAATAGAGAATAAATGTTATTTATTGACTTCTGTAAATATTTTGAAATTTACCGCTGTATGGTCTAGGACATTAGCAACAATCTGAAAAAAAAAAAAAAATGAAATACGGTCGCATTTATATCGTTATTCATTCATTTTATGAACCGCTTAATTTGGTGCCCATCTTAGCCTGCTCTCAGCATGTGCAGAGTACACCCTGAACGGCTTGCCAAGCCATTGCAGGGCAGAAACACGCTAACGGCTATACAACTACTCTTGACAAAGGTCAGCAATGGTCCTTTTACATGAACCTCTCAACATAGACAGTGAGAGACATGTCTGGCCTTTGGTAGCCCATTTAGCTGCACTGGGCGGACGGCAGTGACAACCATTAATAATGCGGCTTGAACCCCCAACCTTAAGATCGGTAATTCGGCACCTTACCACCAGGCCATCACTGCCCTATTTGTACTATTATAGTTCTCATATTGCACAGTTTCCTTTTTTATGACACAGGCATAGTCAAGTCACTACACATCGTGCTTGGTCGTATTACTTGTTCCAAATTTCATCATAGATCATCAAACACTGTCTGATTGACAGTAGAATGACTTTTACAGATAATTAGAAAGTGCCGGTGCCAGTCTTTTCAGTACAGTATAAACTCCCAACTCAAAACTGATCGAGCAAGGTGTTAGGTAACTGCTGGAGGACATCTTTGGTTTGCTCTCTTAAAGTAAATGCCACTTCTTTGGATATGCATGAGTGGTCAGAATTTCTTTAGCATACAAATGAAAGTGGTACTCGAGGCAGGTTACACTCAGCTTGACTTTGGTGAGCTTTACAGTTCTTACACCTGGCTGGAGAGAGATAAGACGCCTATAAACATAAGGGTAGTTTGGGAATATTTTTAAATTTTACTGAGGCTGTGTTCACATTTCAGTGATTTGACCACATCCATTAAAAAAAAAAAAAAGATCATTTAAGAAAGTAAATTGTAAAGGAGTTTGATTGTAGTGAAAAAGAAAAAAAAAAAGTTTGACATTATACAGTGGAACCTCAACTTACGAAAGCCCCAGCAAACAAAAAATCCAGGTTAGAAAAAACATTTTCCTAAAGTTGTTGTCTCTGGATACAAAACAAGCTCACGTTACGAAAATGCCATCTCAAAAATTCAAACAATGCGCAAATTGCTCTCCCAACATGCTCTCCCATGTTGATCTCTACCAACATCCCACCCCACTGGCCTCCCATTGGCTATTTCCCAACATCCTACCTCCCATTGGCTACAAGGGATGACGCACCTCCCTCCCATTGGCTATTATGGAGCTGCATCTCCCATAATGCTTTTCGTGTAAAGGGCAGAGTTACTGTTGTTTCATGAGTTTTTTGAGTGTGCTCATTGCAACTTTTGTTTTTTTGGCTCAGGCTTTTCACCTTGCATAAGCATTTGTAAGATTATAACTCTGCTAAGAAGACATGATCAACACAAGTGCGCACACACACACACACACACACACACACACACACACACACACACACACACACACACACACACACACACACATGCACACGCACATATGATTCCCGGTAAGAGTGAAAAGAAGTAGGCTTGTGACATGCGAGTGATATCGCAAAGAAATATGGCCAAACCCGTCCACCATCGGTACGATATTGAAGCACAAGGAGGCCTTAAAGTGTATGCTTTTATAATTTTTAAAGGGTTTAGGGGGTAGTATTTTGTTGGGTCGGCTGTAACCTTTATTACAGCCCACATCACATGGCATTCTTTCAACAAATTTTAGCAACATTGCCTTGTTTATTTCCTTTCAGAATTGTTCTTGAACTGATTAATGGAAAATTGAACCACTCCATAAAGTCTTCTCCTGCACATCCTGAAGCCATTTAGTCAAAGTATTAATATTACGTCAGGACTATGTGGTCACACTTTGTGTGGAAACGACTCCTCATGCTCCCTGAATCACTTTCTCACCATTTAAACCCCAAATGTAACCGCTTAATCCTAATAAGGGTCGCGGGGAGGCTGGCACCCATCCCACCTGACTTCGAGCGAAGGCAGAGTACACCCTGAACAGCTCACCAGGCCATCGCAGGGTGGAAACACGCTGACGACTTTGCAGCTACTCTTGTTGAACGTCAGCAATGGTTCTTTTACATGAACCTCCCACCATAGACAGCGAGAGACATGGCCGGCCTTTCATAACCCAGTTATCTGCACTGAGGGAACAGCAGTGACAACCCGGTGAGAGTGGGGCTTGAACCTCCAACCTTCGAATCAGCGATCCAGTGCCTTTAGAACCAGGCCACCACTGATCTCTTTTTTTCGCTTTTTTTTTTTTCGAACTGTTTTCTCGGTTTGATTGTTGACACTGTGGGCATCATGTGCTTTTCAAAAAATCGCTTACTTTTTATAAAATTTGCTCGCGTTCTTCATACAGTCCATGATGAAGACCGATAGATTTGAAAGCATCATAAGAATTCGATGGAGCACCTCTACTTACAGAATGATAAATATCGAGTCTCAAGTTAAGACTTGGAATGCAAATTGTGCTTTAGGGAGCCACGAGATATTCCACTCAACCGCTTTCCACTGGAGTGAGGTATTGTACTTTACCTCTCATAGCAGGTAGCCATTTTAAAAAATGCTCATCTTCTCCCTTAGCTTACGATGATCAGACGCAAACCGTTCGAAGAGATTTATAGAATTGTTTGGTGTGTGTGGTGTAGAATTTCTCGAGTTTAATCCAATGGATATATTTTATTTAGAGTTCACTGGGTTGTAGCTGTGCTCTTTCTTTCTTTTCTTTTTTTTTTTTCAACCATCACTTAACGGTAATCTGTTATCGCCTGACTGGTCTGAGAAAATGAAACATTTTGGCGTCAGCTTCATATTGGACACTCTTGACAGTATGAAGATTACCACAAATGCAGTCGGTCGGTCATGCTGTAGTCGAGAGCAGAGGGATGGGCTGTCAGCTCACTTTTAATACAGAAAACACGATCGGCAAAGTAGCCGCGGCCAACGCGTCCGTACACAATAATGACCCCAAACTGAATAGAGGTGTGTGTGTGTGTGTGTGTGTGTGTGTGTGTGTGCGTGTGTGTGGGTCAGAATACATATGTTAGAATGCACTCATGACAGCAAGATGGAGAAGTTTGTACTCATTCTTTCTTTTCTTTTCTTTCTTTTTCTTGCTTTCTTTCTTTTCTTTTTGTTACTTTCTTTCTTTCTTTCTTTATTTATTTTCATTATTTTCTTCCGTTCTTGCTTTCTTTCTTTTCTTTTCTTTCTTGTTTTCTCGCTTTCTTTCTTTCTTTCTTTCTTTCTTTCTTTCTTTCTTTCTTTCTTTCTTTCTGTTGTTCTTTGCTTCTTTCATTTTTATCTTTCTTTCTTTCTTTATTTCTTTCTTTCTTTCTTTCTTTCTTTTCTTTTCTTGCTTTCCTGCTTTCTTTCTTTTCTTGCCTTCTTTCTTGCTTTTTTCTTTTCTTTCTTTTTTTCTTGCTTCCTTTTTTCTTTTCATTTCTTTTCTTTCTTGCTTTCTTTCTTTTGTTTTTTCTTGCTTTCCTCTTTTCTGTTTTTCTTTCTTTCTTTCTTTCTTTCTTTCTTTCTTTCTCTCTCTCTCTCTCTCTCTCTCTCTCTCTCTCTCTCTCTCTCTCTCTCTCTCTCTCTCTCTCTCTCTCTCTCTCTCTGTTTTGCCTCTGCAGTGTCTTCCAGGAACTCCATAGAGGCCTAGGGAGGATTTAAAGGACTAGTTTTTTGCAGCTGTTAGTCAGAATCAACTAAATGGAATGGAATGGAAATGGAAGGAGTGGGTGAGGAGAGGAACAGAGAAAATAAGTAAGAAATAAAATAAAAAAGAAAGAAGTCAAGAAGTAACAAAACTAATACTAAAACTACTACTCCTACTACTAATAATAATAATATGGGGCAGTGGTGGCCTGGTGGGAAATGTGCTGGATTACCGGTCCTAAGATTAGAGGTTCAAGCCCCAATGTCAACAGTTGTCACTAATCCCCCCCCCCCCCCCCCCCATCCCGGTCCAGCCAACTGGGTTGTCATAGGCCACCATGTCTCTCAGTGTTTATGTTGCAAGAATGTAAAAGAACCATTGCTGACTTTCGACAAGAGTAGCTGCATAGCTGTCAGCGTGTTTCTTCCCTACTATGGCCTGGTGAGCCATTCAGGGTGTACTCTGCCCTTGCCCAGAGTCGGCTGGGATGGACACCATCCTCCCCGCGACCCTAATTAGGAGAAAGTAGTTCAGAAAATGAATGAATAATAATAATAATAATAATAATAATCCAAAACTGTAAATTAAAGAAAGATCAGTGTGTGCTTTTTAAGCTTTTTTTTTAGTATTTTCTTTTATAATTTTTCCTTCGTCCCTTTTTTGTCTTCTTTTTATCCCTTTCTCCTTCTTGAACTATGCCGTTTGGTGCGTCCTAGAGATAATGATGAGCATTTTTTAAAAATAAAAATAAAAATTAATTTTCATGTCCGTTTTACTGTCAGTAATAAGGTTCAGTGTACATTATATATATTTGATCGTGGTTTTATATGGCTAAATGAAGTTGAGCGCTTCATGACAACCGACACATCAACAGCCATTAAGCCGCCTCCTTCTTACCATAAATCTCCAGAACTGAAACATGACTTTAATTTTGCCAACAGTTCAACATAGAATTTCAAATGATTTGTCTTGTCAACACTTTGTTGTGTTTGTACGCATCAGTACAAACCTGCCGTACATTAACTGCTGATCCCAGCAGACACTTTATTTAAGGGTCGGGGGAAAATGTTCATAATTATTCCGTTACTTCATTATAAGTAAAAAAACAAACAAACAAACAAACAAAAAACAGTTATAGTGTGAAAAACAAAAATAAGTCTGTTAATGCAAGGCGCTACATCAGGTTAAACTCAACAGTCCTGATGTCAGCAGGTGATATAATGGTGACAATGCAGCGATGCACGATAATGCAATACAATACAGCTGTTCTTCAGTTGTCGTAATAGGCTCATATATGTGTCAAGTAGTTGTCACGAGCATTTTTTTTCCCCTTTCCCGTTATCAGTTTATCACAAGGATGTTTACATTTATACCCTCAAAATATACAAATTATGTAAACATGTGAATGTAAAACTATTATGAAGCTCAAGTCCATGACATTATCAAGTTTCTTAACTTGTTTATAAGTCCTCAAATTAAATCAGTGTGTGTGTGTGTGTGTGTGTGTGTGTGTGTGTGTGTGTCATGTATGCTGGACTTTTTCAAGTTTATGAATCATTCACTTTCTAAGCTGCTTAATCCTAATTAAGCAAATTCAGGGAAAAGGCAGGGTACACCCTGAATAACTTGCTAGACCACTGCAGGGAAACACACACACAATCATTCATGCTCACATTTCGGGGTAATTTGGAACAGCTAGTTTGGGTCCGGTGGCTTAGTGGTTAGGGTGCTGCGCTCATGATCAGGAGGTTGTGAGTTCGAATCCCACTGAGACCCTCACTGTGCTGAGACCCCTGGGCACGGTCGTAACCACAAGTGTGCCTCTGTTCACCCAGCAGTGTAAATGGGTACCAGTAAAATATACTGGGAAGGCAACCTGCGATGGACTAACGTCCCATCCAGGAGGAGTTGTACTCCTGGTCGCTTCACGCTATGGACACCGGGGATAAACACCAGTCCCATGAGCCACTATGGCTCGGGTGTAAAAAGCCCAACAGACTTTACTTTACCTGGAACAGCTAGTTAGCCGAGTGCGCATGTTTTTAGACTGTGGGATGAAACCGAAATACCCGGAGGAAACGCCCAAGCCTGAGAACCGAACCCAGGACCTCCTTGGTATTGAATTGTGAATTTCTTCAAAAATATATTCTGTTATTGACAGTACTAATTCATTCATTCATTTTCTGAACTGCTTAATCCTAATTAGGGTCATGGAGGCTGGTGCTCATCTCAGCCGACTCCGGTCGAGGGCAGAGTACACCTTGGACGGCTCGCCAGGTCATCGCAGGGCAGAAACACGCTGACGGCTATGCAGCTCCTCTTCTCAAAAGTCAGCAATGGTTCTTTTACATGAACATCTCACCATAGACAGAGAGAGAGACATGGCCGGCCTTTGATAACCCAGTGAGCTGCACCAGGGGGACAGTGCTGACTTCCCGTTGACAGTTGGTCTTGAACCTCCAACCTTGGGATCATTAATCCAGCACCTTTACCACCGGGCCACCGTCCTGTTAACACTAATAATACTGTATTCAGGAAAATACTTACGCATTTGTTCAGCCACGTAATCCTATTAGGGTTGCAAGGAGCCTGGAGCCTATTTCAACCACCACTGTGTTCATGTACACTGAACAACTTACCAGACGTTCACAGGGTCAACCCACATGCAACTGTGCACACTCACACCTAGTGGGCAATTTGGAACATCCACATGGTCTAAGGTTCAATGTCTTTGAACTGTGGGAGGAAACAGGAGTACCCTGAGAAAACCCATACAAGCACACAGAGACACTCCCGAGCACAAGACTTCCTGTGAGGCAGATGTGCTAACCACAACGCCCCCGTACCGCCATGAATGCGTTATAAAGCCACAGTGTGTACTGTTGATGCCTTTTAAAAGTTTGCGTGCAAAATATAGCCACCAAATCACCTGATTCTCTTCAGCCAGATGTGAGATTATGATGTAAGAACCTGAAAGCCAAGCTGAGCCTAGATTCTCCGCTGGAGTCCAGGCTGAGCATTTGAGTTTATGGTGATGTATTCATTCCTGTTTTGCCTCGTTAGCTTCCCGCCTACACGCATCAAAATATAGCTGGTATCCTTAGCATGAACTCGGATTAGCAGTTGTCTGAGAATTTTCAATTTTAACCTAAACATGAACATACTCATGCAGCGGTACGATGCCTGTGATAATAGTTATGTATCTGTGATTGCTAAAAATATGAGTTTGTAGTTATTTAGCAGTTATGGAAAAAATAACACGTAAGGAAAAAAAAAAAAAAATGGCGGATTTGTTGTTTATGTTGTAGTAGCAAGCACTAACCTCCTTGTCCTCACCCCCCCCCCTTTTTTCAGCTGGATCTCTCGCACAGGTGGCTGACAGCTGGCTGACGCGCCCCTTGTTAATGATTTGCATGTTGTAGCGATGGAGGCCAGGCCACAAACAAGCTGTGCCAACATCATCAAAATGTCACCAGCATTGTGGTGGCTCTTGCTCCAAGCACAGGCGTAATTTTCAAACGGTGTTTACCGTTTCCACCATTAAGTTCTTACCACCCCGTCCACACAACAACGTTATAATCAAGAATCAGGAGTTATTGTTTATGGTAGAACTGAGGGACCACAAGGAGAACAATCATGGTGTTACATTCTCAGCCGGTAGACCAGGCATGCCCAGACCCCACCCCCCACCCGCCCCGCCCTCCCCACATACACACACATTTTTGTAAGCATTATGAATTTCTGAACATGGCCGTTATAGACAAGTTCCTGGATAGTTATTAACGTTATGAATCTCCAGGGATAATTTGTATTACCAGCCCTTAAGCAAACCACCTTCGGCTCGACTCGGCTTCCTGTAGACTCTCTCACTCTCACAGCAGACATAAAAATGTGTTGTCCTGTTTCTGAAGGTAGTACAGCTGATGGCCAATATTGTATAAATGAGGAAAAGAAACACTGGGGAAAAGAAATACACAAAAAAAAAAAAAAACCCTCAGCAAGAGTTTCTCCAAAGTGCAGCTGTGAAACGCCCATCCAATATTCCAACAAAACCTGATATTATAAGTTCACATTGGGTCTCGGCGTCCATTTTAGAGTGGATTGTTGTTTTCATGTTTTGCTTGTGAATTAAATGCCATACTGGAAGGTAAGTAGAGTTTCCACCCACACCCA
>CM045746.1:21744465-21749465 GCA_024760905.1 Plotosus lineatus
AGGCCGGTCATGTCTCTCACTGTCTATGGTGAGAGGTTCATGTAAAAGAACCATTGCTGACTTTCGTAAAGCGTAGCTGCATAGCCGTCAGCGTGTTTCTGTCCCTTGCTAAAGGGTTGGGTCAGGAAGGGCATCCAATGTAAAAATCGCCAACTCAATGCCAACTCAAACATGTGAATCAGATGATTCGCTGTGGCGAAAGTCGAAAGGAAAAGAAGAAGTGTGCTGATAGAATTTGTAGTGTTGTAAGACCTTGTTTTATATGGTCGACAGAACAATCAGCGAAATATAGCTGCAGTGTAGAAATCACTCCACTTTGTCTAACCGCTTATTTCTGATGTTCTGGAGCGCCGCGAATGGCTGCTATGGCTCGGCGTGAACACCTGCACCCTTGTTAAAACTTTATCTTTGCCCATTTTATTTCTGAGATTCCCAGACATCTACTGATACTGATGAACTGTTTTATCTGCAACTGCATCCCCTCATTCGCCAGCCAATCCTGTTATGACATACGTCTTCTTTCTGGAGTGTAGTCGAATTGAATAAATGAATGCACCAACACTGACATACCCAACTCAAAGTTTTAAAAAGTTTAAAGAAGTTTTAAGAAATGTTTATGCATGGGTGGCTTCTGTCTTTGCTTCTTATCATCAGTTTTGAAAGACTTGCTTATGCAAACAAGAATTCCCACTGAAGCAAGCTGTTGTCTCTCCAATATAAATGGTCCCCTTCAAGCGTTGAATTATAATTAGGTATTATTTACAGTTAAGGCCTGTAAGGATTATTAAGAGTTTTTTATGACAGTAATAACTTTGTGCATGACTTTGGAGGGGAAAAAAGAGAAAATCTCATTATGGGTATGGTCATTAAGTTTATATTTATTTTTCCTTCTTTCTTTAAAAAATCTAGAATAATAATCAACAATAAAGTTGACTCAGTGATCCATGCCGGGCCGCCCATATCATATAATTATATTTATGACTTTCCATCTGTAGCCTGCAGTCATAAATCAGTGGTTCGCTGTGATCTAATGATCTGTTTGTGATTCATAAGGCAGCCACTTGATATCCAAAGTGGTTTACAATTGTGGGAGGATCAACCCAAATATAGAGTTGAGCGCTTGAGGATTTGAAGCGAATTCCTCTTTAAATGTGAGATAATTCCCACGCTAAAATACTTCTTATCTTCACCCGAGTCTTGTCAATGGTTTATATCCCTCTTGTGTCATGTCATGCTTCTCGCCTGATTTCATTTGCTACCTTGCTATGTTTGTGTTTTTATTGTCTGTATTTAAGCTACCACTATTAGTTCTAAGCCAGAAAAGGGTGGAATGCACCCTCTCGGTCTGGAATGATTTCCTGCCCCAAGTGGAGGAGTTTAAGTATCCCAGGATCTTGTTTATGAGTGAGGGAAGGATGGAGTGGTAGATCAACAATCGGACCGATGCAGCCTCTGCTGTAAAGCGGAGCCTGCCCCGGTCCGATGTGTGATACGGGATCTGAGCCGCAAGGCAAAACTCTCAATTTCCCAATCGATCTATGTTCCAACCCTCATCCATGGTCAAAAGCTTTGGGTAGTGAGCGAAAGAACAAGACTGTGGATACAGGCGGCTGAAATTAGCTTCCTTTGCTGGGTGGTGGGGCTCCCCCTTAGAGATAGAGTGAGAAGCTCAGCCATCAGGGAGGATCTGGGAGTAGAACTGCTGCTCCTCTGCATTGAGAGGAGCCAGTTGAGGCGGCTCAAGCATCTGGATAGAATGCCTCTAGAACTCCTCCCTGGTGTGGTGTTTCAGGCACGTCCAACTGGGAGGAGACCCCAGGGTCGACCCAGAACATGCTGGAGGGACTATGTCTCTCAGTTGGTCTAGGAGCGCCTTGGTGTCCCCCAGGAAGAGTTGGAGGAAAGGGCTTGGGAGAAAGACATCTGGAGCTCACTGCGACCCAACCCCAGGATTAAATGGAAGAAGAAGATGATGATCCTGATGCTGATGCTGATGATGATGATGATGATGTTGATGGTGATGATGATGATGATGATGATGATGATCATAACTATTGGTTCTATGGTTCCTTGTTCCCTTGTTTTGACTCTTGCCTGTTTTTCCTGTTCATTGATGATGCATCCATTCTGTTTACCCCACCCTGTATGCTCAGGGTCTCAATCCAATGATAATAAACGTGCAAACTGCTTAAATTTGGGTTTCCATTTTAGTCGGATTGTTACCCTGCTGTGTGCACCTGCTTTGTGTTTACTTGTTTATATTTACCCTCGCCATTTGTTTGCTTGTTTGATGTATTGTTTGATTTGGGTCTCATTGCTAAGGTTCCACAGAACATGCTCATGTCATACCTCACCTCAATGAATCACTAGTTTGGCACCATAATCTCGAAACCACAGAATCTGGTTTCTTTTAGATCTAGTTAGTTTCCTTGAATATATTTAAGGTTGAATTTATATTGTTCCTAAACAAGTATACAGATTTTCTACACTTTTAGTAAGAATGTCTCTAAGACAACATGTTCTTTTCATGACTGTATACAGACCCCAATATAATTGATATAATTTCTGTGAAGTGCCTCATGGTGCCCTTTCTTAATTGCAGTTAAGATTCTGATTACTGCCACCTACAGGTTGTGTACAAGAACAACGACTTCAAGTTAGAGCTGTCACGGTTGGCTATTGAACGCGATCAAAAAATCAGTCTTCATGGGGACCTGGTGTTCCGTTGTGAAGACGTGGCAGCGCTTGACCCCGTGACCTTTGAGACACCTGAGTCATACATAGCACTCCCACGCTGGGACACGAAAAAGACGAGTTCCATCTCCTTTGACTTCCGGACAACGGAACCCAGCGGCCTGCTTCTTTTCAGCCATGGCAAGCCACAGGGCAATAAGGACCAACGTCATGGGCGTGAGCTAAAAACGGATTACTTTGCCATGGAACTACTGGACGGCTTCTTGTACCTGCTCATGGACATGGGCTCTGGTAGCATCAAGCTCAAAGCCAGCAATAAGAAGGTCAATGATGGAGATTGGTGTCACGTTGACTTTCAGAGAGAAGGGAGGAAAGGTGAGGAGACGGTGATTATTTGGAGGAATGGTAGGCGAAAAAAATGTGGCATTTTACTGCTTGTTTTCCTGTTTTTATGGCATGATTGCAGAAGTATCAGACATACGCACACACACACACCACTATAGACGTGCGTGCCTGACTCTAAATTACTTTTTAATGGACAATTAAAACAGCATCATAACTCTCATTGATGCATCCAGGTAGGTGCAGAGATCTCTTCCGGGAGCCACTCATGCTCCTCTAATATCTCTCTCTCTCTCTCTCTCTCTCTCTCTCTCTCTCTCTCTCTCTCTCTCTATCACACACACACACACACACACACACACACACACATACACACACACACACACACACACCATATTCGTTTCTTAATGAGTTTTTTTTTTTTTTAGAAGGAGTCTCCAGTGTCAGTGCTCTTTGTGGTTTCTTGGTACTGTAATAAGAAGCATATTTTCTTGTTTTATTTTTATTTTGGTTTATTTAGTCCCTGTGATGGCCTGGTAAGCTGTTTAGGGTGTACTCCGCCCTCACCCAGAGTCATCTGAGATGGGTGATAGCCTCCCTAAATAGGATTGTTTATACAGATTATAGGCAGTGGTTGCCTGGTGGTAAGGTGCTGGATCACTGAACTTAAGGTTGGGGGCTCAAGAGAGATAAGGTGAGAAGCTCTACCATCCGTGGAGAGCTCGAAGTAGATCCACTGTTCCTCCACATTGAGAGGGGCCAGTTGAGGTGGCTCGGGCATCTGGTCAGAATGCCTCCCGGACACCTCCCTAGTGTGGTGTTTCGGGCATGTCCAACCAGGAAGAGACCCCAGGGTCGACCTAGAACACGCTGGAGGGACTATGTCTCTCGGCTTGTCTGGGACCGCCTCGGTGTCCCCCCGGGAGAGTTGGAGGAGGTGGCTGGGGAGAGGGACGTCTGGACCTCTTTGCTTCGGTTGCTGTCCCCACGACCCGACCCCGGACTTAGCGGAAGACGACGATGATGATGATGATGCTTAATCCTAATTCGGGTCCCAGGGAGGCTGGAGCCTAGGCTCTCCAGGCCATTACAGTGCAGAAACACACTGGCAGCTATGTATCTGCTCTTGTCAAAAATTCAGCAATAGTTCTTCTACAGCCTCTCACCATAGACAGTGAGAGACATGGCCGGCCTTTGATTACCCAGTTAGCTGCACTGGGGGGGGCAGTGACAACCTATTGAGAAAGGGGCTTGAACCCCCAACCTTAAGATCAGTGATCCAGCACTTTTACCACCAGGCCACAACTGCCCTGAATAGAAGCTCATTATTGACATTTATCTATGCACTGTGTATATATATACATTTAATATATAATTTAATATAATAATATGATGTAAGTCTGGGATGGGTTCTTGGGCAATAGAATTTCCATTTTTTTCCATACTGCTGTCTTTTCTTTTCCAGGTTCCATTTCGGTGAACAGCCGCACCATGCCCTTTAACTCCAACGAGGGCAGTGAGATTCTCGATCTGGACAGTGATATGTATTTAGGCGGGCTTCCTGAGATTCGCCAGGACCTCATCCTTCCTCCTGAGGTTTGGACGGCGTTGCTCAACTACGGTTACGTAGGCTGTGTGCGTGACCTCTTTATCGACGGAAAGAGTCGTGATGTCCGTCGCTTGGCGGAGATCCAAAGTGCCCCGGGGGTTAGCAGCTTTTGCACCAGGGAACTTCAAAAGCGGTGTAGCAGCACCCCATGTGGTAATGGTGGACTCTGCAGAGAGGGCTGGAACCGGTATATCTGTGACTGTACAGGCACCGGATACTTGGGCAGCAACTGTGAGATAGGTGTGGATTTCTTTACATGTACATTGTTACTTCATTCATTTTATTGATATAAATACAATACAGTTACCTCAAACATTTGCTTCAGGCTCAATACCGAAATGTGTTTTTTATTTAT
>CM045746.1:21754465-21756965 GCA_024760905.1 Plotosus lineatus
GCTTGGGGGCTCAGAGAGCACGTCTGATGGGCAGGATTTCCTGCAGGAAACCACCACTCAAGGCTACAGATAAAGCAAAGTGGCGGAAACACTCGAGAATCAGACAGTAGGAAAACTAATGTAGACGGAGGAGTCCAAATTTGAAATGTTTGTTTCAAACAGAAGAACTTATATAATGGGGACAAGTGACGTTATAGGGCAGGGCTGTGCCTTTAATCTATCTATCTATCTATCTATCTATCTATCTATCTATCTATCTATCTATCTATCTGTCTGTCTGTCTGTCTGTCTGTCTGTCTGTCTGTCTGTCTGTCTATCTATCTATCTATCTAGCTGTCTGTCTGTCTGTCTGTCTGTCTGTCTGTCTGTCTGTCTGTCTGTCTATCTATCTATCTATCTAGCTGTCTGTCTGTCTGTCTGTCTGTCTATCCGTCTGTCTGTCTGTCTGTCTATCTATCTATCTATCTGTCTATCTATCTATCTATCTATCTAGATGTCTGTCTGTCTGTCTGTCTGTCTATCTATCTATCTATCTATCTATCTATCTATCTATCTATCTATCTGTCTATCTATCTGTCTGTCTGTCTGTCTGTCTGTCTCTCTGTCTGTCTCTCTGTCTGTCTATCTATCTGTCTGCCTGTCAGTCTGTCTATATGTCTGTCTGTTTGTCTGTCTATCTATCTATCTATCTATCTATCTATCTATCTATCTATCTGTCTGTCTGTCTGTCTGTCTGTCTGTCTGTCTATCTATCTATCTATCTATCTGTCTATCTGTCTGTCTGTCTGTCTGTCTATCTATCTATCTATCTAGCTGTCTGTCTGTCTATCTATCCGTCTGTCTGTCTATCTATCTATCTATCTATCTATCTATCTATCTATCTATCTATCTATCTGTCTGTCTGTCTGTCTGTCTATCTATCTATCTATCTATCTAGCTGTCTGTCTGTCTGTCTGTCTATCTATCCGTCTGTCTGTCTGTCTATCTATCTATCTATCTGTCTATCTGTCTATCTGTCTGTCTGTCTGTCTGTCTGTCTCTCTGTCTGTCTATCTATCTGTCTGCCTGTCAGTCTGTCTATATGTCTGTCTGTTTGTCTGTCTATCTATCTATCTATCTATCTATCTATCTATCTATCTGTCTGTCTATCTGCCCATCTATCTATCTATCTATCTATCTATCTATCTATCTGTCTGTCTATCTGCCCATCTATCTATCTATCTATCTATCTGTCTGTCTATCTGCCCATCTATCTATCTATCTATCTATCTATCTGTATGTCTGTCTGTATGTCTGTCTGTCTGTCTGTCTATCTATCTATTTATCTATCTATCTATCTATCTATCTGTCTGTCTGTCTGTCTGTCTGTCTGTCGGTCGGTCAATCTGTCTGTCTATCTGTTCATCTATCTATCTATCCACCTCACATACTTGCTCGAGGCGCTGAAGATGGAACTTTTCATCCCTTCAATGGCTTGTATGTCTGCGGCCCTCAAGCGAACGGCCAATGATCAGCTCACTGTCTTATTAATTAATTAATTTATTTATTTATTTTTATGTATTTATTTTTAATGTGTGCTGCTTTCTCAGTGCTTCAAGCAGCTATTAATGCTCAGCTCAAAACACATGTGCTTTATTGACTTCGGGGTATTAGCACCTCTGCTTTTTTAATTAACAAACAATAACTCGGCCTCCAGTCGACTCTGTGATTCGAAAGTAAACGAGTAGAAACACTGAGTCGGAGCTTCGGGTAAATATTTTCAAAGTTTTTGAAAGGATTCGATGAGGCTGATTTTTCTCCTGTTTGATTTATACGAGTTTGTGGGAGAACATCAGTGTAGCTGGTAAAGGACCATCACCAGGACAAAGCTCCCATCGATCCACATAGAGACGATAGATGGGTGTCCGGCATGTCCTGAAATCAGCAATGTTGAGAAAAAAAGCACTTTAGAACACGGATAAGATCAAATGAGCTTTTTTAGTTTAGATTTTTAGACACTACTTACCTTGGGTTTTTTTTGTTTGTTTGTTTGTTTGTTTTTTTTAACTCTCGTGTTTGTTTTTAATTTCACATCATTATTTATTATTTTATGGTTACATGGATATATGTATATAACCCTAGGATCAGCTTTGGGATCATTACTATATGTAAATTATTGTTTGTTTGTTTGTTTTTTTTTTTTTGATTGTTTGTTTGTTTGTTTGTTTTTTTTTACATTGATTCATATTATTTTAAAATTTACGTTAAATACCTTTTATTTTTTATTTGCTAATGCAATGCTCAATATTAATTCCACATACATTAAAAAAAAAAAAAAAAAAAAAAAAAAAACATAATTTATTCCTCACTTAAAGTTTCTGAAAGATTGTTTTATTTTACGTGTATATCTGGTTCTGTCGCTCGAGTGCAAACCCTTCACAGTGAGCCTGGTCACTGGCCGTTTGTTATCACTACTCCGCAGCGGTTGACAGCTTTGAGATCTCACATCAGCCCTTACAGT
>CM045746.1:21761965-21771965 GCA_024760905.1 Plotosus lineatus
TTAGCTGCATATGTGGAATAAATCCAAACGTTTTATTATTATTATTATTATTATTATTATTAATTCATTCATTCATTCATTTTCTGAACCGCTTAATCTTAATTAGGGTCACAGGGAGGCTGGTGCCCATCTCAGCCGACTCTGGGCGAGGGCGAAGTACACCCTGAACAGCTTAGATCGCAGGGCAGAAACCTGCTGACAGCTATGCAGCTACTCTTGTTGAAGGTCAGCGATGGTTCTTTTACATGAACCTTTCACCATGGACAGTGAGAGACATGGCCGGCCTTTGATAACCCAGTTGGCTGCACTGGGAGGAGACAATGACAACCTGTTGAGGGTGGGGCTTGAACCCCCAACCTTAGGATCAGTGATGCAGCACCTTTACCACCAAGCCATCACCGCCTTCTTCTTCTTCTTCTTCTTCTTCTTCTTATTATTATTATTTGGTAGTTATGTAAAAAAAAATTAAATTAAAAAACATAATGCAGTTTTTATTGGAACTTTTTTATATGTGCATGTTTACAAAAAAATATTTATATATATGTGTATGTGTGTGTGTGTATATATATATATATATATATATATATGTATATATATATAGTAATTAAAATAAAAATATTATCTACATCCTTTTATAAGATCCAGCATGGGGCGGAGTTATTTAGAACGGTTCCATCGTAAAGTTTTGAAATTACTTTATTTTTAAAATCATGTCTTTTTTTTCTTATAAACAAACGACATGCACTTTTTAATCCAATTAGAACTATGTTTAATTTTATGAAATATCCCCAGGACCTGTTACTCCTGTTATCAGCTAAACAGTCCTCCATCTTGAAGATTTTTCCCAGAAGAAAGCACTGAAACTGGAGACTCCTTCCACAAATGTAAAAGAGCTTACAAAAATCTGGGCCACACAAACAACCACCTCCACCCCAACCCAGGTTTTAGTTCATCATTAGCCCGAGAATGTCCCTGTGGAAGTTGTTACTATAGGTACCATAACATGTTTCACAAAATGATAGAAAATTGAACTGCATAAACCTCCTGACCAATCAGATTCAAGCATTGGACTTATAACCGCTCAAGAGTCACAGTCATTCAGGATCTCATTATCAAGAGATGAAACATTTGTCACTTCTGATTTCCCAGCATATCCCTCTGCTGTGGTTACATGTCCTAGTTATGTTTTATAGTCATGGAGTCTTTCTTCGTGTCAACAACATTTGCATATTATTTGCATAAGTATGCGCAGATCTTTTTCGATATCTGTTCTCAGGCTGTTGTTTTCTCAGGACAGTTGTTTCCAGTCAGTATAAACAGCATGACAGTGTTGTGTTGCAGCGTGTCTGCAGCGTGTCAGTTTGAGAAAGCAAATCATTGGCGTGATTCTTTCTGTTGTAGACAGTAGCATTAAAAAAAAAAAAAAAAAAATCACTTTAAAGGTTAAACTTGAGATTACATAGAATAAATGTATACTAGAAATGTTGGTATGCATTGGTTTAGTTTCAGATGATGATGATGATGATGATGATGATGATATTCTAAAATATTTGCTCTGAAAAGATCGGCCAAATGCCATTAATGTAATTAATATATAAATAATTACAGCAGGGCAGTGGTGGTCTGGTGGTAAAGGTGCTGGATCACTGATCCTAAGGTTGGGGGTTCAAGCCCCACTCTCAACAGGTTGGAACTGCCTTCCCCCACAGTGCTCACTGTATATGGTGTGAAGTTCATGTAAAAAAAACATTTGCTGACTTTGACAAGAGGAGCTACATAGCCGTCAGCGTGTCTCTGCCCTGCGATGGCCTGGCGAGCCTTCCAAGGTGTACTCTGTCCTTGCTCGGAGTAGACTGGGATGGGTGCCAGCCTGCCTAGGACCCTAATTAGGATTAAGCGGTTACAAAAAATGAATGCTGAATGAATAATTACAGAAACCAAACAGGAAGTCAGAGATCCTAGAACAACGTACAGTGAACCCTCGTTTTTCGCTGGGGTTACGTTCCAAAAAGAACCCGTGATAGGCGAAATCCGTGAAGTAGAAACCTTTATTTATTTTTTTATTTTTTTACAATCATTATACAATTAAATGCTCTATTATACATTGAAACCAAAGAACAAACCTTTTTTATAGGCCCAAGCATTTGTTTAACAAATAAGAGTACTGTATAAACGTTTGTTTGCTTTTTACAAATAACTACTGTACTGTCAAATAATAATTTTAATCATCAATGTGAACTAATTGCGGAGATCAGCACCGCCCCATTGCGACCCGAGTAATTGGATTGAATGGGAGAAAATGAAAAATAAAAGTACAGTCGGACAAATTGTGACTCACATGTACTGTTTTTTACTACTTTTCTGACTGAGCCGCTGCATCCTGACTCCGCTCTGCAGCGTTTTCTTCTTCTGAAGCCCGAGGTGCAGGTGTGTTTTTTCGTGAGAAGAACATAGTGATAGGCAGTTGTTGACGCTCTTTTTTCTTCTGGGCAAAAAGAGACTTATACACAGACATGCCACCACCGATTATGTTGGAGAACTGTAATGAACGGCTCATCAAAGGGTCCCAATCGTGAGCTGCTCGCTGAAGTTCAGTGGCCATTCTCAGAATGGTTGCTAAGCGACCAAGTGTTAGTCCATCCTCCTCATCTTTATCCACACTTGTGTCCTCTTCTTCCTTTTCTCTTTCATCATCACTTGGTGGCTTTGTCATTTGGGCCAGGTCTGCATCGGTTAGCGGGCGTGCTTCAGCATCAATCAGTGCATTAATGTCATGCGAAGTCATGTCATTAAAGCCGTCTCCTCCAAGCTGTTTTGCGAGAGTCACCACAGTATCTATGACAGAGTGATGGATCTCGTCGAGCGAGCCCCCGGTTGGGTTTTGCACTGCCTCTGGCCACAGTTTTTTCCAGCAGGCATTCAAAGTTTCAGTTTTCATCTCTTGAATGGCCCTCTGAATATTTTGGAGACATGATGCGATGGTGTATCCACGCCAGTAGTCCTTTAGTGAGAAGTCTTGATCTGAGTCCATAGCGTCAACAAGATGTTGCAGGGTGTTGCGTGTATAGAGAGCCTTGAAAGCACGGATGATGCCTTGGTCCATGGGCTGAATCAGGGATGTAGTGTTTGGCGGCAGAAATTCGATTTGCATACCATCATATACCAAATCATCGGCGTGACCTCCAGCATTGTCAACGAGCAGAAGCACTTTAAAGTCTAGTCCCTTTCCTCTCAAATAACACTTGACCTCCGGGATGAAACAGTTTTGAACCAATCCATATTGAGCGCTTTTGTCATCCAAGCCTTTGCGTTGTGCATCCAGTAAACGGGCAAATCATCCTTTTTTGTTTTTCAGTGCTCTGGGATTTTTAGACCTATAAATGAGCCCAGGCTTAATCATAAAACCTGCAGCATTTCCGCACATAACCAGAGTCACACGATCTTTTGGGCTTTAAATCCTGGGGCTTTGGCTTCTTCCTGCATGATGAAGGTGCGGGAGGGCATCCGTTTCCAAAATAAGCCAGTCTCATCCATATTAAAAACTTGTTCAGGCATATATCCCCTTCCTCAATGATCGCTTTAAATGTATTGTTCACTTAACGCTTCTGCTTCAGCGGTATTTGCAGAGGCGATCTCTCCGTGCAGAGAAACATTTTTAAGTCCAAAGCGTTTCTTAAATTTTTCAAACCAGCCCTTGCTAGCATTAAATGTGCTTGGTACTGCGTGAACAGCACTTGATGATGGCCCGGTATCTGCATCCTCCTCCTCTTCCCTGTCACTGTCGCCGTCAGCAAAGGCTTGATACAGTGTTCTAGCTTTTGTGCAGATAACATTCGTATCCAGCGTAATGTTTTTTTTTCTGCAGTCATTAATCCACAAAGCTAATGCAGACTCCATCCTTACCATGGTCTTGTTGCGAACAGTTGCAACCCTTTTTGCATCTTTATTAAAACTTATTGCTGCTGTAGTCCTTATGTTATTTTCCTCCTTCTTTATAGAACGAACGGAAGATTCATTAATTCCGTAATGCCGACCTGTAGCCGCATAGCTTTTACCTTCCTTTAGCATGTCCAGAAGTTGAACTTTTTCTGCAATAGTTAGCATCTTCCTCTGCCTTTTAGGCCCGACCGCAGGTGCTTTTGTCGGTGCAGAACGTTTTGTCGACATAATGGGTTTTAGGGAGACTTGAAATTGCAAGAGAATTTGCACGTAGGGAACATAAATGGCAAGCTGTTTTACGTACGTGTACGTATTAAACCGCAAGCTTATTGACTAACACGTAGAGAAGAAGCAGAGAGACTGTTTAGCCAATCAGAATGCAGAACACAATGCACTATGCAAATCCGTGAAGTAGCGAGACCGTGAAAAGTGAACCGTGTTATAGCGAGGGTTCACTGTATTACAATTCATCCTATTTATCTTGTGTACTAAAATAACGAGTAGAACCAGTGCGTAAAGCTACGTGGGTGGGACTGTCTGAATTTTTTCACTGTTTGCTTTCTATACACTTGTAGCAGGACATCATGACAGAAACAAATCGATAGACAAAACATCCCACAGTAAATAAAATAAAAGAAACAAACATAAAAACACCACCAAAAACAACAACAAAAAAAACAGCTCCATTTTATGCAGTTTGATTAAATATCCTTTCAAACAATGCCACATACAATGTGTTACGTGTCCGCGTAAACTGGGAAACTGTGTAGTTTGGGAAATCCAACGAGTTTACAGACTATAATTACCAAAAGAATTAAAGTTTTATCTACAGTTTAACAATGAATGATGCATGCTGGCTAAGCTAGCTTCTTCATGCTAGCTTCTTCATGTTAGCTTCCTCATGCTAGCTTCCTCATGCTAGCATCTTCATGCTAGCTTCCTCATGCTATCTGAGGTCACTCGGATTAGAGACATGAAGTACCATCATGCGAAAGTTCATTTATTCATTTTATAATTTGATGAATTGTATTTAGGGTTTCAGGGAGACTGGCACCCATCTTAGCAGACTCTTGGCAAAGGCAGGGCCATTGCTGGGCCAGCACACGCAGAACCATTCACACTAACATCCGAAGGGAAATTTGGAGAAAACCACTCAGTCTACTGTGCATATTTTTGGAGTATGGTAGGAAACCAAGGGCAGTGATGGGCAAGTGGTACATGGCGCTGGATCGCTGATGCAAAGGTTCGGAGTTTGAGTCCCACTCTCCACAAGGTTGTCACTCGCCCCCAGTGCAGCTAACTGGGTTATCAAAGTTCGGCCATGTCTCTCACTGTCTATGGTGTGAGGCATGTAAAAGAACCATTGCTGACTTTTGGCAAAAGTAGGCTGCAAAAATGTTTCCGCCTTGCGATGGCCTGGCGAGCTATCCAGGGTGTACTTTGCCCTCGGCCAGAGCCGGCTGGGATGGGCACCAGCCTCCCCCCAACTCTAATTAGGATTAAGCGGTTATAGAAAATGGAATGAAATGAAATCGTAGAAACCCGAAGAAAACCCACGCAAGCTCAAGGAGAGCATGAAAACCACACCCAGAAACGCTCGAACATGAGAATTGAACCCACAACTTGCTGTTGGTGCTGGTCACAACAACACATAACGGCACAGTCATTGCTAAAATGATGATATTTTTAAAGTTGTAATTTTGTTTTGGAAATTATTTATTTTTAATTTATTTAATTGGATTTAAATCTGCAATGGCCTGGCGAGCTGTCAAGGGTGTACTCTACCCTCGCCCGAAGTTGGCTGGGATGGGCGCCAGCCTCCCTTCGACCCTAATTAGGATTAAGTGGTTTCAGAAAATGGATTTAAAGGTGTGGCATATACAAGATGTTGCAGTGCCCGGTATTTAGTACTATTTGGAAGAACTTTGTGGTGATATTCCAGATTGCAACTAACTGAAGTTTCATGCTTGACCCCTCCCCTTCGAAAACCTGCATGGTTCCTGATTACGATAGAACTATTCCGGTGCAAAATGGCAGCCACTCGTAAGAAGAGACTCACTCCCTATGTAGATATAAACAGCTTATTCTCATGGTCCAGGAACTCAACAACATCTTTACTGATATACTTAATTTCTGCCACTGTTCATAAACCGTTCTGTGAAGGTTCTTAACTTTATTTTGGAGCATAGCTGTGAGATTTGTGTGTTGTCCATTCAGCCACAGGAGCATTATTAATGTCAAGCAGTGTTGTGTGGGGAAAAGAGGACTGCTGTGCAGCCGGTGTTCCAATTTATCTCAGAGTTGTTCAGTGGGCACAGGGGCATTGCCATGTTGGAACACAGTTGGGTGTCTTGGTAGCACTGAACTGAAACTCTAATGCTACTGCAACAAAGGCAATAAAGTCAAGTGCGGGGGCTTCGGGCTTTTGTGAAGTATTTCATATGGTCAGATGGTGACAAATATCAGCCAATACGCTGTATGTACTTATTCTAGATTCCATAAATTCTCTATGCACCACATTTCCCACAGACAAACATAAAAAGTGAGCTAAAAATACTGTCAGGTTAGAATCAATACTCAAATTTATGAACTATAAGTATGCATATTTAATAGAAAATTAGTCAAATATATGTTGTATAGTGTATGTAATTACCATGGATTTCAGTGAGAATTAATTGACTCTCCATCCAAAAATTCCAAATACATTCATACAGAAGTTTACTTTTACGGAACAAGTATATAGAAACAATGGCAAAAGTAAGAAAAAATAAAGCTTGCTGTTAAAACCCGAAGAAGCCCAACGAGCTTTCAGAAGTACTTTCCAATTTTTACATTGAAGTAATTTGATAAATTATATATGTACATTAGGGTTGTAATTTACATACATATATATTTACATACTGTATATGGATGGCTCTGTTCTTCGAATTCGAAGATAGTGAAGAGTTATTTCTCCTCGCCTGCATTGAGTATTTTTTGTATAGCAAGAGACAGTTCGTGCTGGCTGATCCCCGCTCTCTAGGCCTAGGTCCCTTCCACGGTGGCTCAGCTGACTGAGACAGCTGTGGTGGTTCCTAAACTGACAGAAACATGCTGATGGCCTACTCTTTACGAAAGTCAGCAATGGTTCTTTTACATGCGAGAGACATGGCCTGCCTTTGATAACCCAGTTAGCTGCACTGGGGATACTATATATATATATATATATATATATATATATATATATATATATATATATATATATATATATTAGTTATATATATATATTCTGATCCCTCAAGGAATCAAGTTAAACTTGAGTTTGGACCTCTGATCTGTCAAGCAGGAAATGCGCTTTGAATTCCATGTGATGTGGGCATGGCCCGCAGCGCTACAATAAACATTTCATGTGTATACCATACACATTTAATGCATATGTGTGTCTGTGTATGTGTGTGTGTGTGTGTGTGTGTGTGTGTGTGTGTGTGTGTGTGTGTGCGTGTGTGTATGTGTGTGTGTCATAATAAAATGTTTAATAATGGTATAATAAATAAATACGTTAATAAAATGTTTAAATGGTTTAATAAATCATTTTGTTTTACTTTTAACACATATTTCATACAAAATTGGTGTACTTTTATCATTTTTAAAGGGTTTATGGGGTTGTCTTGGGAGCCTTGAAATGAATCAGGCGTTTAACATGTAGAATGTGACCCCTACTGACAAAACTCCTGCGTTACAAAAAAGACGTTGGAACGGATTAATTTCGGTAAAAGTCGGGGGCCGACCGTATATATATATATATATATATATATATATATATATATATATATATATAAGTCATGCGTTCGATTCCCAGCTAGGACATTTCTGTGTGGAGTTTGCATGCTCTGCCAGTGCTTGCATGGGTTTCCTCTGAGTTCATCAGTTTCCTCCCACAGTCCAAAAACATGCACAGCCGGTTAATTGACTGTTCCAAATCCCCTGTAAATGTAAATGTGAGTATGAATGTTTGTGTGAATGTTGGCTCTGCGATGGCCTGGAGAGCTGTCCAGGGTGTACCCTGCCCTCACCCACAGTCTGCTGAGATGGGCACCAGCCACCCCCTGACCCTATTTTTATATATGTATGAATAAATCTAATAAATTTCAGCACCGTTAATTAACTAAATTTTACTTAGTCAACTTTAATATGTGAGTTGTATGTGGGTATTAAGTCAGAAATTAGCTGTGATGGGTCACGTGTATTTTAAAGAAAATCCCTGCATACCTTTCCCTGGGTTCGGTTAATGCTGCATGGCATATATTTGCATGTAAGGTTGTAATCAACTGGAATATTTGATGATAGGTCTGCAGTATGTTCAACACTCAAATATTTGATACTTTTCAAAGCTTTGGTTTCTTCAAAGATTCTCAAAACTACAGTGAATCTGGTCTCCTTTTGGGGCGTCAGGAGACCCCATCCACATAAACAAAGCAAGACCAGTATTAAGTCTATGACTTCAGTACAAACAGGAGATCGAAGTGAGGCGTAGATAAAAGAACGACAAGGAACTTCTGGCATAAAGCAATATAAGGAGAGATTGTAACTTCAGAGTGAAGACAAGTCTCCGCCGTGCATCTTAGAGTCGTTGTAATCTCGCTTTATGTTCGATTTTCAATTTTATTTGCGAGTCTGTCCTTTATCTGAATAGTCATCTGCTGCTCTGCCGCCGCGATCAACCCGCCATTGTTGACAGTGTTAAAGAGGAGACCCATGTCACGGTGTGATATGGATTTAAATGTTTACCACATGTGACTTGAAGACCTTTGGGTCTTGAGAGAGGAGAAGGCCGCCTCAGATCGACCACTGATGCTGATTCTCAATCCAGTATTCGGGTAAATAGAATTACTGTACAGGACATGGAAAGATTTTTTTTTTAATATTACAAAATAATTTTTATTGAAAGGCAAATTAAAAATTAAACACAATCAAAATAACTAACTTCATATGACTTGTCCCCTGAAGATTGTATTCAAGTTTTTTTTTTGTTTGTTTGTTTTTTTTTTTTTTTTTTTTCAAAGTAACAATCCAGAGCAGTGGAGAGTGTGGAAAAGAGGTGAAGAAGCGTGTGAAGGCAGGTTGGAATGGTTGGAGAATAGTGTCCAGTGTGATGTGTGATAGGAAGGTATCGGCAAGAATGAAAGGAAAAGTGTACAAGAAGGTGTTGAGGGAAGCAATGTTGTATGGTTTAGAAACAGTGACACTGAAGAAAAAAAAAGAAGGCAGAGCTGGAGGTAGCAGAGATGAAAATGTTGAGGTTCTCTTTGGGAGTAACGAGGATGGATAGGATCTGGATCTCTTTTCCACACTCTCCATTGCTCTGGATTGTTGAGCCTAAGTACTTAAAATCCACCACCTTCCTTATCTCTGCTCCCTGTAACCTCACCGTTCCTGTTGGGTCCTTGTCATTCATACACATGTATTCTGTCTTACTGAGGATAACCTTCATCCCCCTCCTTTCCAGGGCATACCTCCACCTCTTTAGATTTTCCTGCACTTGTTCTCTGCTCTCATTGCAGATCACAATGTCATCTGCAAACATCATAGTCCATGGGGAATCTTGTCTAACCTCGTTTGTCAGCCTGTCCATCACCATAGCAAACAAGAAGGGGCTCAGAGCTGACCCTTGATGCAGTCCTACCTCCACCTTGAACTCTTCTGTCACACCAACAGCACACCTCACCACTGTCTTACATCTCTTATACATGCCCTGTACCACTCTAACATACTTCTCTGCCACTCCAGACTTCCTCATGCAATACCAAAGTTCCTCTCTCGGCACCCTGTCATATGCTTTCTCCACATCCATAAAGGCACAATGCAGCTCATTCTGACCTTCTCTGTACTTCTCTATTAGCATCCTCAAGGCAAACACTGCATCTGTTATGCTCTTTCTTGGCATGAAACCAAACTGTTGTTCACAAATGTTGACCTCTGCCCTTAGTCTAGCTTCCACTATTCTTTCCCATAACTTCATCGTATGGCTCATCAACTGTATCCCTCTGTAGTTGCCACAACTCTGCACGTCTCCCTTGTTCTT
>CM045746.1:21776965-21829465 GCA_024760905.1 Plotosus lineatus
CTGACTGATAATAATCATTGCACTTGTAGCCTTTGTTTTCTTGAAGGACGAGATTTGTTAAATGTACACGTTCTTTATTTACACAAACAAACAACGCAAATAATATATTTCATTCATATGTTACGGATGAAACAATTATAATACTGTGGAACCTTGGTGGTTGAACACAATTCGTTCCAAAGATATGGTCGATTGCCGGATTGTTCGAAGAGTGAAATGATATTTCTCATTAAAAATAGTTAAAAGTCGATTAATGCATGCAAATGAGCATCTACTTCCCTCAATGCAGGCGTGTATACTTTGAAAACGAGTGTATTTATGCAAGATTAATGAAAAAGGGAAAAAGCCGAAAGGAAATCTCTCTCTAATACAGGGTCACTTTCCGCAGTTAATGGGGACCGAGCCCCCCCCGCGCGACCCCCAATTTCTGCGAAGTAGGATCGACCCCCCTTAATGTTCATAATAACAATTAAAAATTCAAAAATAATGCATAAGATGTAAATAAAATATAAATACACACACATACAGATGCACACGCACACACACACACACACACACACACACACACACACACACACACACACATATATATAAAAATGTAAGTCGTTTTTTTTTTTTTTTTTTTTTTTGCATAATTGGCCTTGTTTTACCGCATAACTTTGTCCATATTTTCCCTTAATTTATTTTATTTTATTTTTTTTTTCGATGAATATTTTTGAAAAACTCACGATGCACGGAAACTGAAGCAATGAGTAGTGAGGGATCACTGTACACAAAACATATATTAATACACAAGAGTAAAACAATAATAGTACTATTATAATAATTAAACTAATTATGCACTGTATTTGTTTACATACCTTTCTGTGATGTTGTGATGTGTCAGTGTATGTGGATGGAAAGATGTGGGCCGGGTTATTGCTTTGAGGGGGTGTGGCGGTTTTTCCTTCTCTGTTTCTTGATTGCAGTTGATTCTCCCCGTTCTCACGAGTTTTCTCTTTTCCTTTCCAGTAGAATTACTGCTGCTTTTCTTCAGACCCAGGGTTAAGGGGTAAAGTAGCCGTAATGTAATGAAAAAACATAACATTGTCTGCTCAGAGTGCTGTACACTGAGCAGCGTTTAACACACTCGGCTCTGCTCCGTTTGAACTCTCATCATTTGTTCAAACACCAAGATTTTCCTCATATTTTTTGATCGAACTCCGATTTGTTCGACTAAAGAATAGTCCAACCACTGAGGTTCCACTGTAATTGTCTGGGATGGATGATTTTGGTGCTCAAAGTGAAGCAGAATTATTGTTCCAAGAAGCTTGAAGTCAATCTTATAGGCAGAAGCTTCTGCCAGCCCCCCTTTTGTTGAAAAAGAAAGAAAAAAGAAAAGAAAAAAAAGCACCATCACCATGCAGCATATCATCTTGTTTCACATGAACCCTTTCATTATGTGTGTGTGTGTGTGTGTGTGTGTGTGTGTGTGTGTGTGTGTGTGTGTGTGTGTATGTATATATATATATATATAATCATAATAGGCGGCACAGTGGTGTAGTGGTTAGCACGTCTGCCTCACAGCAAGTAGGCCTGGGTTCGATTCCCAGTTTGGGTGTTTTTATGTAGAGTTTGTATGTTGTCCCCCTGCTTGTGTGGAATTCCTCCAAGTTCTCTGGTTTCCTCCCACAGTCCAAAAACATGCACAGTTAATTGGCTGTTCCAAATCACCCAGAGGTGTGAATGTGAGTATGGATGGTTGCGTGAGTGTTGGCCCTGTGATGGCCTGGCGAGCTGTCCAGGGTGTATCCTGCTCTCACCCGGAGTCGACTGAGATGGGCACCAGCCTAATTAGCATTAAGTGGTTCAGACAAAGAATGAATGAATTAATTACTTAATAATTAAAAAAAAAAATTAATTAATTAATTCATTCATTCATTCATTATAATAATAATAATAATAATAATAATAATAATAATAATAATATTATCATTCCATATGTGATTGAGGTGAAATTGGTTTCCCATTATCTGTTTTCTGCAGTGCAATCATGCCTCCGAAATGTACAGTTGTCCAGGATGTACTCTGCCTTCGTCTAGAGTCGGCTGAGATGGGTGCCAGCCTACCTAATTAGGATGAAGCTGTTCAGAGAATGAATGAGTGATATCTGCATAGGAAGCTGTCCCCTCTCATAGAGCCGCTATCTTTCCTACAATAGTCCAGAACAGCACAGACTTCGAAGTCGATGATGCGGAATGAAACTTTAGTTGAATAGCGATCTGAAACCTCACCGTTAAGTGCCACTGGATACAACAAATCTTGCACTCGGTCTCTTAAAGGGAACCTGTGGCCAATTAGTGTTATAAGCTATTTAAAACAATCACCAATAACATCAGCGGTTCCTTCCGGCAACATCAGTCCATGCCCGTTTCCAAAGTTTGCGTGAGTGTTCTGATTCTAGGCTTGCAAAGACATGCTGCCTTTCTGTTTGGCTGTTCCAGCTGTACGGTAACTCGAACGCTTTAGATTGGCTGGGCTACATCACTGACCTTGTGCATCATAATTCATTACCAGGCAGTTCTCAGCTGCACATAGTGAACACAGAAAGCATTGTTTTTCTTTTTTCTTTTTGTTGCTGTTATTGTTGTTGTTGTTGTTGTTGTTGTTGTTGTTGTTGTTCCTCTTAAAACAAGGTGACGACAGGAAACATCTCTGTCTATTTTTTTTATATATATAAACAGTGATGATAAGAAAGCCAAGTTGGGGAAACATTGGCCACATAAGCCATTTTGGATTTACCACAACACTCATCCCTGTCATTCTTGTCCTCAGAGTCACTAGAATGTAACATCCCACTGTCTTCACAACAGATATCGACCCCGCCCTCAGTGTTACTTCTGGGTAAAAACCTGCATTTCAGCCCTCGTTGGGATGATAAAATTACCCAGCTTTGTGCTTTTTATGGTTATGTTAAAATAAGCATCTGTGTCACCTAAATGTATCGCACACACACACACACACACACACACACACACATACATACACACACACACACACACACACACACACACATATTTTCCTGTAAGGCTAACTAATACCGCTACTCTTTTAATGCAAGTTATTATCTAGTCGTCTTCTTTTCCTATCGGCTTTTCCCCTTTTCAGGGGTCGCCAGAGTGAATCATTTGATTCGCATGTGTGATTTGGCATAGGCTTTTTTACGTCAAATGCCTTTCCTGACACAACCCTTTAGTAAGGGGCAGAAACACGCTGACGGCTATACAGCTACTCTTGACGAAAGTTAGCAATGGTTCTTTTTCATGAAACTCTTACCATAGACAGTGAGAGACATAGCCGGCCTTTGATAACCCAGTTAGCTGCAATGGGGGGACAGTGACAACCTTGTGGAGAGTGGGACTCGAACCCCCAACCGTTGGATCAGCGATCTAGCACCCTTTACTACCAGGCCACCACTGCCCTACAGGCTATCATCAAGTGACTATTGAAAACATTATACAAGGAAGATTAGCGCGAGAATTACAATCTGAGCTACTGTGATAGAAAGAAAGAAACATCACCTGATCAATCTGAGTCAAGAATTCAGAAGTGCCATCTACAAAAGATAATGTGATAATATAAATGCTAAGTACATTGATTTTCCTTAGAAAATCGAGGTTTTCATTCAATCAGAAAATAAAGCATGTTTAATCTTTGCCTATAATATCATTTCATAGCTGCCTTCAACATTTGTATTTTAAAGCGCTGTGATTATCTTTGGCGGTCTCTTCTACCCCACCGTACAGTTCCCACTGCCCTGGCACACCCACACATGCACCACAGAATCCCTAATGCCCAGAAAGTGCATGAGCAACCATGTGTGAAGGGTGGACGGAGCAACGATTAGCACGGCAAACGCAAACACAGATGGGGACGTGGCGCATAGTGTGTAACCGAGAACCAAAAATACTTGATTAACATTATCATTAGATATAATAGCCCGGAGATTGTGTTATTACTCACATGAGAAGTGCCCTTAGAAGTAGAAGAGCGAGTCAGTCAGACCAATTGTGTGAAAACGATGAAGAAAAGGAGAGTATAGGTTTACGTGATTGGGGATCGGTTCTCTTCCAGTTCTTTCAGCTATAAACGACACAGAAATCCGAATACATTATGATCTTGAGGAACAGGATACAGTTCAGGATTAGATTGAGCAGATGAACATTCAGGTTTGCATCGGAAAGTGAAAGCAAGGAGCCGGAGGCTTGATTGAGGATCTGAAGGTTAGATCACCAATCAAAATGTTCGATTGAGCATCTGAAGGTTAGCCTGAAGATCTGAAAGGCGAGACTGAGCAACTGAAGGGTGGGCTGCCAATTAAAAAGTCGGAATGAGTAGCTGAAGATTAGATTGAGCATTTAAAGGGACATGAAAACATGCATCTGAAAAATAGATCGAGTATCTGAAGGTTAACGGTTGAAGACTATCAGTGGTGTCGAGCAAGCATGTAAAGGGTAGACCTTCACAAGTTATATCAAGTTGAGAATCCTCTTTGAAGGTTCCGTATTTCGGAGCATTTTAAGGTTAGCCTGAGCATCAGAAGACTTGACAAGTGTCTTGGGTTTAGATTGGGAATCCGAAGGTTAGACCACACACCTAAAGGCCGCCACAAGGAATGTTAGATAGCACATCTGAACTTTAAGCTACGCATCTGAAGGTTAGCTTGAGTGTCCAAAGGTTACAAATAGTATTTAAAGATTAAAACAAGTCGCCAAAGTTTTTTTTTTTTTTTTTTCCCTTATGATCTGAAAATATAGACATAAATCTGCAGGATAGCACAATCTTCACGCTGGAGACACTCAGAAGAAGATGAAGAATCCATCAGGCATTTAAAGATTTGATTATCATTGTCGGCGTAAAGGTTAGAGGACACCGTAGATGGTTAAATAACCTGCACTGTAGAGTTGAAAGATTTGAATTGAATACTCACACCATACGTGAAATTAAAGGTTGGGCCAATCTCAGCCAACTCTGGGCGAGGGTGCACTCTGGACAGCTCGACAGGCCATCACAGGGCCGACACTCACACAACCATTCATACCTTGGGGTGATTTGGAACAGACAGTTAACCTACTGTGCATGTTTTCTGGACTGCGGGAGGAAACTGGAGTACCCGGAGGAAACCCATGCAAGCACAAGGAGAACATGCAAATGCCACACAGTAACGCCCGAGCAGAGAATTAAACCCAGGACCTTCTTGTTGAGAAGCGGATGTGCTCACCACTATGAAACCATGCCGCCTACAAGTATTTCAGAAATAATATATATCTATATTTTGAAGGGTTTTTTGAAGTGTTGTGTAAACATTGGGAGGTGAGAGTGAGAACATGAAGATTGAGCACTCATGAGATGTTGTTCAGATCTCGAAAACAACCAGGATTGATTGTGTAGAATCTATTTTGGTAGCTGATGGGAGATGTCTGTGTGCAGGATTGCATATGCATTGAAAGCCTTTTTGCATTACTTTGAACAGAAAACAGTCAGTAAGGAAACAGATACTTGATTACATCTCACTTCCCAAGAGACCTTGAGGTATGGGGTTTATTTGTATCCGATGCACCCCCTGCCGCCCCATGCATGCCATCTGTTTCTGTGTATGTCGTTCCGATGGAATGCCAAGCCCATTGTCTTGTCTGGTGAGATGCCAGTTTGATATTGCCCATCTGCTCCTGTTACCCAAAGAGAGAGTATGAGAATTCTGCTCTTTTTTTTTTCTTTTCTTTTCGGGGATGGGGTGTGTGTGTGTGTGTGTGTGTGTGTGTGTGTGTGTGTGTGTGTGTGTGAACTCCAGCAATGCGTGGACCCTTGCAGGAGTTTGACCTGGTGGATTTGACAGATATATATATATATATATCTCGCACCATATATATATATATATATATATATATATATATATATATATATATATATATATATATATATGGAGAAGATGGATCTGAGCCGCAAGGCAAAGTTCTCAATTTCCAAGTTGATCTACATTCCAACCCTCACCTATGGTCCCGAGTGTTGGGTAATGACCGAAAGAACAAGATCGCGGAGGCAATAAGGTGAGAAACTCAACCATCTGGGAGAAGCTCGGAGTAGGACCGCTGCTCCTCTGTATTGAGAGGAGCCAGTTGAGGTGACTCGGGCATCTGGTCAAAATGCCTCCTAAATGCCTCCCTGGTATAGTGTTTTGGGCATGTCCAACTGGGAAGAGACCCCGGGGTTGATCTGGAACATGCTGGAGGAGCTTATGTCTCTCAGCTGGACTGGGAATGTTTCAGTGTTCACCCAGAAGAGCTGGAGGAAGTGGCAGGGGAGAGGGACATCTAGATCTCATTGCTTAGGCTGCGGCCCCTGCAACCCGACCCCAGATTAAGCGGAAGACATATAACACCCCCCCCGCCCGGATGAAACTAATGAAAACATGCAGACATCACACACATATACCTTTGCTTAGCTGTACAGTGCTTTGAGAGGCATGGAGCATGTCATCACCTCTTGACAACAATGTTTAATTGAAGGCAGGATCCCCGCCTGGAGCACTGCAGGAAATTATTTAGGGTGCAATATTGGATTTTTCAACCATGTATGCACATCTTCATTTATTACAACGATTTGGTTGAGTGGTGGCCTGGTGACCTGTGTGTGTGTGTGTGTGTGTGTGTGTGTGTGTGTGTGTGTGTGAGTGCGAGAGAGAGTCAATTAGCATTAATTGCCTGCTGTTCCACCTTCTGTAGTGTGTGTCCTTCGGGCCTGTTCAGATGGACACAGTTACTGATTTAGGCTTGTTTTGTTCATGAATGGTTTAGTCTCTTCTGAAAAAAATCCCTAAAGTGAACAAGTCATCTTCGGTTTTTTTTTTTTTTTTTCGTTCTGTCGCGGTGGACATGTTTTGGAATTGTAATTCCCCAAATGTCCTGTCAGAAAATCCTACAGATTTTGCAATTATTGTATCTCTTGTTCACAAAGTTGGTGTGAGTCTCTGATTCCTGAAAGTTATGCCCAGTGTATGAGTCAGTTTTTAGTTTTTTGGTTATTTGCAAAATATTCGTCGATTGAATTAGTGGTTGTTCTTGTTGTTGTTCGTCCTTCAAGGTCGAAGATGACCTTGACTTCATATCAGATCGATGATCTGCGGTATGGGTGAAGTCCTGACTTGCGCTTGACTTGGATTGAAGTGAGGGAGAGTTGCGCAGATCATCAGCCTCACTGTCTTGTCCCGGTCTACCTGAGTCCGGTTGCACAGCATAGTCGAGATGGCTGGAGATAGGTCAGGATGGCCAGCAGTGTCCTGTGTGTCTCACTGTGTCTTGTTTGCCCTCCATGAAGCTTTTCTGGGTCCGCCTTCTTGTCTGTTGAACCAATTTGGTGGCTTCTTCTGCGCAATCAACCGGTTGCAGTCTTAGTGTTTGTAGGTAGAGAGGTGCTACTCTTACCGACTGTCTTGTGGCATGCACACATGATAGTGTAGACTCGTGGTGGTTGGGATGCCAAACCCTATCACAGGTCCAAAAGACCTACCAACTGCAATTTTTTATTGATGTTGAATTTAGCAAGTCAGTGTTTACGTTAGTGAGCCATTCTGTCATCGTGAAGAGTTTGTTTTCTTTTAGGGATTCACTATTGGAATCAGTGAATATTTTTGGCTGTGGCTTTTGGTCATGGGTATCATTGATAACAACACGTAATCATCATGCCCATTTTTTCAACAAACTTGAGCGACTTAATTTTTATTTATTTATTTATTTTTTTCATCCAGTGACGGGTTAATTTTTCACAAATGATGAGGGGGAGAAACTGAACCACTCCATAAAGTCTTTTCCAGCACATCCTGAAAACTTTCAATGGGGTTGAGGTCAGGATTCAGGGTGCCAATACATCTGTGAAAATGATTCCTCATGCTCCCTGAGCATCAGGCCGAGTATCAGCACCACAGACCACGGAGGATCCAATCGGAGCATTGCAGGAGGAATGGAGACACCACCCACAGGACAACATATGGAGGCTCATCAGATCCATGCGCAGACGAATTACGGCCCACATTAACGCAAATGCAATTCATATTCATATGGGTATGATACGATTTTGGAAAGAAGGCCTACTTCAGTTTTGTTTAAAGTTACAATATTTTGACACAGGGCAGTGGTGGCCTGGTTGTAAAGGTGCTGGACCATCAGCAAGTTGTCAGTGCCACCCTCAGTGCAGCTAACTGGCTTATCAAAGGCCGGCCATGTCTCTCACTGTCTATGGTGTGAGGTTCATGTAAAAGAACCATTGCTGACTTTCATCAAGAGTAGCTGCATAGCCATCAGCATGTTTCTGCCCAGTGATGGCATAGCGAGCTGTTCAGGGTGCACGCTGCCCTCGTGCAGAGTCAGCTGAGATGTGCGCCAGCCTCCCCGTGACCCTAAATAGTATTAAGTGGTTCAGAAAGTGAATTAATGAATATTTTGATACAATTTTTCCACACCAATTGTTATTAATTTCGACTGTTCACATGATGCATGAAATTAATTTTAATAATTTAATTGACCGTTTTGGGACTAAATATTAAACATACATAATTTTTTCTGAGTGTTACACAGTGGTGGCCCGGTGGTAAGGTGCTGGATTACTGATCCCAAGGTGGGTGTTCAAGAGCCATAATCAACAATTTGTCACTAATGCTGTCCCCCCCAGTGCACTAACTGGGTTATCGAAGGCCGGCAATGCCTCTCAATGTCTATGCTGGGAGGTTCATTTAAAAGAACGATTGCTTGCTTCCATCAAGAGTAGCTGCAAACCTGTCAGCATGTTTCTGCCCTGTGATTTCTTGGCAAGCTGTCCAAGATGTCCTCTTCCCTCACCCAGAGTTGGCTGAGATAGGCACCAGCCTCCCCATGGCCCAAATTAGAATGAACAAATGAATATTGTGTATTCATTGGCGCTGAGTGGATATATTATCCAAAACCTTTAATAAATATTTTAACAAAATTCCCAGATAATTTTTCTGTAAGATTAATTTCTGACGGTTCTGACAGATGTGTACTGTCGTCTTCCAGTCTTTCTCTGAGTCTCTTGAATTTATCAGATTAGTGTTTTAGACAATGAATTAATCTTTTGGTCTTGACAGAGATTTGCATCTACTGACTTTGGTGATTCAGTGTTTGAATCAATAAAGCTTTTGAGACTGATCAATATTTGTTCCTCTTGTTTTTAGTGAACCAGTGTTTGAATCAATGACTTTTTCAGTCATGACCAACATTTGTTCCTTTTAAATTTGGCGAGTCAGTATTTAAGGCAGTGAACCCTTTGGTCATGCCTGAGATTTGCTTCTAAAGAATTTAGTGAGTCAATCTTTGAATCAATGAATCCTTCAGTTGTGTCCAACAGCTGCTTCATTTGAATTCAGCAACAATCTTTTGTTCAAGACTGATATTTGCCTCTGTTTCATCCACCGAGTCAATTTCAGTTAAACTAAAGAAAGAAGGTTAAAAACTTTTGAAGAATAATCACTGCAAGTGGAGTGAAGCTTCAATTACGTTATTTACGCCCAATGCCATGAAGATAAAACGGTGAACTACATCATACACTGTACTAGGCAACTAAACTGATGGTAGCTAGGACACTAAAACAACAATACAACTTATAATTAATAGCTACAATAAATATAGATATTTAGAAATGCAGTTTAATTAAAAATTGAGAATTAAACCACAAATAAAGCAGCATAGTTCAATTTCCTGCTCTCCAGAACAAATAAAAATAGCCACTGATTCCACGTCTTGTAATCAGACAGCAGTTGAAAACTTGAAAATGCTGACGGATTTTTTTAATTATTTTTATTTATTTTTTTTTTGAGTTTGTTTTGTTTTGTTTTGTTTGTCCAAAAACCTCCAAGTGTAGCTGTTAAGACTTTATTTTCCCTCATTACTGTTTTGTCCATCAACTTTAACCTATTCATTTCAATTTCATTTTAAAAAAAAAGGAAGGAAATAAGGTTCTCCATCACCATTTTATGACCATGAAGGAGAGTGAACAGGGAGACGGTTTTAATTAGGTGATTGTTTCTGCTTTATGGTCGGAGTGCTAAGTCTCGGACTTGACAGTCCCTTTCGACCAGATTAATTACGCTGCCTTTCAAATTAATCACACAGTTGAACTCCTTTCCGTAACCAAACTTGGACCCTATAAAGTTCACTCAGAATTACAGAAAAGAAACACGAAATACAAAATATGTTGGGGCAGTGGTGGTCTGGTGGTGGGGAAGTGATGGTCTAGTGAATAGGGCGCAGGATCGCTGGGGTTCGATAGGGTTGGGGGTTTGAGTCCACACAGGGTTGTCACTGTCCCCCCAGTGCAGCTAACTGGGTTATCAAAGGCGGGCCATGTCTCTCACTGTCTATGGTGAGAGGCATGTAAAAGAACCATTGCTGACTTTCGTAAAGAGTAGGCTGCAAAGTCGTCAGCATGTTTCTGTCCCTTGCTAAAGGGTTGTGACAGGAAGGGCATCCGACGTAAAAAACCTCTGCCAAATCAAATGTGCGAATCAGATGATTCCCTGTGGCGACTCTCGAGAACGGGAAAAAGCCGAAAAAGAAAAGAAGAGAGTGGTGGTCTGGTGGTGAAGGTGCTAGATCACTGATCCTCAGGTTGGGGGGGTCAAGCCCCACTATCATTGGGTTGTCACTGTCCTCCCAGTGCAGCTAACTTGGTTATCAAAGGCCGGCCATGTCTCTCACTGTCTACGGTGTGAGGTTCATGCAAAATAACCATTGCTCACTTTCATCAAGAGTAGCTGCATAGCCATTGGGGTGTTTCTGCCCTGCCATGGCCTGGCGAGCCGTCCAGGGTGTACTCTGCCTCGCCCAGAGTTGGCTGAGATGCACGCCAAGTTCCCTACGACCCTAATTAGGATTAAGCTGTGACAGAAAGTGAATGAATAAGCAACACATTGGATTAGCAATGTTGCCTGAACCAGCTCACTACTACAAACCCAGTCCTGTTATCTTGATAAACAACCACTTGCATTTGTTTATTTTACAATCATAAAAGGTTTAATAAAAATTGACTACCATAAGCTGCCTTTGTAGGCTATATATAGTGTATTGTGTAATTAGTAATTTATTAATAATAATTACACCCACTGCTTTGTGTGATGGAGTAAATAAAACATCAAGTCATACTCATCAAACCATCCAATAAATCCACATAAACAAAGAAAGTTCAAGTCCACATGTGAGTTCTGGTGACACATTGTTTCACTTCCCATAAGCACTGGTCATGCAGATACACGATCTTCATTTGCTTCGAATCCTAATATGCCATTGGCTACATCAGCCCTTCCAAGGAATCCACAAGAATATATGTGTGTATATATGAAAGCAAAGTTCAAGTCAAATGTGATTTCTGTTGACGCTTCAGTTCACTTCCCTGAAACGCTGGCTATGTGGACACACGAGCTTCATTTGCTTTTGCTAATGGACTATTGGCCTCCAGCGCCATGATGAGTCAGACCCAGCCTATTACCCAGAATGCCCTGTCATATTACCATAGCGCAAGGAATGTCAGATTGAGGATGTAACAGGATTTGAGGTGGCACTGTGAATCGGTACAATGACCTAGTTAGATATTCTGTCTTTCTCTCTCTCTCTTTCCTGCTTTCATACTGCATCTCCTCACTCCTGCCTTTTTAATTCAACTGTCCTAGACAGTGCTTCGTATTCATATAGACAAGAGGGGAGGTGTTGCTGAAAACCTGCTGACAGGTTTGGATAAAAAAGACCAATCCCTAGATCCGCAGGGAATATGTTTCTAAATTATGAATACTTTTTGGGAATGAATGAAAAAGTAAAAAAAAAAAAAAAAAAAAAGAAATGTACATTAACATTGATACTGTATTGTGTTGGAAGCCTTAAGTATATATATATATATATATATATATATATATATATATATATATATATATTGTTGTTATTGTTGGCCACGTCAATCTCCAAAGATCATGGGGGGGGGGGGGGGTTGTGCCGTGGGTCTTCGGTCAGGGAGCTGCAATGTTGGGCATGGCTGTAGGGGCCAATACGGGATCTTCAGATCCTGCCACAGCCGATGCAGATGAACGCTTTGCAGTGTGGTGGGATGGGGCCAGTCTCCGCTAACTGCAGAGTCTCTTCTCCCCCAGCAGGTGTCTCTTCTCTCTTCTGCTGTCCTGATGACATCCTGGGTGGTGGTCCGCCAGTTGGAGCGGTCGGAGGCGGCTGACTCCAGGCTGGAGGGGTTGAAGCCTCCAGCCTTGAGGTCGGGCTTGCAGACATCCTTGAACCTGAGAGCTGGGCATCCCTTTAGCCTGGTTCCAGTATTCAGCTCCTTGTACAGTAAGTCTTTGGGGATGCAGCCGTCATCCATTCGGGTGACATGGCAAAGCCATCACAAGCGTCTCTGGATCAGGAGGCCAAACAGACTGGGCACATGTGCTCTGGCCAGGACGTCGATGTTGGAGACATGGTCCTGCCAAGTGATGCCCAGTAGTCTGCGAAGGCAGCATTCTTAGAAGGCTTTCAGCCAGCGTTCTTTGCTGTAGTAGAGGGTCCATGCTTCACTGCCATAAGGGAGAGTACTCAGTACGCAGGCCTTGCAGACTCTTATCTTGGTGTTGGTTGTTAGCATGGAGTTGTCCCAGACTTGCTTCACCAGACGGGCCATCACTGTCGATGCCTTGCTGATACGGGCATTCATTTCGGCGTCTAGAGAGAGGTTGCTGGAGAAGATCGATCCAAGGTAGGTTAACTTTTCCACCACGTCAAGGGTGTCGTCACCGATGTTGATACTAGGAGCATTGCTGACATCCTGGCCCATGACCTCGGTCTTATTAAGGCTGATGGTGAGGCCAAACTCAGAGCAGGCACCAGCAAAGCAGTTGATGAGATACTGGAGCACTTCCTCTGTGTGGGCAACAAGACCAGCATCATCAGCAAAGAGCAGCTCTCTGATGAGAATGCTCTGCACCTTGGTCTTTGCTCTGAGGCGTGCCAGGTTAAAGAGGTCTCCGTTACTCCTGGCATGGAAGAAGATGCCATCTTCAGAGTTCCGGAAGGCGTAGCATAGGAGCAGGGGCAAAAAGGGTTGGAGCGAGGACACAACCCTGCTTCACACCGTTCTTGATCAGAAAAGGGTCTGAGGATGATCCATCAAACTAGGAGATGCCATTCATGTCCTGATGGAACGACTTGATCATGCTCAAAAGCTTGGAGGTACATCTAATTCGCTGGAGGGGTGCAAACAGTCTATCCTTGCTGACCAAGTCAAAAGCCTTGGTCAGGTCGATGAAGGCAAAATAGAGGGGTTGTCTCTGCTCCTGGCACTTCTCGTGCAGTTGCTTCACAGAAAAGACCATATCTATGGTTCACCTGGCTGCCCTGTATCCACACTGCGCCTCTGTATACATTTGTTCGCCAAGTAGTTGGAGCCTGTTGAGGATGACATGGGGTAAAGGCTTTGCTAACTATGCTTAGCAGTGAGATGCCATGATGATGATGATGATGATTTCCTTTCGGCTTTTTCCCTTTATCAGGGGTCTCCACAGCGAATGATTCACAAATTTAATTTGGCATAGGTTTTAACACCGGATGCCCTTCCTGACACAACCCTTTATCATGGGACAGAAACATGCTGACGACTTTGCAGCCTACTCTTTACGAAAGTCAGCAATGGTTCTTTTACATGCCTCTCACCATAGGCAGTGAGAGACATGGCCCGCCTTTGATAACCCAGTTCGCTGCACTGGGGGGGGGGGGGCAGTGACAACCTTGTGGAGAGTGGGAATCGAACCCCCAACTTTTATGATCAGCGATCCAGTGCCCTATACCACTAGACCACCACTGCCCCCAGTGAGATGCCATGATTGTTGTTGCAATCACTTTGCTCCCCCTTGCTCTTGTCGAGGGTGATGATTTTGGCATCACACATGTCTTGTGGAACAGCCCCTTCCTTGCAGCACTGCAGTAGGTGCTCATGGAGGTGTTTCAAGAGTGAGCTCTCCTTTGCGGTTTTGATGATTTCAGGTGGAATGTTATCACTGCCTGGAGCCTTGTTGCTTGAGATGGAGTCTATCGCCTTGCTGAGCTCCTCGATGGTGGGTGGAGCATCAAGCTCACCCATAACAGAAAGTGGAGGGATGTTCTCAAGGGCTGTGTTCGAGAAGATGGTTTCTCTCGAGTAGAGCTCTTGGTAGTGCACAGCCCATCTCTCCATTTGTTTGCCACGATCCTTGATGATGTTGCCTGCAGTTGATTTGAGTGGGGCCCTCTTAATGGCACTGGGGCCAAAAGCCTTCTTCATGTGCTCGTACATTTTGTGCTCGTTTCCAAGATCTGCAGAAAGCTGTGTCCTGGCAGAGGTTTAGCCAGTAGTTGTTGGCAAAACGCCTTGCAATCATTTGTGCATTATTTCTTGTAGTGCAGCAAGTGTTCGCACAGAAGGCTTCTTCTTGTGAGCGATTAGGGCTACACGTTTGGTGGTGATGGCAGGTTCCATCTCAGCCGCTCCTGCTTTAAACCAAGCCGCACTCTTCTCTACCTTCTTCCCAAAGGTGCCTATGGCGGTCTCAAATATAGCCTCGTGGATATGGTTCCACCTTGCAGTAGCACAGTCAGTGGGGCAGTCTGCCAGGGCTACATTTATGGCTTCAGCATAGTGCTCCCGCAGTTCAAGCACTGCAGTCATAGCTGTGTTGACACGGCGCTGGGGTTTCTGCTTGGAGCGGTTGATATGTTTGAGGCAGAGATGTACCTTGGTGGCGACCAGGGAATGGTCGTTGTCACAGTCAGCGCTGTGGAAACTGCATGTGACCGGTACTTGGTTCAGAAGGGATCTCCTGGTGATGACGAAGTCCAGTTGATGCCAGTGGTGAGACCTTGAGTGTCTCCTGGACACTCGGTGGCAGGACTTGGTGGAAAAAAATGTGTTGGTCATGAAAGGAGCATAGTTCAAGAAGGTGTTGGCTGTTCTCATCAAGCTTGCCAATGCCAAAGCGGCCAATGCAACGGGGCCAGGAGTGATCTGCCCCTACCCGTGCGTTAAATCACAGAGCAGAAACAGGTGTTCCTTGGGCAGGGATCTGCTAGATCCTGGCTTCGAACGCATCGTAGAATGCATCCTTCATTTCAACTGGAGAGCAAAGCATCAGAGCATAGGCACTAATGATGGTAGCTGGTCCAGAGGAGGTTGTGAGACGGAGAGAGAGGACTCGCGGAGTGCCTGGGGACGGCAATTCAACAAAGAACAGAAAAGAGTTTCGCACAGCAAGTCAAACACCATATTGGCGATGCTTGTCAGACTCCTATCCCTGCCAGAAGAACGTATAGTCCTTCTCCTTCAGGCTGCCACTGCCTGAGAGTCACGTCTCTTGCAGTGCTGCAATGTCAATGTTGAGCCTCTTCAGCTTGCGGTCGATGATGGTGGTGTTCCTGGTGATGTTGATTTGCTGGAGATCGTTAGAGAGGCCAGGACACATTATTCTGTCGTTCCAGGTTGCCAGACTCAGCACTGGCTGCTTTGGTTTCTTGTTATTGCCTGGTGCAGTGTTTACAGTCCGTACTTCAGCTTTTGGCCTACACTTCAAGCATCCATTGAAGTAAGCGGACTGTGGCGGGCCAGCACCTTATTGGCTGGGGGCTGCCAGCTAAAGGTGGGCGGTAGCTGGCCAGTGGGACTCAATGACCCCTCCCACTATTAGGAGATAGCCCTAGGTGCCCAAGCTTACGCCATTTAGCCCTGGGCTTTTAACCAGTAACTGCATCTCCCCGTGTTGAGCTGCCGCAGAAGGCGGCACTGGAGTGACCTCTCCAGGGCACATGCCATGGCAAAGTTGTGGAGCAACTGAGATGCCCAGTCGACAGATCCCCTTCTCGGCCTAGCTGGTAGTGTCCAAAGGAAGAGGCTAGCCGATACACTTGGTACCAACTCAGCTACAGGAGTTGCTGGGAGGTGCCGCTACGTGGGGACCTACCGCCTTCGGGGCTCCACTCTGGATTTTCTGTAGGGGGTGTCTCCCTTAGCCTTTATCACTCATGTAATAACCACAAGGCAGTGGTTCTATTTGCCCATAACTCACATATTTAGCCTGGGGCCATAAGGTGCCCAGTTACCAGGGTGTGCTGCGAGGAGGCAATGTGAGAGTCTTGACGTAGCAGAAGCTTTGTGCCATCAGGAAGCGCTTACGCACTTGGCCTTCTTTTCACTGTGTGTGTGTGTGTGTGTGTGTGTGTGTGTATGTATATATATATATATATATATATATATATATATAGAGAGAGAGAGAGAGAGGGTTTTCTGAGTAGATCCTTCCGTAGGAGAGTGCTCAATACTTTTTGGTAGAGCAAATAAACAAAAATAAAAGGACAGGACAAAGAATTTCTATTGAATCTCCATTTATCACTACAGATCTGTTTCGAGGGGTGGTGAAACCATCCTCTCTCTTCAGGTGATTATAGCAGAATCTTTTAAAAATTCTTCTATAATCACCTGAAGAGAGAGGATGGTTTCACCACCCCTCGAAACAGATCTGTAGTGATAAATGGAGTTTCAATAGAAAGTCTTTGTCCTGTCCTTTTATTTTTGTGTGTATATATATATATATATATATATATATATATATATATATATATATACCTTCTCAAAAAATTAGCATATTATGATAAAGTTCATTATTTTCTGTAATGTACTGATAAAAATTAAACTTTCATATATTTTAGATTCATTACACACCAACTGAAATATTTCAGGTCTTTTATTGTTTTAATGCTGATGATTTTGGCATACAGCTCATGAAAACCCAAAATTCCTACATCAAAAAATTAGCATATCATGAAAAGGTACTCTAAACAAGCTATTAACCTAATCATCTGAATCAACCAATTAACTCTCAACACCTGCAAAAGATTCCTGAGGCTTTTAAAAACTCCCAGCCTGGTTCATTACTCAAAACCGCAATCATGGGTAAGACTGCTGACCTGACTGCTGTCCAGAAGGCCATCATTGACACCGTCAAGCAAGAGGGTAAGACACAGAAAGAAATCTCTGAGCGAATAGGCTGTTCCCAGAGTGCTGTATCAAGGCACCTCAGTGGGACGTCTGTGGGAAGGAAAAAGTGAAACAAGAGCCGATTCCAGTCCTTGGGGGACCTGTGGAAGCAGTGGACTGAGTCTGGAGTAGAAACATCCAGAGCCACTGTGCACTGGCATGTGCAGGAAATGGGCTACAGGTGCCGCATTTCCCAAGTCAAGCCACTTTAACCAGAAACAGCGGAAGAAGAAAGTACTTTTTTTCGGATGAAAGCAAATTTTGCATGTCATTCGGAAATCAAGGTGCCAGAGTCTGGAGGAAGACTGTGGAGAAGGAAATGCCAAAATGCCTGAAGTCCAGTGTCAAGTACCCACAGTCAGTGATGGTCTGGGGTGCCATGGCAGCTGCTGGTGTTGGTCCATTGTGTTTTATCAAGGGCAGGGTCAATGCAGCTAGCTATCAGGAGATTTTGGAGCACTTCATGCTTCCATCTGCTGAAAAGCTTTATGGAGATGAAGATTTTCATTTTTCAGCATGACCTGGCACCTGCTCACAATGCCAAAACCACTGGTAAATGGTTTATTGATCATGGTATTACTGAGCTCAATTGGCCTGCCAACTCTCCTGACCTGAAGCCCATAGAGAATCTGTGGGATATTGTGAAGCGAAAGTTGAGAGACACCAGACCCAACACTGTGGATGAGCTTAAGGCCGCTATCGAAGCATCCTGGGCCTCCATAACACCTCAGCAGTGCCACAGGCTGATTGCCTCCATGCCACGCCGCATTGAAGCAGTCATTTCTGGAAAAGGATTCCCGACCAAGTATTGAGTGCATAACTGAACATAATTATTTGAAGGTTTTTTTTGTTTTGTTTTTTTGTATTAAAAGCACTTTTCTATTGGATGAAAAATGCTATTTTTTTTGAGATAGGGATTTTTGGTTTTGCTTTACTTTTTAGCCAAAATTATCAATATTAAAACAATAAAAGGCTTGAACTACTTCAGTTGTGTGTAATGAATCTAAAATATATGAAAATCTGATGTTTATCAGTACATTAGTGAAAATAATGAACTTTATCCCAATATGCTAATTTTTTCAGAAGGACCAGTATATATAATGCAAATTTTTGTAGCCAGTAGTGTAGTGGTTATGGTGCTGGGCTCATGATGAGGAGGTTGTGTGTTCGAATCCCAGTTCGACCGCCACTGTGCTAAGACCCCTGGGCAAAGTCTTAACCGCAAGTGTGCCTCTGTTCACCCAGCAGTATAAACGGGTACCAGTAAAAATATACTGGGCAGTTAACTTGTGACGAACTGGAATCCCATCTCGCAGGAGTTGAATCCTGGTCGCTTCATGCTACGGACCCTGCGAATAAGTACCGGCCTGATGAGCCACTAGGCTCGGGTGTAAATGCCCAACAGACTCCCCATATGAAGTAAATTATCTCGACTGCTTTGACATCAGGCTGTGGAGGAAGTTGAAGCTCATCCCAGCCAACTTTGGGCAAAAGGAAGGATACACCCTGAAAAGGTGACAAGTCTGGCTAACAGAGAGACAAGTGACCATCCACACTTACATTAACTGGTACACAAATTGGCTCAATCAGATTTAAACAGAGTTTGACTTTGGACTATCTGTGAGGAGTCAGAGTGCCTGGACAAAACCCATATAAAATCCGAACAGATAGCATGAGATTGGGCTGAAAACGGAAATAGGCCCTATATCGGATTGTTTACAGTTCCACTGTGGACCCATATCAAATGCCCACATGAATTTATTTCCCATTAATGAACGAGCTAGTAGCCACATATGGGGCTCATCTGGGTTTGCCAATGTCGGACTCGCTTCGTTGACCCAAGTTAGCCCTATACAAGATTCCATTTTTAAGTCATGTCCAGACAAAATTCAGATGGGGCCCACATGCATTTTTGTGCAATTGACACAGGGCCACTACAGAACCCATAAACAATCCCTTATTGGGCCCATTTATTATCCCACTTACAACCCACACAAGTCCCACAGGTAAATTTTGGCTGAACTGTGAATCAACAGTGCTAACGACTGAGCTACCATTCATTCATTCATTTATTTACCGAACTGATTAATCCTACTCGGGTCATGGATGGTGGAGCCTATCTTGGCCAACTCTGAACAAAACCATGGTAAACGAATAAAAATGATAAAAGAATATCTCACCAGAACATACGGGTACTCCGGTTTCCTTCCACAGTTTTGGACATGCACATTATGCATATAAGGCAGCATGATTGGCATATCCACCTCAGAGCAAGAACATCCTGAGTTCGATTCCCAGTTTGGGTGTTTCTGTGTGGAGTTTGCATGTTCTCTCTGTGCTTGCGTGGGTTTTCTCCAGGTACTCCGATGTCCTCCCACAACCCAAAAACATGCACAGTAGGTTAATTGGCTGTTCCAAATCACCTCAATGTGTGAGAGTGAGCATGAATGGTTGTGTGAGTTTTGGCCCTGCAATGGCCTGGCGAGCTGTCCAGGGTGTACCCCATCCTCGCCCAGAGTCGGCCAACTGGCCCTTGATCCTAATTAGGATTAAATGGTTCAGAAAATGAATGAATTAATGAATGAACATTATGCATATCTTAAACTGTGAGAGAAAACTGGAGTACCCAGAGGAAACCTAAGCAGAGAATATGCAAAATGAACACAGATTTTCCATATGAGTATGTTTAGAACAATGCTTGTTGTCAGGTGTGAATTTTGGTAAGGTTGCTGTGTGCGTGTATATGTGTGTGTGTGTGTGTGTGTGTGTGTGTGTGTGTGTGTGTGCGCACCAATGTCTCCTCATTAATGTACAAGGTCATATAAACATACACTTGTGTTATCTCCCATAAAAGTAAGACAGAGAGTGACTGTATGGTTGACCACCATCTCTTCCTGTAGGTAAAGGTCCTGAAACATTGTATGCTGGCCAGAAGCTCAACGATAATGAGTGGCATTCAGTAAAAGTGGTGCGAAGAGGCAAAAATCTGCAGCTGTCTGTTGACAATGTCACCACTGAAGGTAATGGAAGCCCTGGACACCATCTAGGATGAACATGCTAGCTTAACCTGCAGCTTCTATACCAACAAGTTAAAAAAAAAACAAAAGGGATACAAATGGTGTTTGGATCTGGCCAGACAAGATAAATAGTTAAAAAAACAAACAAAAAAACAAAAAACAAAAACAAATTGACAAAAACAAATCATGAAAGAGTAAAATAGACTCAACAAATGCTTTATCATGTCCTAAATAAATAGCTGTAGACCCAGCAACCAATGAAACAAGGTTTCGTACATTTGACCGTTTTAACCTTTGCCCTTTTCTCCAGGTCAAATGACTGGAGCCCACACCCGCCTAGAATTCCATAACATTGAGACAGGCATTATGACGGAAAGACAGTTTATCGCTGTTGTTCCATCCAATTTCGTTGGCCACTTACAAGGATTGACGGTCAATGGCGTGCCCTACCTTGACCAGTGCAAGAATGGTGATATCTCCTACTGTGAGCTCAACGCCCGCTTTGGCATGCGCCACATCATTGCCGACCCTGTCACCTTCAGGAGCAAAGGAAGTTACCTGGCACTGGCAACGCTGCAGGCCTATGCCTCCATGCACCTGTTCTTCCAGTTCAAGACCACCAGCTCTGATGGCCTGATCCTCTACAACAGTGGGGATGGAAGTGATTTCATTGTGGTGGAGCTGGTGAAAGGGTGAGTCTCCAACCCTCACTGTGACTCAGACATGTCCACAGCATTCACATCTGTTGATTATAAAACTAATTAGCTACTACTTGCAGCCTTTAGAATCTCGTCAGACAGATTTATGAATTGTTGCTCTGTCAGATGGCATTTTACTGAAGTAATGAGATTTGTTTTTCGTTATATCACTGCAGAACTATGACATTTATTTATTGCCTTATTTATTTCTTGTGAGCAGTTGATATTTTGCAAAGTTTAAGTCATGTGTACTTATCTATGATACCTTCTCTGTTTATCCTAAGACATATGACATATAGTCAGAACTTTTAAAGTTAACTTAATTACAAAACATTCCCACTGTTTCAAAAACACTACTGTCAGTTTAGCCATCAGTTTCATGGACATCCTGAAGCCAATCTCAGCTTAGTATGGTGGGGTACACCTTAACAGTCTGTTATCTATTGCAGTGTTTCCCAACCTTTTTCAGCCAAGGCACACCTTTTACATTAGAAAAATCACGAGGCACACCACGGAACAAAAATGATACTGCCCTCTAGCAGAACAGCACTGTTACTACACACTAAGTGAAATCGGTTAATCTTCCGCAGCACACCTAATGATTTCTCACGGCACACCAATGTGTCGCAGAACAGGGTTTGGGAAACACTGATCTATTGTATTAGCCAAACACAGCATTATCAACAAGATCGCTCACAAAACGCGACCCAAGCCTGAAGGAATCCCAGAAAGTACACAGCACCCCCTTCTGGGCTGACTGTAATACCTAAAATTCAAAAAAAAAAAAAAAAAAAAAAAAAAATCATCCTATCTCCCAATGCTAAATAATCCTTTAAAAAAATCAGAAGCAAGAACTAGCTTTGACTCATCTTTAAAATCAGACTTTATTGTTTAAAACATTTCATTTGATAATTTTATGAAAATCCACTCATACCTTTTTGCATATTGGTACAGCCACCTCACATCAAGAAGGCCTGGGTTCGATTCCCAGGTTTGGGTGTTTCTGTTTGGAGTTTGGGCAGAACAGTGGCATAGTGGTTAGCATGTCTGCCTCACAGCAAGAAGGCTTGGTTTGATTCCCAGCTCGGACGTTTCTGTGTGGAGTTTGCATGTTCTCCCCATTGTTCGCGTGGGTTTCCTCCAGGTATTACGGTTTCCTCCCATAGTCCAAAAACATGCACAATAGGTTAATTAGCTGTTCTAAATCATCCCTAGATATGAGTGTGAGTATGAATGGTTGTGTGAGTGTTGACCCTGCGATGGCCTGGTGAGCTGTCAAGGGTGTACCTCGCCCAGAGTTGGCTGAGATGGGCGCCAGCCTCCCTGATTACGATTAACTGGCTCAGAAAATGAATGAATGGATGTTTGAAGTTTGCATGTCCTCCTTGTGGTTGCATGGCTTTCTTCGATTTACTCCAGTTTCTCTCCACAATTGAAAAACGTGCACAGTCGGCTAATTAGCTGTTCCAAATCACCCCTAGGTTCATTCATTCATTCATTCATTCATTCTCTGAACTGTTTAATCCCAATTAGTGTTGCGGGGAGGCTGGAGCCCATCTCAATGACTATACTCTGGATAGCTCACCAGGCCATCGCAGTTCGCCACGAAGTGTGCGTGGGAATGTGAATGGCCTAGCAAAGCTATCCGGGGTGTATTCCGCCCTTTCCCAGAGTTGGATGAGATAATCGCCAGCCTTCCCGCGATCCTAATGATGTTTAAGAGGATAAGGATATGAATGAATTCATGAATTGATTAACTTTTTGTGTAGTTCTGCTAATAAACAAACCAATCAAAACATCAACCTAACAGTACACAATTTTACAGATTATGGCTGGATTCAATACTCAGTATTAGAACTTTTAGCTCAATAAGTTCTATAAAACACACTTTAATAGGTTGGCAGATTACCACATGATTTATACTAATAATCCTCCATCAAACAAAAGCGGCGGTTTTCTGACCTGAAGGGTTTAAGTCGTTGTCGATTAAAAGCCACCATGCTATTTGCAGGTTTATGGCTGGAATTTTAGCAGCTCATGATGCAAAGTGAACAAACTACACATTGCTCTTGAAGATACAGATCACTTTGTAGCAGGGCTGCATTTTCTCTGAACTTTAATAACAGAACGTTATTTATTTATTTCCTACCATGTGTAATATATGATATACTGACGCCTGCGAGTTGTTATTCTAACTGTTCCTACTGAATATAGTGTGAGAATTACATTCCTGTCACCTTGTGAGGTTGAGTTGGACTTTCAAAGATCACAGATTTTTTTTTTTTTCTCCCCCTGTTTTGGTTGTATGTGACACACGTTTAATGTCAGAACAGAACAAAATCTGCTCAAATGGGAGGAGACCACATGTTGCCTCACATCTTTTTTAGTTTGAAGAGAGTGTCAACATTCCCCTCCAGCATTGTTAGTCTGACATATTTATAGTCCCTTATTCAGAAAGCAATTAAAATGTGCATGTTTATCAAAAGCCAGCAGTGTTGTAAATCATCACAGATAAAATATTTCAGAAATTCCTTTTTTGATCTTTTCAGTTGAACAATCATTGTTTTTTTTTTTGTTTTTTTTTTTTAGTTTAGTTTAAAAATCATGGGGCATTTCATTTTTGTCATCTGCGATGTACAGGGATCCCTCACTTTCCACGGTTGATTGAGACTGAGATCTCCACGCTGCCATTGAAATCCACGAAGTAGGATTACGTCGTCGTCCCCCCCCCCCCCACACACACACACACACACCCCACCCCCGACTGACGTATGCGTACATGAATACGGTAGGCCCTTGACATTTGCTGGGGTACGGTTCCGGGCCTTCCCACGAATAGAGATAATCCACAAGTTTTGTACGCGGAAGTAAAACCCAATGTATGACGTCACATGCGCGAATGAGCAGCCGGCAGTAAAATACTATGTGTCTATTATATGCGCTAAAATATGCTTCTGAAACACATTCTACTGACAGTCTTACTCATTAATACAGTATTAATGTAGTAAAATATAGTCATGATTAAGAAAAAACTTTTCAATTTTGTACTGTGATATTTAGTAATAAAATATATAAACATTATACAGCATATACTCTTGTAAAGCACTCGTTTTAAAGTCTTTTTCAATTATTATTCCAGTACAGTAACTAAGTTAATTCTGAGAATGTTTTGCGTGAGATTTTATGTTCTGTAGCATGTTTAACAAATGATACCAAAAGGATAAACTTTATTACGCTTCATGTCCTTTTACATTGAACTTAGAGTGATGTCTCCATGATGGCGCTGCCTAGAGGGCGACGTCGTAGAGTTCTCAGAGTCAAATTGTTTTTGTTCGTTTTAATTTGTTTTATTTGTTTGTTCATGTTTTGCACTATGCTTGTCTATGATCGGTCGACCCTACTACAGCTATGAGCAGCTTCAGCTTGGGGCAACTAAGCACGCAACAAATCCTATCATGAGCTGCTATGCTATGCTATGCTATGCTATCATTAAGCCCAGGCGGAATTCTCAGATTCTCCGGCGCTTGGTTAGCACTTCCGGCCATACTGCTTTAAAATGTTCAGTCCCTGCGAAACAAGATGGACGAGCTTCATGCTCAGATTGCAGCGCAGAGGGATCTACAGGACTGTGCTTCTGTGAAATATGACCCGAGGAGAGTACACCCGATAAGATGAACAAACAAAACAACAAATAAAACAAATTAATACAAACAATAGCATGCAAGCTCTGCTAATAGCATGCTAGCTCTGCTAATAGCATGTTAGCTCAACTAATAGCATGTTAGCTCTGCTTAGTTATACACGCCCGAAGATACTCCAATCTTATCACTGTAGTACAGTCGACCGGTCGTAGACGAGCATAGTGCAAAACATGAACAAACAAAACAACAAATAAAACAAACAAAGAAACAATTTGACTCTGAGAATTCCGCGACGTCGCCCTCTGGGCAGCACCATCTTGGAGACGTCACTCCAATTTCGTAGTAAAATGACATGAAGAGTACTGTAATAAAGTTTATCCTTTTGGTATAGTTTGTTAAACATGCTACAGAACATAAAATCTCACGCATAAACATGAACTTAGGTACTGTACTGGAATAATAATTGAAAAAGATTTTAATGCAACAATTCAGAGAAAACCGTCGTTTCTCAGGAGAAAGTCTTATTTCTTCAGAAGAGACATCCAGTGTTTTCTATCGCTTAGCCAGAGAAGACACACAGCGTTTGAGTAGTATCATAGAGCTCAACTGGTAATTAAAACACACACAAAAAAGAGGCTCATTGACAACTTGTGCGTGAATGAGGAAAAAGGGGCGAGACATCATCTCAACCAATCAGGACAAAGGAGGGAAGCCATTGGCTGAATTTGAATCACGTACTGGTTGCTCGGCAGTCAGCGAATACTCAAACCGTGGGTGAAAAACCGCAAATAGTCGAGGGCATACTATATGTGTATATAATATCAATAAGTACATAGTCGCTGCTATAAATGCTTATAATAACAATTAAACATTCAAAAATTATGCATAGTATGTAAATAAAATATAAATACACACACACAAGCAGATGCGCGTGCATGCACTCAGATGTCCACCTCACAACAATGTAACAAGTTTTGATAGGAGGTTTTGGGTTGTTTTTTGTTGTTTTGGGGTTTTTTTTTTTTTCATAATTGGCCTTGTTTTTGTGGCATTTTTCTTAACTTTTCCACTTATTCTTCCTTAATTTCCTTATTTTTTTATTCGATGAATATTAAAAAAAAAAATATATATATATATATATATATACATATATATACTGCTACTGCATATCACACCTCATACATAAGTCCAGTGGACTTTCAATATATTGCTGCATGGATAATCCTAGCAGTAATCACCTTAAATTTAATATAACCATGTAGATTCCATACGTATTGAGCAGTTTAGGAAAAAAGCCACTCAAACCAGTATATTATTATTATTATTATTATTATTATTATTATTATTATTATTATTATTATTATCACCATATTCGGTGTAATAAGCACCCTGGTCCAATTAGTGCCATCTTCAGTGTTTTTTATCTTATGTCCAATAACCGCCCATGTGTACTGGGAGCAAAATGGTAGCTCAAACTTCCCAATTTTATTTGATCAGTCTCTGTACCGGTAAAATGAGGTGTTCACTGCCTGTAAAAGTGAGTTTACACGGTATTTCAAGACCCCCTGCCAATGTGGAATGTCTATAATGTTCATCAGTAACAACACATTTGATTGTTACGCCGTGCTTTAAAAAAACAGGAAAATATTTTGCTGTGTTCTCTTGGTAAATGTCCAATAACCAATGAGCCATTAGAAACTGCTACAGCAAAACTATGGGATGCTCTGAATGAATGGAGCGATGAGCCAGATATAGACCGATCAGAAAGTGATGACGAGTATTTTTCACCCGATTCTCCTGCTCACTAACTTCATAAATTTAAAGATGTTTCTGGCCATGTGCTTTTGTTTATGTTTGTGTTGATTGGTTCAATGTGCCATGTGCTAAAGTTGACATTCGTGTTGATTGGTTCAGCGTGCCATGTGCTAAAGTTGACATTTATGTTGATTAGCTCGATTTTACATCTGGGGAGGAAAACATTTAATGCAACATCACCGGGAGGGAAAAGTCATCTTATCCCCAGAGGGTAGTGTAGCAATTGGTCTCTTCCAGACGCCGGAATGCTTGCTACTTGTCCCCAGAAACACGCTGACAGCTTTGCAGCCTCCTCTTTTTACCTTTTTACGAAAGTCAGCAATGGTTCTTTTACATGCCTCTCACCATAGTCAGTGAGAGACATGGCCCGCCTTTGATATCCCAGTTAGCTGCACTGGGGGGGGACAGTAACAACCCTGTGGGGACTCAAACCCCCAACCTTAGGATCAGCGATCCTGCACCCTATCCACTAAACCTCCTCTTCCCTGAAGAAAAAGTAAGGAGTCTGTTATTAAAATTTAAACTGTTTTCTGTTTATTTTCAGCTTTCATGTAAGTAGTTTGGTTGATACCACAAAATTAATAATACAAATACCAGTAAAACTCTTTTATTGTTCTGTTATTATTAATGTTTTCCACCTCAATGCTAATAAGCGCTTACTGTTCCAATCCTCTGGTAACATTTTAATAAACGCCCACCCACTCCATTTTATCACGTCAAATACGGTATTATTCATTCATTCATTCATTCATTCATTTTCTGAACTGGCTCACGGGGAGGCTGGCACTTATCTCAGCTGATTCTTGGTGGAGGTGGATTACACCCTGGACAGTTTGCCAGGCCATTGCAGCACCATTCTTCTTCTTCGTCTTCTTCTTCTTCTTTTTATTCTTCTTCTTCTTAATCGATATTATAGATTATAATTTTTTTAATTTTAATTTTACATCATGATCACAAAATAATGAAGCCAAAATGACATGAAATTATAATTTATGTATGAAGTGTTTTATTTCATCCAACTTGCTGTTTTAATTTGGCAACATAATCAAATAATGCTAACATTCTTGTTTCTAAAAAAAGAAAATGTTTTGTATTATTGAAGTATTTTTACGGAATATTTTAAGAATATAAATTAAAATTTGAATTGCTTTTTTTTTTTAATTTAAGTGTCTTTTTCAATTTGGAAGTGCTTACTTTTGTTTTTGTTTGTTTTTGTCTCAGGTATATCCACTACGTCTTCGACCTGGGCAATGGACCCTCTTTAATGAAAGGCAACTCTGATAAGCCGCTGAACGACAACCAGTGGCACAATGTAGTGGTTTCCCGCGACACTAATAACATGCACACACTGAAAATCGACTCCCACACCGTCACCCAGCACTCCAATGGAGCCCGCAATCTGGACCTTAAAGGTATCACGTGTCACTAATAACACACACATTATGTTGGGTCACCGCAAAAATGTCTCTGGGTCACTAATAACACACACACTGCTCTTTTATGGACACATAAAAGACTCAGTGTGAGTCTGTACATTCATGTTTACAGTTCGAGACTTGAGGTGAGTGAACCCCCTTCACTCACTGTGTCACACATCCACTAATGTTGTTGATTGTTTACTTACCTAACATAAAGTAAGACAAGTAGCTAAGCTACCACTAACTTAAGGCTCACCCTTTATATTATTAGAAATAGAGGCGTCAGCTTCTGTTTTCCAAACTACACTACTCTGATTGTTCGCACTTTAAGGTAACGAAATGTCCTTTTGAGGAACTAAAATATTAAAATATTCCCAAACAGTAAACAAGTACATATAAAGGTTCATAGTAAATACCTCTGAGGGTCCTGTCCAAATGACAAGCTATTGTACATCTGAAGGTACAATAACATACGTGTAATGTCCGACTTACGACCTGTGTGTGTGTGTGTGTGTGTGTGTGTGTATATATATATATATATATATATAATAAAAATAAAAGGACTGGACAAAGACTTTCTATTGAAACTCCATTTATCACTACAGATCTGTTTCGAGGGGTGGTGAACCCATCCTCTCTCTTCAGGTGATTATAGAATTATATATATATACATATATATATATACATTCTGTACTTTTTCTCTTTCCAATGTCTGAGCGAAACAATGCCCCGATGCTCTGGAGTCGACTTTTGATTCGTTGAACCATGAACTGATTCACGAGAAATGACTCCCCCCAATATCCTTTGTAAAAAGAGACATTTGGTTTAAAATACATGTACACTAGTCCTCCTCCTCCTGCCCCTCCTCCTCCTCCATATATTACTGTCTGAAGAAATGTAAAATGATTACAAAAAAATTGACGTGAACTTGTAGAACAGTCCATTATACTGTACATACTACTCATAATATAATCATGTACAGACCCGACTTACGTCCAAACCGTCTTACGACCTGTTGGTCAGAACCAAATGAGGTCGGAAGTCGGACACGACCTATACCTTATTTTACAATAGTTTTTGCAATCAAAATGAGATTTCTTTATGTTATGTTTTCTTTTGTTCCTCTTACCTCAAACAAATTTGTTAGACAAAGTTAGCTAAAGTAACTTCAATGACTAGCAGTTATACCCCCCCTCTCCCCTTCATCATATTTATTTATTTTTCTATTTTTTAGGGTGTCAAAAAAAGTGCCAACTACAGGCAGTAATTTGTTTGTGGTTCAGCAGCGTCTACGGGTTTGTACTAGTTTTACCTGAGACGGTATCTTCTTTTCCTTTCGGCTGTTCCCTTTCAGGGGTCGTCTCAGCGAATCATCTGCCTCCATCTTCATATTTGATTTGGCATAGGTTTTTACGTCGGATGCCCTTCCTGGCACAACCCTTAGCAAGGGTCAGAATCACACAGACTGCTATGCGACCTACCTGAGATGATATGCATTCTCAAATATGTGAGCAGGTGCCAGGTCGTGCTGAAAAATGAAATCTTCATCTCCATAAAGCTTTTCCGCAGATGGAAGCATGAAGTGCTCCAAAATCTTCTGATAGCGAGCTGCATTGACCCTGCCCTTGATAAAACACAGTGGACCAACACCAGCAGCTGACATGGCACCCCAGACCATCACTGACTGTGGGTATTTGACACTGGACTTCAGGCATTTTGGCATTTCCTTCTCCTCAGTCTTCCTCCAGACTCTGGCACCTTGATTTCCGAATGACATGCAAAATTTGCTTTCATCCGAAAAAAGTACTCTGGACCACTGAGCAACAGTCCAGTGCTGCTTCTCTGTAGCCCAGGTCAGGCACTTCTGCCACTGTTTCTGGTTCAAAAGTGGCTTGACCTGAGGAATGCGGCACCTGTAGTCCAGTCCACTGCTTCCACAGGTCCCCCAAGGTCTGCAATCGGCCCTTCTCCACAATCTTCCTCTGGGTCCAGTCAACTCTTCTGGTTGTGCAGCATTTTCTGCCAACCTTTTTCCTTCCCACAGACGTCCCACTGAGGTGCCTTGATACAGCACTCTGGGAACAGCATATTCTTTCAGAGCTTTCTTTCTGTGTCTTACCCTCCTGCTTGAGGGTGTCAATGATGGCCTTCTGGACAGCAGTCATATATATAAAACGATATATATAACTGAACTGTGAAGAAGGAGGGGCACGTTCAGTCTGTCGTTTGTCAACAATGGACACGGCGTCATTGCGTCATTACGTCAATGCATACGTAGGTACGTATAAACTCAAAATTTGACTTTTTTTGGAGGAAAAAAAAAAACAAAACGTAAAATTGAAAAAACGTAAAACAGATGAACGTAAGTCAGGGAGTATATATATATATATATATATATATATATATATATATATATTGGTTTGACTCGTATTAAAGCAAGATCCAGCATCTCTACTCTTCTCCAGCACCTGTATGACCGCTTGTATGCAGTGTTGAAAATGGACCATGATGCAAGTGGAAAAATCATGTCCAGAGCCCGGAATCAAATTCTATTCAAGGATGCAACATTCTACATCTCCCTGTTGCCAAAAGCTACAACTGATGCAGCACATAAAATCAGTAAGGGGAGTAACATTATATAAGTTTACCCTCCTCAGGAAACAGATTATCCCTCTTATCCCTCCCCCTGTGTGCTTGCAGTTTAAACCTTTCACACTACGCCGACATTAATACCTTGGAATTTGTATGGAAGTTGTAGACAGAATATATCATCACCAAACCAGGCAGACTGAGTTGTTCCTGTCAGTCCGAAGAGTTTCCGTCTCACTCCAGTGCTCCTAACAGAGCTGATAAAATGCGCCTGTGGTTTTCACACTTCTGATTAAGACCTTCTGGAGGATGAAAAATGATGTGATATGAAACAGTCTTGTAGTCAAGTGGTACACCAGGGTGGAGATGAGATTATTTCCCCCACAACTCCACTTGGCAGTTTGATGACACGAGGAAAGAGTCTGTATTAACAAACTGTGGCTGGCTAGTTAGCCGAATAGCCCAATTTATGTATAATAAAACTCTATTATATAGTATAATGTAATAGGAAAGGTATAAAACTTGAAGAGGCATGTTGAAAAATAGCAGGGAGTCCCATTTATCAACCGGGAGATAAATGGCTTCATGCAGATTTTGTTAATGGGCACAATGCAAAATAAACGGTTTTCATGGAAACCTGAGAAATTCATTCATTCATTCATTTTATGAACCATTTAATCTTAATTCAGGTCGCAGGGAAGATGGCACCCATCTCAGCTGACTCTACGTGAGGGCAAAGTACACCCTGGACTGCTCATCAGGCCATCGCAGGGCAGATACACGCTGACGGCTATGCAGCTACACTTGACAAAAGTCAGCAATGGTTCTTTTACATGAACCTCTCACCATAGACAGTGAGAGACATGGCCAGCCTTTGATAACCCAGTTAATTGCACTGGGGGGACAGTGACAACCCCTTGTGAGTGGGGCTTGTACCCCTTACCTCGGGATCAGTGATCCAGCACCTTACCGCCACTACCCAGCGGAGAAATTCCAAAAAACAAATGTGCATCCAGTTCCCAGATGTGTGTGATTTTACACAGAAGCCAAACTCAGCTCATTCTTTATCATTCATTTAATTTTCGAACCAATTGATCCTTTCAGAGTCATGGGGATCCTAAGCAAAGGCGGGGTTTATCTTGAACACCACACCAGACAATGGCGGAACATGGAATCACCAAACAAAAGCACCCAGGACTCGCTTCTAAGCCCAGGACTCACTTGTTGTGAGGACGATATGCTCACTTACAATGATATACCACTGCTAAATATATGAATCAGCTTTAAATCTTATTGTCTATTATTTGTGAAGATCACTAGATTTCAAGGTGATCGAGGGCAGAATAATCGCTGAGCATCTATTCTAAAAGTGCGACCGTGAAATATGCATGGCAAAAAGACCTGTTTAGGGATTTGACCTCTTTTTTGGTCTCCTCTTGCATTTCCTGACCATGTGTAACAATGACAAGGAGGCACTCAATCGTTTTTGAGTCATGAATGACTAGCTGTTTATTTCGAATATCCTGCCGCCACCTAGTGGAAGGATGATGAATTAGGCATCATGGTAATGGTCAATGCAAAGAATGTATGATCGTCATATTCCATGAAGCCTCTTGTTGGCCACATAAAATGAGCCGTGGGGTTTGAGTTTAACACCCGTGTGTTTTTTACTGTGGAGAAATTTTAAAAGCCTGTGAGTTTAATTAGTTCTCAAAAATGGCTTCTCTTAGACGTCCAATAAGACAACAGCGGGGTCCTCTTATCATTCAAAAATAAATAAAATAAAATTTCCCAATGTTACACTGAAATTGGGTTCTCTTTTGTGCTCTCTCTCTCTCTCTCTCTCTCTCTCTCTCTCTCTCTCTCTCTCTCTCTCTCTCTCTCTCTCCCCCTCTCTCTCTCTGTCTTTCAATTTCCCTTTTGTAAATGAATGTGTGACGAATTTGGGAAAGCTTCTTATTATTTAAATGTCAGACACAATTTAGCATCTAAGTCATGTCTTTCAGAAAATGTTGGTCCAGATAAAGCCTAGAATATGTGAGACACCGAGGGAAAAGTGGAAGTGAGGAAGAGTAAGAACAGCATTAGTGAGTAGCAGGCAGATTCGGAGTGAAATGTTATATAGTGTATTAGTGAAGCAAGTAAGCAGTCGTTGTAAATATTTTTATTTTCCCCCGCTTTTATTCTGTTTGATCAGCTTTCATATGTGTGCGCTTAGGATATAATGCCGGTGTGCTTGTGCGCACTCATGTGCATTCATTTCAAGGGGAAAGAACACCCACTCCCTGTGCCAAGCTAAAGCCTGCTCGCCAAACCCACCGTCTGGCAGTTGCGGTGGACTCCTCTCCTTGAAAAATGAATCTTTGCTCGGCTGCAACAGCCACCTGCAGTTTGCTAACTGGGCTGAGAAGTGAAGCCTCACACCAGCTTAATGTCCAGCGGGGTCACGCTCTGCTTGAAGCATTAGTCGAGGCTGGTGTTCTTAATGTGATTCGACACTTACATAAAACTTTATAACCCTTCCAGCTTGCATAAGAACTGCTTTATATTAATTAACCTGACGAGCTGCTATAACAGAAGACAGGTGACACTTTTTTTGGCCGGCATTTTGCTCGCATGGTTTTCATCTAGCAATTCACTGAACATAATTGTTTGTGGAGTTCAGTGGACTTCTAAAAGGTCACATGATAATGATTTTCAGACATTATTTTAGAATAATTGTTTAAAGTGAAAATAAAAATTTAACATACGAATCTGGTGCACTGTAAAACTTCTACAACATCGTAATACTGAGCAATAATAGTCAAGCACAGTTCCATATTTCTCAATTACAGATTTTTATGAAGCTCCATGACAGGTTTATGCCACTGTTATACCGCATTTATACATAGTAAGTGAGATTGTAAATTTCGGTAAGGTGTACCATTGCTTTTTCTTGCAAAAGGGAGGAGGATTAATCCACACTGTCTAATTTTATAACATTGAAATGGAAATAACAGTCATTCCATGTCGATTAATTCACTGCATATCACTTGACTTTAGAATTTATCACAGCAAACTTTGATGGTGATGGTGGTGGTGGTGGTGATGTTGTTGGTGGTGATGATGCTGGTAATGATGATGTTGATGAGAGATGATGTTAGTGGCTAATATTGATGATGGTGATAATGATGATAATGATTATATTGGTGGTGGTGGTGATGATGCTGCTGCTGCTGATGATGATGATGATGTTGGTGGCTATAATGTTGATGATGATAATGATGACAACGATTCTGGTGGTGATAATGTGAATGATGATAATGATGATGATGTTGATGATAGAGATGATGGTGGCTATAATGTCTATTGTGATGATGATAGTAATTATGGTGGTAGTGGTGATAATGATGATGATGATGATGATGATGATGATGATGATGATGGTAATGATGTTGTTGGTGATGATGCTGGTAATGATGTTGATGAGAGATGAGGATGTTGGTCGCTACAATATTGATGATGGTGATAATGATGATAATGATTATGTTGGTGATGATGATGATGATGATGATGATGATGATGATGATGATGAGATGATGTTGGTGGCTATAATATTGATGATGTTGATAATGATTATGTTGGTGATGGTGATGATGATGATGATGATGATGATGATGATGATGATGATGATCATGATGAGAGAGACAATGATGTTGATGGCTGTAATGTTGATAATGATGCCAACGATTCTGGTGGTGATAATGTTGATGATAATGATGTCGTTGTTGGTGATGATGATGATGCTGGTAATGATGATACTGATGATGTTGGTGGCTATAATGTTGATCATGGTGACAATAATGGTGACGATTCTGGTGGTGGTGGTGGTGGTGATGATAATGTTGATGATAATGATGTTGGTGGTTATAGTGATGATGATGTTGGTGGTGATGATGTTGGTGGTTATAGTGATGATGATGTTGGTGGCTGTAATGTCGATAATGTTGATAATGATGACAATATTTCATGTGGTGATGTTGATGATAGAGATGATGGTGGATATAATGTAGATTGCGATAATGATAATCATTATGGTGGTAGTGGTGATGATGATGATGATGATGATGATGATGATGATGATGATGATGGTAATTATGTTGTTGGTGGTGATGATGCTGGTGATGATGATGATGATGATGATGATGATGAGAGATGATATGTTGGTGGCTACAATATTGATGATGGTGATAATGATTATGTTGTGGTGGTGGTGGTGGTGATGATGATGATGATGATGAGAGAGATAATGATGTTGATGGCTATAATGCTTATAATTATGATAATGATGCCAACAATTCTGGTGGTGGTGATAATGTTGATGATAATGATGTTGTTGGTGGTGATGGTGATGATGATTATGCTGGTAATGATGATAAGAGAAGAGAAGAGAGATGATGATGTTGGTGGCTATAATGTTGATGATGGTGATAATAATGGTGACGATTCTGGTGGTGGTGGTGATAATGTTGATGATCATGATGTTGGTGGTGGTGGTGCTGGTGGTTATAGTGATGATGATGTTGGTGGCTGTAATGTTGATGATGGTGATGATGATGATGACTATGGTGTTGGTGGTGATAATGTGAATAGTAATGATACGTGGTGGTGCTGTTGATAATAATGGTGATGACATTAATGAGGATGATAGTGGTGAAGATAATGAGGGTGATGATAATGGTTATGATGATGGTGAAGATCAATAGTGGTGATCAGGGTGATGATGATGATGGTAGTGGTGATAATGTTACTGAGAATGATAGGGGTCATGATGGTGGTGATCATGATAATGGGAACGATAATCATGATGGTGGTAGTGATGTTTGTGATAATGGTTATAGTGATGATGATCATGATGATCAATGGTGGTGATCATAATGATGGTGATGGTGGTGATAATGTTAATGAGAGTGATAGTGGTGGTGATGATGGTAATGGTGTTATCACAATGGTGATGAGGATTATGATGGTGATGATAATTTTCATGAGAATGATGATGCTGGAGATGATGATGATGATGAACAATATGATGGTAATGAAGATGTTAATGAATATGATGATAGTGATAGTAAGTATAGTATTATTATAATCATAATGGTCATAATGGTGATAATGTTAATGATAATGGCGATGTTGTGATTTATTATTGATTCCAATTCTGAGGTCAGAAAACCAAGAGTGTGGATCTGAATCCACTGGTTTTCAGATTTTAACTTCAAATACCTACATAATTTAGTATTAATATTATTAATTACCTTTTGCATTGAGTTTAATCCCACTGTAGTATGCTGCTTTAAATTGTATGCTTTAGACCAATGGTCCCCAACCTTTTTATCACCGCGGACCGGTCAACGCTTGACAATTTTACCGCGGCCCGGGGGTTGGGGAAAACTGATTTAGACCACAATTTGGGGCCAAATATTATTTATTTTATTCATTCATTCATTTTCTGTAACCGCTTAATCCTAATTAGGGCCGCGAGGGGGTTTCCACCTACCACAACTGACTCTGGAAGAGGGCAGAGTGCACCCTAGACAGCTCGCCAGGCCATCGCGGGGCAAAAACATGCTGACGGCTATGCAGCTACTCTTGTCGAAAGTCAGCAATGGTTCTTTTACATGAACCTCATACCAAACAGACAGTGAGAGACATGGCTGGCCATTGATAACCCAGTTAGCTGCACTGGAGGGACAGCAGTGACAACCAATGACAGTGCGACTTGAACTCCAAATCTTGGAATAGGTAATCCAGCACCTTTACCACCAGGTCACCACTGCCACTATTTATTTAATTTTATTTATATATTTATTTAATTTGCATGAAAGGCTGTTATTCGTCCGATGATGAATGTTCAAATTCGAGACAATGCTAATATTATTATTATTATTATTATTATTATTATTATTATTATTATTATTATTATTAATTAATTTATTTATTTATTTATTTATTTTAAGAAAAATACTGAAAAATATATGATTTAACTTAAGGTGAAAACTTTGAGGATGAAAATGATAGCGAATAAGTGCTTGGTAAGCGTATCCTTCAAAGCCTGGAGAGGTTTACCTTTCTTTTATTCGTCAATTCCATTCTTTTTATCTCATGATTTTCAAGTCAAGTGAAAGCAGGGCTTGCGGAGGAGGAAAATATATATTTATTACAGAAAGATATTGATTCTGAACTTTGAACACACCTCACATTTAACTTTTTTTATGCAATTTGTCTAGATATTTTGCAATTAATGACCACCATTGTCATCGTTGAATATATAACAACATGATGAATGATGGGTTGTAAATTATGGGTTTCTATGTAAGATAAGAGGACGTAAGTGACAATATCTGGTTTTCATTATATCTGAGATGCTGAAATTGGTTGTACAGCAAGACGTTTGCTTTTATTTTTCCTCAAACTGTAATGAATCTGGCAGTTGAAATCCTTTCACTGAAATGATGCTGGTTAAAAGGTACTTAGGTGTAAATGAATGTTCTCATCTCAAAGCCTGAACTGTGACTTCCATAAATGGATGTTTCAGAGTTCAGATCATAAGAGATGAGGATTTATTTCTTCCCCAGACATTTTAAATTAAACCTGCTGTAATATGAGCTCGCGTATTCGTCGTGGAATATCTGAAACAGTCGAGAAAGTGTTTAAAACCCATCTCTACCACCTAACCCACCCCCCACCCCACCCCAACACACACACACACACACACACACACACACACACACACACACACACCACCCCCTGCCAACCTGACTGAGTGAAACAACCTCACTGACCTATATTGCTTTTAGTGGTATGAACAGGAAATGGTGATCGTACTCTTCCTGCCTCCTGACAGGGACCATTGATATGAAGATGAAAAAAAAAAAACCAAGATCAAAATCAGTTATGCTTTTTAAAGCATTATTTATTCATGAGCTTGGGTCCTGACTTCATTTTGGAGATCCCAGGGCAATAAAAGGGAATTCATAAATCACGAGTGGACATTATAGATGTATGGTGTAGCGTTGGTGCTTTTAGAAGACACAATAAAAGAGAGCATTTCCCTTTAAAGGGACCCGGCATTAAATATGTCACATGATTAACTACAAATATATGTGAAGGCTAAATGTGTTTATTTCTCTATAATTATGCATAATTGAAGTGTGCAAATCGTAGTTAATATATACAGTGATCCCTCACTATCTCATGCTTCAGTTCCTGCGGCTTCAGTGCATCGTGGGTTTTTCAAAAATATTCATCGGAAAATAAAAAAAAGGAAATTAGGGAAAAAAATAGGGGGAGGTTAAGGAAAATACTGCAAATCAAGGCCAATTATGCACAAAAAAAAAAAAACCCAAAAAAAAACAACTTGCAACTGAGAAGTGTAGCTGGATAGCCGTAAGAGTGTTTCTGTCCTGCAATGGCCTGGGAGCTATCCAGCATGTACTTTGCCCTCGCCTGCAGTTGGCTAAAATGGGTGCCACAGCTTTCTTGACAAATTTATTAAAAAAAAATATGTATGTCCTATTAATGTTTTTTCAAACATATCTGAATGAGGAAACTTATTCTTATTTACTTACATGACAAAATTCCAATGCTGACTTGTAGTAATTTTCATTAAAATACGTTCCTTCAGTTCATTTTTTTCAAAGAAATAAATCAAAACCAGGTGTTTCAGATTAGGTGCCACTACTTATACCCCCCTGAAAGTCTTTGTCTTTCTTTATTTTGTTTATGTATGTAAAAGGTTTCCTCAGTATAAAGCAATTGGAACCTCACCCCCACTCAGATGGGACGTTAGTCTATAGCCAGTTACCTTCCTCAGTATTTTTACTGGTACCATTAATACTGCTGGATAGCCAGAGGCACACTTAGAGTTAAGACCTTGCCCAGAGGTCTTAGCACAGTGGGAGTCTAATGAGGATTTGAACTCATGACCTCCAAATCATGAATCCAAATCACTAACCACGACACCACCGGTCCCATCAGTGCTTTGTTCAAGCCCGGCATTAAATCAAGGGTTTGCTGTTTATCCAAGGCATGGGATCAAACCCAATAAGGAATGGCTTAGAAGAGTCAAGTTGTTTCAATAGTGATGGAAACGTCAAAGAACAGATATATTAATCTCATTAAACTGTTGTGGGTGGGGCTGGTGGCGTAGTGGTCAGGGTGCTGCAGTCATGATCAGGAGGTTGTGTGTTCAAATCCCAGTTAGACCCCCACTGTGCTAAGAACCCGTGCCAAGGTCTTAACATGCCAGTAAAAATATACTGGGAAGGTAACCTGTGATGGACTAGCATCCCATCCAGGAGGAGTTGAACTCCTGGTCGCTTCATGCTATGGAAACCGAGGATAAGCGCTGGCCTGATGAGCCACTATGGCTCGGGTGTAAAAAGCCCAACAGACTACCTACTAATTTTCCCTTGAAAAAATTATTATTGGGGCAGTGGTGGTCTAGTGGTATAGGGCGCTGGATTGCCAATCCAAAGGTTGGGGGGTTCGAGTCCTACTCTGCACAAGGTTGTCACTGTGCCTCCCAGTGCAGCTAACTGGGTTATCAAAGACCGGCCATGTCTCCCACTGTCTATAGAGGCATGTAAAAGAACCATTGCTGACTTTTGTAAAGAGTAGGCTGCAAAGCCGTCGGCGTGTTTCTGCCCTGCGATGGTCTGGTGAGCTATCCAGGGTGTACTCTGCCCTCACCTGAAGTTGGCTGAGATGGGCACCAGCCTCCCCACGACCCAAATTAGGATTAAGTGGTTACAGAAAATGAACTGAACAAATTATTATTATTATTATTATTATTATTATTATTATTATTATTATTATTATTATTAAATTGGCAAATTTCCTCATATTTTTATTGTTTTATTTTTATAAATGTACCACCCTTTCCTGTATGAAATTTGAATAACATGAATGTAATGTTTATTTGCTCAAATATATTGAACAAATTAGCAGTTACCTCGGTGTATACATAGTGTTTTCCAGTGACTCTATTTACACGACGGAATCCGCATCAGGTCTGAATTTGTCAGTTTCATACCTGTACATGTGACAGAATCCTGAAGCAAGTTCAGGTTCGCTATGAACAATTTTCCTCAAGATGTCTTGTATCAGTGAAAGGAATCTGTAGCTTTGTCAGTAAAGCAGGAAATTGGAGGAACGTGGATGTCAGATCTCATAAAGCAAATCACCAGGGAACAAAATAAACAGGTGAAAACCAGGAGATGAAAGAACCGTGATGAAAATCAGTGTGCTACTTTAATTAAGAACACTCAGGGGGATGCAGCACCATTAATGATGGAATGCATAAACACACCTATACATTTATAAAGAAATTCCATCGCCTCAAGTTACGGTACTATAACTGACTAAAAGCACTTACCATCACAGTGTAGTATTTGCATACATGGGGTGTAAAAATTAATATATATATATGTGAAAATACTTTTATTTATTTATTTATTTTGCAATATAAAAAAAGGGGGGGGCTTGGATAAATAATTCCCCCCCCCCCACACACACACACACACACACACCATTAATGTGACTCATAATCTGTCCAATTCATTCATTTTCTGAACCACTTAATTCTAATTAGAGTCACAGGGAGACTGGCACCCATCTACTCTGGGCGAGGGCAGAGTACACCCTGGATGGCTCAATAGGCCATCGCAGGGCAGAAACATGCTGACGGCTCTGCAGCTCCTGTTGATGAAAGTCGGCAATGGTTCTTTTACATGGACCTCCCACCATAGGCAGTGAGAGATATGGCCGGTCTTTGATCACCCAGTTAGTGCACTGGGGGGACAGTGACAACCCGCTGAGAATGGGGCTTGAACTCGCAACTTTGGGATCAGTGATCCTGCACCTTTACCACCAGGGCACCACTGCCCCTCATATAATTCAGATAAAATAAATTAAATCTATTAGGGAACAAATCAAAATGAAAAAAAAAAAGAAATAATGTGATCTGTGCAGTGATGGCCTGGTGGTAAAGGTGCTGAATCACTGATCCTAAGGTTTGGGGTTCAAGTCCCACCCTCAACAGGTTGTCACTGCCCCCCCACCCCCACCCCAAGGGCAGCTAACTGGGTTATCAAAGGCCGGCCATGTCTCTCACTGTCAATGGTGGGAGATTCGTGTTAAAGAACCATTGCTGATTTTTGACAAGAGTAGGTGCATATCTGTCTGCGTGTTTCTGACCCCCTGATGGCCTGGCAAGCTGTCTAGGGTGTAGTCTGCCATTTCCCGAAGTCAGCTGGGATGGGCGTCAGCCTACCCACGAACCAAATTCAGATTAAGCGGTTACAGAAAATGATAATGTGGCTTCATAAATAGCTAAACTTTCCTATAATTGTGGTTATGTCAGTGGTTCTCAAATAGTGTGGTGCACCCCCCCCTGGGGGGATGCCCGGGGTGGGGGGGTGGAGGAGGTGCATGTGACCCCAGGGAACATGCTATTTTTTTTTTTTGCTGTATTCGTGTAAAGTGTAATTCTACATCCACTACAGCAGGTGGCAGTGGTTTCGTCACTATCAGAGTGTGCCCAGAGGTAAAATAAGAAGTGAAGTTAATAAACCCACCATAGAAATTTCAACAGGGACAGAAAGAGAAGCGGAGAGAGACAGAGACAGTGAGAGAAACAAAAGTCCCCCGGAAGCTAAGTGGGGGAGGTATGATGAAGCGGATGTAGCACTCGGCTTCACTGTGCTGCGGTGAGAAACGAGGAAAGTCCGCTGTGTTTCTGTGTTTACTGTGTCTAAAAACATTGGCAGCGGAGAGCATGAACCCAAATAAATTGAAGCGTCAGTTAAAGACATCACACACCAATCACGTGATGAGCCGCGTGAGTTTTTTCAGGGAAAACGTGCTGAATATTGTCAACAATCATCCCGCTTTGTGAACGATACTCTAGCAAACCAGTGAGTTCTGTTAGTGTCAACTAAAGTGGAGTACCAAACTGCTCAGTGCAGAAAACCTGATCCGACCTGCAGCACACACGGTCTCTGTCATGTTGGATGACATCACTGCTGCGAAAATAAGTGCAGGTCCCAGTTCAGCATTGACCAGGAGCTGAGAGTTCAGTATCCAGTATGCAGTACAGCTATAAAACCAGCTTCGAAAGGCTGTGCACTGAGAAACGTGCTCATTATAGCAATTAATCTGGACTTAATCATTTTGATAATAATAATAATAATAATAATAATAATAATAATAATAATAATGATGATAATGATAATAATAATAATAATAATAATAATAATAATAATAATAATAATAATAATAATAATAACAACAACAACAACAATAATAATAATAATAATAATAATAATTGTTTCATTCATTTTTGTTTTGTAGGTTAAAGTGTTTAATATATTGCGTTCCTGAGTTAATATTGCTGATCAATTAGAATTTATTATTATTTATTGATTTTATTTAATTTTATTTTTCAGTATCAAATGGTTCCAATTGTTGGTCAAAAAATGTTTACAGTTTAAATAAGGATACTTTTTTTTCCAGGCAAATTGATGCACCTTAAATCTTTTTTAACTGTTTTAAAGACTAAAAAAATGTTACTGAAGTTATTCTTTGTTAGAAGTGGATCTCTATTTCTTCTTTTTTGTATTCCATAATGATAGTAAGGATTTATGATGTTAATAAGGATACAGTGTTGTGCAGAGGATTACTTATAACAATTTTTAGACAGATAACACTATATATATATATATATATATATATATATATATATATATATATATATATATGGGGGGGTGCTTTCCTCTTCCTAGGGGGGGCACGACAGAAAATAATTGAGATGCACTGGGTTATTTGGATGTGCTCAGGTTTAGCCAATCACATAGCAATTCATGGTAAATAGTAATCAGTACACACCTGCCATCAATAAAAATTATTCTGATTAATTCCATATAAAGTTTCCAATTCTAGTATGATTTTCCTGAAATGAACATCGTTACATCTGACAGCAAAAAGCCGTGTTCCACAAAGAGCTTGCGAAGCATCACACGGATCTCACTGTTGAAAGGGATCAGTCAGAATAAGTGTACAAAAGAATTTTCAAGACATTAGATGTACCATCGAACAGAGTGGAGACAGATATCACTAGCGGGTAAAATAAGCCACTATACAAAGAACAGGACATCTTTATAGAAAAAAAAAAAAAAACTGGCAAGTTCTATACATTTTATGATGGATGTGTGGACCTATTATATTCACGATATGTTCAAACTAAAATCCTCGACTACTTAACTACCTAAACCACCTTTAACAACTATTCTATTTAACTTAGATTTTGGCACTGTTGGTGTCCAAGACCTGGAAAACAAACAAAAAAATAAATTAAAAAAAATAAAAACGCTTTCACCATAGATGGGCTTCAACCACATGACCTTGTGAGAATAATTCTCCTACTTTATTGATTGAAGTATTTGTGCTGCTCTGTCATGGTGGCTCCAATAATGTTTGTAATCAAGAACATTTTCCCAGTATTCAGAGCTACTGGAAACACATCTAAATACCATGGTACCTCATCTAACGGGTGTCCGTTATAACGAGATTTCCATGACGCGAGCTTCAATCCCACCAAAAATCTGTTCCATCCAATAAGCAAAAATTCACTTTATGAGCTCTTCTCGAAATATCTTTTCTGGGCCGATTATCCTCGTATTCTTCTACTTGTATTCCTCCACACTCCAAGAATGTGCAGTGCTTCTCAATTATTTGCTGTGGCGCCCCGTCTTGGAAGAAAAAAAAACATTTCATGACCACCAGCACCCCGCGTGACTATAAATAGTGTTTACTGCACTTCATATCATTTGCGTCCCTATCCCCAGCCACTTCCTCCAACTCTCTCGGGGGGGACACCGAGGCGTTCCCAGACAAGCCGAGAGACATAGTCCCTCCAGCATGTTCTAGGTCGACCCCGGGGTCTCTTCCCAGTTGGACATGCCCGAAACACCACACCAGGCAGGCGTCCAGGAGGCATGCTGACCAGATGCCCGAGCCACCTCAACTGGCCCCTCTCAATGCAGAAGAGCAGCGGATCTACTCCGAGCTCTCTTCAGATGGTAGAGCATCTTACCTTATCACTAAGGGAGAACCCCACCACCCTGCGAAGGAAGCTCATTTCAGCCGCATGTATCCGCGATCTTGTTCTTTCGGTGACTACCTAAAGCTCATGACCATAGGTGAGGGTTGGAACGTAGATCGACTGGTAAATTGAGAGCTTCACCTTGCGGCTCAGCTCCTTCTTCACCACAATGGACCGGTACACGCTCCGCCTAACAGCAGAGGCTGCAGCAATCCGTCTGTTGATTCCCGCTCCATCCTTCCCTCACTCGTGAACAAGACCCCAAGATACTTAAACTCCTTCACTTGTCCGACTGAGAACCATTGCCTTGGACTTGGAGGTACTGATCCTCATTCCGGCTGAATCGCATTCGGCTGCGAATCGCTCCAATGAGAGCTGGAGGTCCCGACTTGATGAAGCCAAAAGGACATCATCCTCAAAAAGCAGAGACGAGATCCGATGGCCACCAAACCAGAACCCCTCAACGCCTTGACTGCGCCTCGAAATTCTGTCCATAAAAATTATGAACAGAATCAGTGCCAAAGGACAGCCTTGGCGGACTTCAACTCCCACTGTAAATGAATTTTGACCTGTTGTTGCCAATACGGACCAACCTCTGGCTCCGGTGATACAGCGACCGAATGGCCCGTAGCAACAGGTCAGGAATGCCATACTCTCGGAGCATGCCCCGCAAGATTGTTCGAGGGACACGGTCGAAAGCCTTCTCCAAATCCACAAAGCACATGTGGACAGATTGGGCAAACTCCCATGCCCCCTCCAGAATCCTGTGGAGCGTATAGAGTTGGTCAAGAGTGCTACAGCCAGAACGAAAACCACATTGTTCCTTCTGAAGCCGAGGTTTGACTACCGGTCGGCTCCTCCTCTCTAGTACCCCTGCATAGACTTTCCCAGGTAGACTGAGGAGTGTGATTCCCCGATAATTGGAACACACCCTCTGGTCCCCCTTCTTAAAAATCGGGACCACCACCCCAGTTTGCCAATCCAGAGGCACAGCCCCTGATGACCACGCGGTGTTGCCGAGACGTGTCACCCAAGACAGTCCTACAGCATCCAGATCCCTGAGATATTCCGGGCGGATCTTGTCCAATCCCAGAGCTTGACACCGAGGAGTTTTTTTGACAACCTCAGTGACCTCACTCCAGTGATATGCGGACCCCCACCCAAACCCCCAGGGACTTCCTCTTACATGGAGGGCATGTTGGTGGGATTGAGGAGGTCCTCAAAATATTCCCTCCACCTCTCGACGACATCCCTAGTCAAGGTAAGCAGCTCCCCACCTCCACTGTAAACAGTGTTTGAGGCCAACCGATAATTACTCTCCAGGTCTTCACCGAACTCCTCCCACGCCCGAGATTTTGCATTTGCGATAGCCTCGGCTGCAGCACGTTTGGCCTGTGGATACCTGTTTGATGCCTCGGGAGTCCCACAGCCTAAAAAAACCCGATAGGCCTCCTTCTTCAGCTGGACGGCCCCCTTCACCGCAGGTGTCCGCCACCGGGTTCGGGGGTTATCGCCACGACAAGCACCGACGACCTTCTGGCCACAGCTGCTGCCTTCAGCAATGGAGGCATAAAACATGGCCCATTCGGATTCCTTGTCCCCGCCTCCTCCAGGATGTGGTTGTAGCTCTGCCGGAGGTGGGAGTTAAAGGCTTCTCGGACAGCGGACTCCACCAAACGTTCCCAGCAGACCCCGATTACATGCTTGGGCCTGCCAGGTCTAGAAGGCAGCCTTCCGCCCCACTGAAGCAAACTCACCACCAGGTGGTGATTGGTAGACAGTTCATCTCCTCTCTTCACCTGAGTGTCCAAAACATACGGCCGCAAGTCTGATGACACGACTAACAAAGTCAATCATTGAACTGCGACCTAAGGTGTCCTGGTGCCAAGTGCACTTATGGGCACACTTATGTTCGAACATGGTGTTCGTGATAGACAAACTGTGATGAGCACAGAAGTCCAACAACAAAACACCATTCGGGTTAAGACTGGAGAGGTTGTACCTCCCGATCACATCCTTCCAGGTCACACTGTCGTTGCCCACATAGGCATTGAAGTCTCCCAAGACATCGAGTGAGTCTCCCGATGGGTGCAAGCCTCCACACAACCCTAATTAGGATTAAGATGTTCAGAAAATGAATGAATAATTGCTGAACCAGCTTCTAGAAAGAGGCTTGTCATCTTGTGTTTGCGTATATTTTCAGATTTGCATAAATGTTGCATCATCATGTACCAGCAATCATGAAACTAATCCATGATATTAAAATTAATTTAATAAACACAAACAGGTTTTAATTATATAATGTTTGATGTATTAAATCATTTGAATTATTTATTTCACTTACTGTTTAATTGTTTAATTATTTCACATTTAAACGATTTAATCCACATTTCTATTTTTTATTTCATTTCCTGTTTTTAATGAATTCATCATTTCCTAGTGTAAGTAATTGATCCATATTTCATTACTTTTATACGAGTACATTTACTGTTTATTTATTTCATTATTTCCCATCCAATGAAATTAAGTCATATTTTCATTCTTTCCTTTACTTTTTAATTAATTTTGTCAGAATTAGCATTTAATTAAAATATACATTGTGACTTTTTTAAACCAATAAAAATGAACATAATATTTTGGTGCATGAAATGAATAAAACACTTTACTTAACACATACATAATAAAACACTAGTTCAGTTGTAGTCTAATAAAGTTTGGGTAAACGATTTGAGTAACATGTGAATCACCTCGCGACACAAATAAATCCTGCTCTGGTTGCCTAGGTAACCCGCCATATTTTTTTTCCACTGAAACCATGAACAGTGTACAACTAGTTCACAAATTAATAGCTTATACGACCATTAACTGATATTATTTTAACTTATATTATGGTAACGAATAGCTTATTATTATCACACCGCATGTGTAGACATGCTGGTGTATCATGAGCTGGGAGGAGTCAACTGCGTATAATAAATATATACCCACAGCAAAAGATAACCATTTTGGAAACATATGTGCAACTTTCTATTTTTGGGGTGGGGGGTGGCTAGTGCATTATAAAGATTAGCCTCAGCACCCAGGCAGTGGTGGCCTGCTGGTAAAGGTGCTGGATTGCTGATCCTAAGCTTGGGGGTTCAAGTCCCACTCTCAACAGGTTGTCACTGTCCCCCCAGTGCAGCAAACTGGGTTATCAAAGGCCGGCCATGTCTCTCACTGTCTGTGGTGAGAGGTTCATGTAAAAGAACCATTGCTGACTTTCGACAGGAAGTGACTGCATAGCCGTCAGCATGTTTCCACCCTGCGATGGCCTGGCGAGCCGTCCAGGGTGTACTCTGCCCTCACCTGTTGTTACCTGGGATGGGTGCCAGTTTCCCCGCGACCCTAATTAGCATTAAGTGGTTATGGAAAATAAATGACTGAGCATCGGCAACTTGTTTCATGGTGGTCTATTCATTTTCTGAACCACTTTATCCCAATTAGGGTCGCGGGGAGGCTAGCGCCAATCTCAGCCAATGCTGGGTGAGGTCAGAGTCCACACTCAACATCCCACCAGGCCATCGCAGGGCCAGTTGTCTATGGGATGTCCCTTATTCTTAAATGTAAGCATTGTTTGCCGTCATCTGACCTTCATTCATTCATCTTGTAAACCGTGTAATACTAATTAGGGTCACGGGATCGCAGCTGACTCTGGCTTAGGGTGGGGTACACCCTGGACAGCTTTCCAGGCCATCATAGGGCCATGATCAAACCTTTCTCCACAATATCGCTCTTTGAGACAAGTCATTACTTTTTTTTTTTTTTTTTTTTGGTAATTTAGACACATTGACAGGCAAGAAACAACAAGCCAGAGTTCATAATACAGACTTCACTGGGTTTTATTGTTGGAACTGTCAAAATGTGCCTGGCTATTATAGCCACTGTGAAAGAATTTAACAACAACAACAACAAAAGGTAGAAAATTGCAAAGTGAGAGGTAATAGGAAGCAAAGGAACAGGAGTCGTAAAGAAAAGCTGGTCAGCATTTCTGTGGTTCAAACTGGGTGACGGAAAGTCTTAGTTTCCTCGAAGCATAAACCCACTGACTGCTGGCTCTATCTATTCTCCGGACAGAAAACCCAACCCGAATAGCGCGTTTAGCCTCCTGCTGTAATATTCTCACCCAAGCAACTTAATCTCTATACCTCATTTTCCCTGGTTGACCTTCATGCCTGCTCAAGCAAAACTCAAGGATATTGCACAGGGAGTCCCACTTTGCCTTATCGGCGGCCTTACTGGGCCTCAGATTGGTTTCATTTACAAATGAGTGTTTCTTGAGACCCGTTAAGGGAATGGTGAGCATCCACTTTAAACATGAGAGACTCTTGGCGTCAGTCTTACAGCGCTTCACTGAAAGCAAAAGGCTTCCGTCAGAAAGCCACAGACTTTGTTTTTTTATCATTGTTTGAACGAAATTACAAGATGCATAATAGGGAAAGCAGGGTGCAATTGTGTGTCGATGGGCCTGTAAGTACCTTATTGACGAGGCACAAAATAGTCAAACGAGCACTTGTAGTGTCAGGTGAGTATATCATCGTGTTTCAGTGTATGGGAGGAAATAAGAAGAGACAAAGACTTCGAAGTGATGCGAATACATTTCCTGCCATCTTGGATTAGTTCCAGCTTTGTGTATTGAAGTGTCATTGTAATTGCTGGATACATTTGACAGGGCTTAGGTGCTTTAGATGTCCTAAGCAGTCATGCCGTCAGTTCTAAGCCAGTTAGCTGTTGCTGAAACAGCAGCTTAGCCCAGGCTTTCTCCCTTTTACTCCATGCGATGCCAACTAATTAGCATGAAAAACAACCAAAGGGTGAATTCCAGTTAGAGTACACATGCTGCCTGGTGTTAAAACTGGATATGATCTCGGCGAGTGGATGTGTGTAAATATGCTAATGTTTGAAACTATTAGCAGAACGTCTCATAGGATTGTACAGTTAACTCTTTGCTTTGCAAGAACTGTCTGGCCCTGGATTTTTTTTTTTTTTCTTTTTGATGATGTCATTCTTTTCTATATGTTTTTTTTTTTTTTTTTTAACTGAAGCGTACAATTTGTACACCTGGTCTAGTCATTCATTCATTTTCTGAATGCCACAAGAAAGGAAAAGTGTAGCCAGCGAGGTTGCATGGTTTAGAAACAGTGGCATTGAGGAAAAGACAGGAGGCAGAGCTGGAGGTAGCAGAGATGAAAATGTTGAGATTCTCATTGGGAGTAATGAGGATGGATAAGATCAGGAATGAGCACATCAGAGGAACAGCACATGTAAGAGGTTTTGAAGACAAAGTCAGAGAGGCTAGATTGAGATGGTTTCATGTACAGAAGAGGGATAGTGAGTATATTGGTAGGAAGATGCTGAGGTTGGAGCGACCAGGCAGAAGGACGAGAGGAAGACCAAAGAGGAGATTTATGGATGTGGTGAAGGAGTACATGAAGGTAGCTGGTGTAAGAGAAGAAGATGGAGAGGATGGGGTGAGATGGAGGCAGATGATTCGCTGTGGCGACCCCTGAAGGGAACAGCCGAAAGGAGAAGAAGAAGGAAACTTTCTGAATGCCATAAGGAGGTTGGCGCTCACATCGGCCGACTCCAGGCGAGGGCAGAGTGCAGCTCCCCAGGCCATCATAGCGCCGAAAACACGCTGATGGCTATGCAGCCCACTCTTTGCTGAAAGTTGGCAATGGTTCTTTTACATGAACCTCCCACTACAGACAGTGAGAGACATGGCCGGCCTTTGATAACCCAGTTGGCTGCCACGGGGGGGACAGCAGTGACAACCCATTGATAGTGGAGCTTGAACACGCAACGACGGGAGCAGTAATCCAGCACCTTACCCCGAGGCCACCACTGCCGCTACACATGGTCTATGAATGTGTTATTATATGGAACATTTCTACAGAAATATATTAATTTATTCATTCAACAGACTGCTTAATCCTGCTTAGGTTATGGGGAGGCAAAAGCAAAAAGCCTATTTCAGCCGACTCTTGTCTGGACAACATGCCAGACCATTGTAGGGCCAGCATACGAATACACACACAGTCACACCTAGGGGCAATTTGAAAAAATCCTTTTCGCCTGATGTGCATATCTTTGTATTATAAGAGGAATCTGGAAGGGGTGGGGCTACCTACATAAACATTTAATAAGGCGCATTCCAGTGGGCATCAGTGTTATTATGGGATGTCCCATGTAATTGGTAGATGGAGCTAGATTAGGGTGTGAGGGAAGGGTTCTTCAGCCCTCTGTCGTGAGGATACAGTTTCCTGTCAGTGTGTCACACACCCTATACCCCCCCCCCCCCCACACACACACACACACACACACACACATTTTTCTTCCTGGATTAGTTGTATTCTATCAAGTATTGAGTTCCCTCTCACACGAACACCACCAACCAGGGAGGGGGCGAAAGCAATGATTGGCTTGCGAATGCTGTGAGTGACAGGGAAGTGAGTCTGTTCCATCCCTCTCTCCCTTCAGTGAGAGCTTGGCCAATTAGCTCTCGTGGGCTCCCGCGCACAGATATCTGGGCATCAACCTGGATTCAAAGTTGCGATCTCTGGGTTGATAGTAACGCGCCTAGTCAATGCACCATTAGGAAGCCCAACCCTACACATTCTTTGACATCACCTGCTGATGGCCTTACATACTCTGTCATGATGAGTGCTACCACCCTGAGAACTTTCCAGCAAGCTAAAAAAAAAAAAAAAAAAAAAGATATATATATATATATATATATATATATATATATATATATATATAAACAAAAATAAAGGACAGGACAAAGACTTTCTATTGAAACTCCATTTATCACTACAGATCTGTTTCGAGGGGTGGTGAAACCATCCTCTCTCTTCAGGTGATTATAAAAGGATGTATAGATATATATAAAGAATATATATATGATTTTCTGAGTAGATCCTTCCGTAGGAGAGTGCTCAATACTTTTTGGTAGAGCAAATAACAAAAATTCTACTATAATCACCTGAAGAGAGAGGATGGTTTCACCACCCCTCGAAACAGATCTGTAGTGATAAATGGAGTTTCAATAGAAAGTCTTTGTCCTGTCCTTTTATTTTTGTTATTTGCTCTACCAAAAAGTATTGAGCACTCTCCTACGGAAGGATCTACTCAGAAAATCCCCTCTCTCTCTCTCTCTCTCTCTCTCTCTCTCTCTCTCTCTATATATATATATATATATATATATATATATATATATATATATATATATAAAATATAATATATGTTAATACATAATCAGGTAACAAACCAATGAACTTTGTCTGCCTGTAGAAGGAAATTGTCATCGGCATTAGTTGAAAACAAAATAGTGTTTTTTTTTTGGTTTTTTTTTTACAAGGATAAGTGGGATGTGTGACAGGAAAGGGCATTGATGCCTTTGAAACTGCAGTCCTTCAAAATAAACGCTGTTCATTTTTAATTTTATTATTAGCAATGCACTTTGTTGAAAATCTTGCTTTTAAGCAACAATTTCAGTCGATTCTATCATGCACAGCTTAGATCGTTGGTGCAAATTCCACAAATTCCACACTGGGTTGTACTGAAGCACAATTAATCTTGGTGATGTCCCTGTGCACCTTGTTGTCATCTCTGCCATGGAGATATTCTGGGCTGTTATAAAACATACTTTTACAAAAATAAAACACTAGCTGGACATTGAAAGACTACCCTGCTTGCATATTCCTGCACTGTAATGGCATGAAGAGCTTTCCAGGGTGCACTCTGCCCTCAGCCAAAGTCGGCTGAGATGGGCATCAGCCTTCCCATGACCCTTATTAGGAATAAGTGGTTCAGAAAATGAATGAATTAATGAATGAACGAATAAATGCATATTACCACACACACACACACACACACACACACACACACACACACACACAGACACACACACACACACACACACACATATATATATATATATATATATGATTTTCTGAGTAGATCTTTCCGTAGGAGAGTGCTCAATACTTTTTGGTAGAGCAAATAACAAATTCTTCTATAATCACCTGAAGAGAGAGGATGGTTTCACCACCCCTCGAAACAGATCTGTAGTGATAAATGGAGTTTCAATAGAAAGTCTTTGTCCTGTCCTTTTATTTTTGGTATATATATATATATATTTGTGTGTGTGTGTGTGTGTGCGTGTGTGTGTGTATGTGTGTGTGTATGGTGATCCATTGCTACTTCATGCATCAGTTTCTGTGGCTTCAGTGCATCACAAGTTTTTCAAAAATATTCATCAATAAATTAAAAAAATAAGGAAATTAAGGGAAAATAGAGAGGAAAATTAAGGAACATGCTGCAAAACAAGTCCAATTATGCAAATAAACCGCAAACAAACAAAAACAACCCAAAACCCCTTCACAGAACTCCTTACATTTTTAGGTGAGGTGCGCGTCTGTATGTGTGTGTGTGTGTGTGTGTGTGTGTGTGTGTGTGTGTGTGTGTGTGTGTGTGTGTGTATGTATTTGAATGTTTGTTATTATAAGCATTTATCGTGTTGAATATGTATTTATTGATATTATATACACACGTATATATTTGTATACATCAGTCAGGGCGGTCGATCCTAGATCCTACTTCGCAGAAATCGGTCGTCGCGGGTATATATATATATATATATATATATATGTATGTAGATATGTATGTATATATATATTAGCCATTAGCTATGTAGCCTATACAGTATATATTGTAACTATAACTGCACTTTATATCCTTGTCTCTTATTTTGGGTTCTATGTCCAAGTACAGCTGTGGAAAATAAGGTGTGGGTGTGTCATCAATCTGCCCCACAGTGCAATCAGCCTACTGTTGGGCGTGAAGCTGTGATCAGCAGAAAGGACGGGAAAGACTGAAATTGTGAAGACATGTGAATTATAACACTTGCTTTATTTCTCTGTCTCTCACAACCTTTTAGACTGATCGGTTTCTATCTAACTGTCTTCTATCAAGTCTGATTAAAGACCATTATAACAGCCGGGTTTAAGTATAAATTTATGAAAGGAACCGCTGAAAGGAAATCTGTCGCCGTAATCTGGA
>CM045746.1:21836965-21884465 GCA_024760905.1 Plotosus lineatus
GTAAACAAAATATAAATACACACATACAGATGCACACCTCATATAAAAATGTAAGTTAATAAAAATGTAAGTTGTTGGGGGGGTCTGGATTGTTTTTTGTTTTTGTTTGTTTGGGGGGTTTTTTGTTTTGTTTTTTTTTGGGTTTTTTTTTTTTTTTTTTTTTTTTGCAAAATTGGACTTGGTTTGTGGCATTTTCCTTAACTTTTCTCCTATTTTTCCTTAACTTTCTTTCTTTTAATTTTTCGATTAATATTTTTGAAAAACCCGTGATGCACTGAACCTCGAAGTACCGAAGGATCGCTCTGTGTGTGTGTGTGTGTGAGTATATATATATATATATATATATATATATATATATATATATATATATATATATATATATATATATCACCATTCATCACTTATTCTGAATGGTGTCCTTGCCCAGATTCGAGTGACATAGGCGCCAGCCTCCCCTAGACCTCATAGTCCCAGAGTCGGGCTGAAGGCAAAGTACACCTCGGTAAGCTGTCCAGACTATATTCTGTTCTCAACTGATTCTGGGTAAGAGCAGGGTACACCCTGGACAACTCACCCAGGGAATGTTTACGGTTTCCTACCACCCATTGCAACTATGAGTCAATTTTAGTTTGGTTTTTTGTTTTTGGTTTGTTTGGGGTTTTTTTTTTTTTTTTTTTTGTCTTTTTGTTTTTTATAATGAACATATTTTAATTCAAGAATGTTTTTCTTCAAAACTTGGTGACTTTGCTCTGACTTTCTTTCTTCCTCTGACCTTGACACCATTATGCAGTCTTTACTCTAATTAAAAGCTTAATATCTTCTATTATATACCTTTTATAATATTCATGTAAGTTTGTAAGTGGTTATAATGGGTTTAAGACTGTGTAATGCGGCTCTAGGAACAATTTGTATACATTCTGTCATTCTTTTTGTTTTTCTTTTCTTTTTTTCTTTGTATAGAGTCTAGCTGCAATTCTGATTACTGTAACTTTGTTAGGCCAATAAACCATTTCTGTCTCTTGTCCGACCCTTTAGGAGAGCTGTATATTGGTGGTGTGGGAAAGACCATGTATAACAGTCTGCCCAAACTGATTGCGTCCCGGGACGGCTACCAGGGCTGCCTGGCGTCCGTGGACCTCAACGGGAGGCTGCCAGACCTGATTGCAGACGCCCTCCATCGGGTGGGCCAGGTGGACCGAGGATGCGATGGTTAGGAACCTCTCTGATCGCTTGTTATTCACATGTAGACATGGTTCTTAAAGATTGTTCTAAATCATGACGTGCCTGGAAGTATAACTGACGATAAGCATAAAATGCAACCTAATGCTAGGATTCATTCATTTTTCTAGTCATACATACTGTAAAACTTTGGCTATTGCATTCCATTTTACCCTCAATCCACAGTGTCTCGAATCTCATTGTTCTTCAGAAACAAATTTTCTGTTTCTTCTACAAATTTTCCATTCCTGGTTCTCGTGATATGGTGATTCAGAGGAATGGTTGATTCAGGTCTTTGTCTGTGACAAAATCCCGACTACAACCATTCAAGGATTTTCGCCAAACACGAAGGAGACACTACTCTACCTGAGCCCCAGAGATGACTTAATTTTTGGATGGCAAGGTCAAAGGGTCAACAAGGTCAACCCCAGGTCACACATTTTTTTGACACAGAGCCCATTAAACCTTCAAATAAGTACCTGACAAACATGCCATTATTAATTCATCATTCATATTCTATAACTGCTTAATCCTAATTAGGGTCACGGTGAAGCTGACGCCCATCCCATCTGACTCTGGGCAAGGGCAGAGTACACTCTGGACGGCTCACCACTCCATCGCAGGGCAGAAACACACTGACGGCTATGTAGATTCTCTTGTCGAAAGTCAGCAAAGATTCTTTTACATGAACCTCACACCATAGACAGTGAGAGACATGGCCGGCCTTTGATAACCCAGTTAGCTGCACTGGGGGGACAGTAACAACCCCCACCCTTAGGATCAGTCATCCAGCACCTTTACCACCAGGCCACCACTGCATCACATGACATTACTATGGTGCAGTAATATGAAATCATACAGAAACTTTGATAAAATATTTAAAATATTTTTTGACCTTGAGTAACCTTGAAAGGTCACACCTCAGCAATTTTATAAATTCTTTAAACAAGATTTTTATTTTGCGACCTGCACGCATAACGGATCATATTGTAAGATGAGTACATGGGTAATTACATACACAAGACCTCTATGTTGCCTTTCGCGATGTTATCCATGCAGTATGTTGGGGGTAAATTGGGTTCTATGAGCAATGATGTGTCTAAATTTGCTCTCCTCCTTTGTTGACGTTCCCCGAAGTGCAACAAAAGCAAGTCTATACAGAGACAGACCTGGTTATACGATGTGGTATCCGTTTGTCCTCAAAGACCCTTGTGTCAGCAAAAAGCACCAAACTACACAAAAAAGGCCTTCTGTGCACTTTAAAAAAATCCTTTAGAGGGGCACAATAACCGGAAAAGGGCAACAATTATTTTATAAGCGAAATGCTAACAGGTCATCTAGACTGCCCTTACCTAAGCAAAAAGTCATCACCTCCTCTAATATTTGCACCAATCCCGTGGTGTTTGATAATGGACCCAGCCAGCGATATTCTAAACAAACATATCAACTTTGTACTCAGACTTCATTTAAAACTGTAAGCGCAGCATAGGCTAGATTTTTTTTTTTTTTTTTTTTTTTAAGCACAAGAGCTCTAATCTGCTGTTCTGTACTATGATTTCCCCACGGAGCCGTAGATCGCACTTCGGCTTTGCCTCTGTCTACCTCTTTCAAAACAACCTGATTACCTTACACATCTTCCCAAAAGGAAGCGTGTAATTTCTGTTTGGGAGCATATTAAAAACAGATCGAGTGCTTAAGCTTTAGTCATGCAGCTTTTTAAAATGGAAAACGTTATTGGATTTTAAAGCACTGATTTGTTTTCACAGTTATGGGGCTCTTGTCTGAAAGTTGAACAGATGCTTAACAAGTATATAGATGGAATTTTGGAATTTATTACCTGATGGCATCTTGTGGTCGAACACTTTATTTGCAAAGACATTAAATATGATGTAGATGATCGAAAAAACCCAATATATATATATATATATTAATGTTAATGGGGACCGAGGCCACCTCCCCTTCCGCAATCACTGATTTCTGTGAAGTAGGATCGACCCCCTTGACTGACGTATACTTACATGTATATGGGTATATAATATAAATAAATAAATGTTTTTTTCTTCCTAGAGGGGGCGCCACAGAAAATAATTGAGAGGCAGTGATATATATATATATATATATATATATATATATATATATATATATATATATATATATATATATACACTTTATATTTATATCAAGATCTCATGTTTTGTGTTTGTATCATAATTGATATCATGGACTTCACTTGTCACTGACATTGTGAAACTAATTGTTGTGATGTGTGAAATCTGTTGGCAATTATTAGTGAACATTTAATTGACACTATGTTATAACTTCACTTTTGGCTCATGTCCTTTCACTTTACGATAAAATTTGACAATATATTCTTCATGATGGGTGAGACATTTTTGGGGGGGAAAAAAAACTTTTCTAAAAATGCATGAAGGCTTGTGTTCATTATGATGAGTGGTTGATTTACAGATAGTATCAATTAACCCCATAAACCTCACACATTGGTAACGTGTCTTTATTATATGTTTCCAGACTATTAAAACTCTCAAAGTAAATGTGGCTCTTACACACCCCAGACAGTCTTTGAAGGTCATAATGCTGTAATTATGCCAGAATCGACCTTCTGATATCCCTAAAATAACAGTGTGTTTAACTGATGCCCCTCAGAGTCTTCTGCTAACTGCACATAATTGATATGCATTTCAAAGCTGTGGAATGTTTTGCTGATCAAATTACATCTCATTTGGGTGCCAGTGTGTGCATTACAGAGTAAAAATTCCCTTTTCAAGGAAATCAGCCGGTTTATTTGTAGTATTACCAATATTCTTCAGCCATTGACATCTCCTGCTTTAATCTGAATAAATTAATGCATCATAATGAAATCTGATAATATTTAATGTATGATTTTTCTGAACAGACTATTTACTTTTACACATCATCACGTTGAAGTAACATGTTCATTTTGTTGATGACATGAAATTTAATTTAAAAACCATGCACACAAAGCATACATACATATACATATTATCTCCTTTTCCTAGGAGCATCTGTTATTATTATTATGATATTATGATTATGATTATTATTATAATAGTAGTAGTAGTAGTAGTAGTAGCAGTTGTGGTATTTGGCACCACAGTGGAAAAAAATCAAACAAACAAACCAAAAAAATAAAACTACCGCCATATTGTGCACAAGAATGACCCACTTCAGAGCACAGTGCCTTTGCCCTTTGACCTCCAAAAATGTCCTCAGGTGATCCTTAAACCACATATAGCTTTTATGTAAAGGTTTGAAGAAAATTCCCCAAAGCATTAACAATATCACATTTGCAAAAACAAAAGGTACACATGATGTTACATTTACCTTGACCTATGACCTCTAAAAACTCATTAGCTTATCCTTTATTCACGATAGGTGTTTTTGCAAAGGTTAAAGGGGATCCCTAAAAAAAATCTTTGAAATATCACACTCACTGGAATACCACACATGGATGGACTACCATTCAATTCATTCATTTTCTGTAACTGCTTAATCCTAGTTAGGGACACTGGAGGCTGGGCCCAATTCCAGCTGATTTCAGGCGAGGGCAGAGTACACCCTGGACGGCTAGCCAGGCCATCGCAGGGCAGAAACACACTGACGGCTATGCAGCTATTCTTGAGAAAAGTCAGCATTGGTTCTTTTGGATGAAACTCACACCATAGATAGTGAGAGACATGGCCAGCCTTTGATAATCTGGGAGGGGGGTGTGGGTACCCAAAACTATAATTCCTTGCACATTGATGCTGATTTCACTGTTTATAGTTGTTATAACAGGTAAATAGAAACCCGCTTCATTTATGGCTGTTTCACAACATTAACCCTAATTGCAATTGGATAATAAGTACCGTACAGCATATATAACTTAACTGTAGTATCATTGTCCATATATGGTTCATTAATACCAACGTTACTATATACATTACGAGCATATCTAGTATACACATAACACCATTACGAGTACATTTGTTAAGATAGTTCTATGCGCCATGTCTGATGTAGATAACACTGTCACACCACCAATTAACTCTCCGTCATACGAAAGACAACTTCTCTTAATTGTTTTACTTTTCATTCAAACTATTTTCAAAAGAGATAGTGTCGTTACTCTGCACATGACAGTTATATAGTAATCATCCAACTTATCCCATGGCAACAGTGCAATAATCCAATTATCCCGTGGCAGTGATGCAATATCAATATTTATCATTCATCCATCCATTCATTCATTTTCTGAACCACTTAATCCTAATTAAGGTTGTGGGGAGGCTGGTACCCATCTCAGCCGACTCCGGGAGAGAGCGGGGTACACCCAGGACAACTCACACCATTAACTCACACCTGGACAACCATTCACACCTAGGGGAGATTTGGAACAGCCAATTCACCTACCGTGCATGTTTTTGGACTGTGGGAGGAAACCAGAGCCAAAGAGGAAACATGCAACAGACCACAGGGAGAACATGCAAAACTCCACACAGAAACGCCCAGAAGTGGGTGTGATCCACTATATATATATATATATATATATATATATATATATATATATATATATATATATATATATATATATATATATATATATATGACCGAAAGAACAAGATCACGGATACAAGCGGCTGAAATGAGCTTCCTTCGCCGGGTGGCGGGGTTCTCCCTTAGAGATAAGGTGAGAAGCTCCGCCATCCGGGGAGAGCTCGGAGTAGATCCGCTGCTCCTCCGCATTGAGAGGGGCCAGTTGAGGTGGCTCGGGCATCTGGTCAGAATGCCCCCCAGACGCGTCCCTGGTGTGGGGTGTTTCGGGCATGTCCAACCGGGAAGAGACCCCGGGGTCGACCTAGAACACGCTGGAGGGACTATGTCTCTCGGCTTGTCTGGGACCGCCTCGGAAGTAGCTCGGGAGAGGGACGTTTGGACTTCTTTGCTAAGGTTGTTGCCCCCACGACCCGACCCTGGACTAAGCGGAAGAAGATGATGATGATGATGATATATATATATATATATATATATATATATATATATATATATATATATATATATACATATACACACACGTATATTGGTATTAGGATGCTGAGGCTGGAACTACCAGGCAGAAGGCCTAGAGGAAGACCAAAGAGACGATTCATGGATGTGGTGAAGGTGGACATGAAGGTCGTTGGTGTAAGAGAAGAAGATGCAAATGATAGGGTGAGATGGAGGCAGATGATTCGCTGTGGCGACCCCTGAAGGGAAAAGCCGAAAGGAAAAGAAGAAGACACACACACACACACACACACACACACACACACACACACACACCCTCAGTGCTGCTAACTGGGTTATCAAAGGCGGGCCATGTCTCTCACTGTCTATGGTGAGAGGCATGTAAAAGAACCATTGCTGACTTTCGTAAAAAAAAAAAAAAAAAAAAAGAGTAGCTGCAAAGCCATCAGCGTGTTTCTGTCCCTTGCTAAAAGGGTTGTGTCAGGAAGGGCTTCCGACGTGAAAACCTATACCAAATCAAACGTGTGAATCATTTGCTGTGGTGACCCCTGATAAAGGGGAAAAGCTGAAAGGAAATCTCTCTCTATCTCATAAATGTGTGTTTAATATGTGTACCGATTGCTAACTCACTAACTCGCTTTGTGCTCATTTGTGTGTGAAGGACCCAGCACCACCTGCACGGAGGACTCCTGCCATAATCAGGGGGTGTGTCTGCAGCAGTGGGAGGGCTTCTCGTGCGACTGTAGCATGACGTCCTATGGAGGCTCGTACTGCAGCGATCGTGAGTGTATTATATTTCTTTTCCCACTCTGTTGCTCTGCTACTGGCGTCTATGGAAGTTTTTGTTTTTGTATTTTTGACACGTTCACTATAGCGTTTGTTGCATTTAAGTTTTGCCAGATGGATGCCAGGATTTGGATCTGTAATTGTCACTTTAGCTTTGTAATTAGAAAAGAAACTCGCTCCCTCAGCTCAGAATGTTCATGTGTTTCGAACTCACAAAAGAATTTGTCCATCATAGCTGATGTGATTATTAAGTGATGGCACACGAGGCTTTTACAAGCACTTCGGCCTCTACTAGACATCAATCCGTGCCAAAACACATTTGGAAGTCACTACGGCAAGGCAAGGAGCTCGACCTCACCGAAGGTGAGAGTGCAGGAGGGAGAAAGAGTAAAAGACAGATGAAAGGTTTGTGGAAAAGGATATAAGGCGGTGTTTGAAGTGCTTAGTGCTACCTGGGTGTAGGTAATCTGGAATGGCGAGCTGGCTTGAACTGGCTTTGTGTGAGCTGCCTGCTGAGATGCTGTAAAAAAAAAAGTCCTGAAAAAGAGTCAGAGGAAAGTCAACTTAAGACTTTCGCCTGGCTCCGAGCTTGAGAATTCTATTGACTATGTCACTGCGCGGTGGGAGTTTTGTTGCTAATGCCTTAACGTCCTTTAACGGGCTGATTTATTCGCGTGATTAATTGGATCTTGGGTGTCTCCCTTCTGGTATGCCAGACCTAATCTAGAGATAATTGAAAGCCTGGACCGGCATACACACACTGCACAATTTGTATATTTACATATATATTTAAACACAATAGCTCATATAAATATGTATGTACTGTATAGTGTGTGGAGGTGTGTGTGTGTGTGTGTGTGTGTGTTCACACAGCACATCTGTGTTTGTACATACTACAGCTGTCTTTGCATATTACATATATACATATTGTATATTTGTGCATTACATCTGCATATTTTATTCTTCTGTACAGTAATATAAAACATCTGTATATTGCTCAATGCTATATCAATGCTAATTTATTCTCACCCTTACTACCCATATCTATACATAACTGCTCACATAACTTATTTATACATTCATTCATCCATTTTCTGAACTGCTTTAATCCTAATTAGGGTAGCAGGGAAGCTGGCGCCCATGTCAGCCGACTCTGGGTGAGGGCGGGGTACACCCTGGACAGCTCGCCAGGCTATCGCAGGGTCAACACTCACACAACCATTCACACCTAGGGGAGATTTGGAACAGCCAATTAACCTACCGTGCATGTGTTTTGGACTGTGGGAGGAAACCGGAGAACCCGGAGGAAACCTGCACAAGCACGGGGAGAACATGTGAACTCCATACAGAAACACCCAGGCATCGAGTCCAGGGTCATCTTGCTGTGAGGTGGATGTGCTAACCACTACGCCACCATATATATGTATACATTACACTCGCTGCTCTCTGCACTTCTGGTTGGCTGCTAAATCAAATTGTGTTGTCCTGTATTTATTCTTTTATTCTATTATATAATCTAAAAAAAAATAAAAGAATTGGGTTTATACCTTCAGTTCATTTGCGAAATCACAGTCTTTTAAAACTGTTCAGCTCAACAACATTTTAGATAGTCGACTTTGCAATGCATTTCCATTGAGTTCTGTTAAATCCATATTGTCAAAAGTATTGGACATTTATGGCATATTTCTATGTTTTGTTTTGTTTTGTTTTGTTTTGTTTTTTCTTTCTTTTGTGTTTTATCGGCTAATGATCAGAAGGTTTTGTGTTCAAATCCCAGTTAGACCCCCACTGTGCGAAGACCTCCGGGCAAGGTCTTAACCACAAGTGTGCCTCTGTTCACCCAGCAGTATAAATGGGTACCGGTAAAAATGTACTGGGAAGGTAACCTATGATGGACTCGTGTCCCATCCAGGAGGAGCTAAACTCCTAGTAGCTTTACACTCCAGAAACTGGGGATAAGCACAGACCTGATGAGCCACTAGGCTCGGGTGTAAAAACCCCAACAGACTACCTAAATTTGGGCAAGAATCAAGACACAATAAGGTGTAAAGGTACAACTGACCTGCATCTTGGTGAACCATACTGATGAAGACTTGAAACAAGGTGGGCGTGGACGACTTTTCAAGACGAATCAGAGAGACCTGCATATGGACTGTGGAAGCCCATGTTTATGGTATACAAATCAGTATTCAAGGCACTCAGGAATATCATAGCCTTGTCTGGTTTATTAGGCCGCCTCAAGATGACCAAAGGCATTGGGATTTGAAATATTGGTGCTGCAATAAAAGTCCTTATACACTATGGGGTTTAGCCAAGGAGCAGCTTGCTAGTAACAATACAGCAGATGCTAATTGCTGCCTCAACAGCCAGAGCCATTAAAAAGAGTTGTGTCACGATTTAATACAAAAGCACCAGTCGCCAAAACATTATCTGTTCATTCCTTGTCAAAAACACACCTATATTTGTTAAATAACCTTTTTGCTTGGGCAGTGATGGCCTGGTGGTAAAGGTGCTGGATCAGTGATCCCAAGGATAGGGGTTCAAGCCCCACTCTCAACGGGCTGTCACTGTCCCCCCAGTGCAGCTAACTGGGTTATCAATGGCCGGCCATGTCTCTCACTGTCTATGGTAGGAGGTTCATGTAGAAGAACCATTGTTGACTTTCGACAAGAGTAGCTGCATAGCCGTCAGCGTGCTTCTGCTCTGCAATGGCCTGACGAGCTGTCCAAGGTGTATTATATCCTCACCCAGAGTCGGCTGGAATGGGCAGCAGCCTCCCCGTGACCCTAATTAGGATTAAGCGGTTAAAGAAAATCAATGAATGAATGGCCTTTTATCTTGTAAAGGAATTCAGAGGTTTTGAGCCAAATATGGAATGAATGGAAATAAACTGCAACAAGAACTTTCTGAAATCTTGTTAGACTCAACAGTTTTTATTTTTTTTTCCACGTTGTAAACCCCTCACAAATGTCATACATGAATGTCATGCCTACTCATCCTTCATAAACCAAATTCCCATCAATATGAATAATTATGGGTTGTTTGATTAGACTATTCGTGATTTTTAGGCTTTTATGTAAAAAAATTAAAATACAAAGACTCCACCCCTTTAAATATACACAATGACATTTATTGTGGTGGGTGGGGCAAAGCCTGAAAAAATGCAAAGTGTGGAAAATGAAATGCTAGTTTTGTGTCCAGTAGTGATTCTGTTTGCTATCACGTGTATATTAAATAGCTGTCACGCTGCACAAGTGTATAAAACAACATGGACGACCAAAGCACAACAGAAAATTTTGTTTCATGACATTTTTTGTCACATGATAAAAAAATTGCTTTCTTGTTACTGTTGAACCTCACTGTAAAGCTATATATAATGTGTACCGAGAGTCTGCCCCTTCATTCTTTGTTTCTGGAAATGGTATAAAAAGCTGTGAAAACGTCTTTCTTTTTTTTTTTTTTTTTTGAACACCACTCATGTTTTTCAGTTTTATTAAAATTTAAGCAGTTCAAGTTTAATGAATGATGCGGAAAGGGATAAAGGTAAGTAATTTATCAGAACTAACTTCAAAGAAAAGAACAATAAAAATCGGATTTAAATCATGGAACGTCCTGCACACTCATCAGACTTAAGCCCCATTGAACTGGGTTATTGAGATTAAGAGGAAAGAAGGGTGAAGGCAAAGCAACCGATTAGTGCAGCACACCTGAACCTCTGCAACAATGTTGGGAAGAACTTCCAGAACAATGTTTGTTTTCTATTGTGGGAAGAATACAATAGAAGAATGTGTTCATCTGTAAAGTCTGCCAAAGATGTTCCCTAATTTCCGGACTATAAGCCACTACTTTTTTCACACGCTTTGAACCCTGTGTCTTAAACAACGATGCGGCTAATCCATTGCTTCTCAAATAGTGGGGGCAACCCCCTTGCGGGGCGTAGTATGATGCCAGGGAGAGTGCGTATGACCCTGGGGAACATTTTCTGGAATAGTGTACAAGAATTAAGTGTAATTGCACCTCTGCTCCACTAGTCGGCAGTGGCACACTCATTGTTCCACTATGATGTAGCGATTTTTCATATGAGCAAACGATATGAAGTGCCGTAAACAACCCCTCAAGAAACAACACGGGAACATTTCTAATAGGAACAAAGAGAAATGTGGAGAGAAATGGAGCTATTAAGATATAAATAAGTTGAATGAGTTTCAATAAGAATGTATTTTTTTAATATTATTATTATTTCAGGCACATTGGTGCACTTTAAATCTTTTCTGTTACAGATTAAAAAACAATGTTCATGAAGTTTTTCTTTATTGTAATTTGAACTATATTTATTTTTTTGTTTGTGTTTAATGTTAATAAAGATGCAATGTTATGCAGAGGTGTGCAAATAACAATTTTATAGACAAATAATACTATTGATAGTCGCTCGAGGGGCGGTGGAACTTTTTTCTTCCTAGAGGGGGCGCCACAGAAAATAATTGAGAAGCACTGGGTTAATCTATAGATTTTTTTTTATGGGCTAATGGACTCCAGGGGGTGCTCTAGCAGAAAATGAAAGAGCGAGACAGGCGTCTGCGGCTTACAAAGTGGTGTGGCCGATATATGTACAAATTATTTATTTATTTTTAAATGTAATTGGTGCAGCTTATATTCAGGTGCGCTCAATAGTATGAAAATCGTGGTATTCTGACTGTGATTAATAGCACAGTCCCATCACTACTGTTTTTACTGGAACCTGGAAAAGCAGAGGTGTTCCAAACCATTTGAAACTGCCAGTGTATATTAAGCCAAAACTCAAATTTAATGCTGTAACTATAGCACGAGCAACCGATTGCTAATCCCATCACCTGCTGCACTAAACACATCATACAGCGCGATGCTAATTAGCATTCAATAAGTGTAGACAGGGGTAGCGGTGGCCCAGTGATATCGTGCTGGATTACTGATCCCAAGGTCGAGCCCCACTATCAGCGGGTTGTCACTACTCCCCGCTAACCCTGTGCAGTGAACTGTGTCATCAAAGACCGGCCATGCCTCTCACTGTCTATGATGAGAGGTTCATGTAAAAGAACCATTTATGACTTTTGTCAAGAATAGGCTGTGTAGGCCCTGCGATGGCCTGGCAAGCTGTCCAGTGTGCACTCTGCCCTCAACCAGAGTTGACTGAGATGGTAACCAGCCTCCCCGCGACCCGAATTAAGATTAAGCTGTTCAGAAAATGAATGAGGATGAATGATTCTGACTTACGCCAGCTATGTCGGGCTCAGTGACTGTCAAGGAGAGCACAGGCGTTTCCCTCTGTTACCACAGTCACGTTAGTCGCAGACGTCTGCAAGTTTATGTATGTGGACGAGGATGGATAGCCTTTTTTATTTGGTGTGTGAGTCACGCAGACTTCTGAAGTGGTATATGTAGCGGTTTAAAAAGATATGATATTTGGCTTCACATGGATCAGTGGAAATGTGTTAGCCTTTATCCATTCCCAATTAGTAGCTGTAGTAAGAGCCTTGAGAGCGTTGGAGGGTAGGAACTGGCGGTTGACCAAATTTGAGAGTAAAATGCGGAGACAAGGCAAGCAAGTCATGGCGCGATGTTTCAGTTGAGAGGCGCAAACTAGTTAGCTCATTTCATTACCCTGTTTTTAGCATCACCAATTATGATTTCCAGGGAGCCGAAATGCAGGACTTGGCAGCATGCCAGAGCTTTTACATAATGAATTTATGATTTGTACACCTTTAAAAAGCATCTGAGATTGTTTGTGCTTGGCTTGAAATGAAACTATTCCCTTAACTGTTTAGTAAAATTAAAAGTGTTGAATTACAGTAATTGAGATTAAACCTGTGGGCTGGAATTGAAATCGCCGGTATATTTCTAGGATGAATGTATGTGCATGTTTACTTTGTCGACTAATGTCGGAGGTAAGGTATGCTGTGTTGTTTGCATCAGGGTGAGTTGTAACCCTGTGTCTTAGTAATAATTGAAGAGAAACAATTAAAAAAAAAAGTCAATGGGGTGCTAATACTTATGCAAGTCATCCAGACTTGCTGTATTTCAGAAGGGGGTGTGTGAGGTTATGTCAGGTTGTATACATGCATGTTTACCTGTCTTGGTTTGATTGAATAGAGATGCCTGGTTCTTTGGGTTGCCAGATTTTAGAATCCCACACACACACACACACATACACACACACACACACACACACACACACAAATCATGGTGTAGCCGTAGCCTAATGCTTAGAGAAGCTGCTCTGAGACTCTCCAAGTGTGTGGTGGCGGTGGTGATGGTGGTAGTGGTGGTGGTGGTACAGTGTGTGGTTGTGGTGGTGGTGGTGGGGGGGGCAGTGTGTGGTGGTGGTGGTGGTGGTGGGGCAGTGTGGTAGTGGGGCAGTGTGTGGTGGTGGTGGTGGTGGGACTGTGTGGTGGTGGTGGGACAGTGTGTGGTGGTGGTAGGACTGTGTGGTGGTGGTGGTAGGACAGTGTGTGGTGGTGGTGGGACTGTGTGGTGGTGGTGGGACAGTGTGGTGGTGGTGGTGGTGTGCAGTGTGTGGTAGTGGTGGGACAGTGTGTGGTGGTGGTGATGGTGGTGGTGGGGAAGTGTGTGGTGGTGGGGCAGTGTGTGGTGGTGGTGGTGGGGCAGTGTGTGGTGGTGGGACAGTGTGTGGTGGTGGGACAGTGTGAGGTGGTGGTGATGGGAGATTGAGCTGCACCTTCCCTTCCTCCACATTCCAGGCTGAAGTGCCCTTGAGTAAGGCCCCTAATCCCCGACTGCTCTCCCTGGGTATTTCCAAAATGTGTGGCACCCCACTGCTCTATGTGTATGTGCTCACTCTGGATGGGTTAAATGGCAGAGGCAATGTTCTCCCTTGTGGGATTAATACAGTATAGTAAAAAAAAAAAAAAAAAAAATCACACATCCAGCAATAATAATATTATTATTCAGTGAAAGTCTGGTTTGAGCGATGTGTCAATTTGCTTTGCCACAGTGTGAGACATGAGCTCATCTGCAAATAACACACAAAGACACATATGCACAGTCATGTGTAAAAGTGTGATTTTTACACACACACACACACACACACACACACACACACTCACACACACACACACACACACACACACACACACACACACACACACACACACACACACACACAAGAAATGGCTTTAAATAAGAATCACTATTGCTATTCATCCGTCTGTGTCCTTTATCTCTCCCTCTATCACTTCATGGTCTGTCTGCTTTTGTCCCCCATTCACTTGGAACGTCACATTCGATCTTCCTCTTCTTTCTGTCCTTTTTTTTTCAATTTCATCCTTCCCTTTGTTCATCTCTTCTTCCCCCGAGGTGTCAGGAGAGATGCGGTCAGCCAGAGCTTTGTGAGCTTCATGTGTGTCTGTGATAATAAAAAAATGTAGCTTCGCGCTTGTGCGCTCAAGCATAACACACACACACACACACACACACACACACACACACACACACACACACGCACACACACACATACACACGCACACACGCACACACAGAGAGAGAGAGAGAGAGAGAGAGAGAGAGAGAGAGAGACACACACACACACACACACACGTGCGCGCTCTGTCTCACTCTCGATCTCCTTTCATTCTGTTCATATCTCATTGTTGTTGTTTGTCTCTCTTTCAACACATTATCATCAGCACGGCACCCCAGACACATTAGCTGTGTGCAGACATGTCTTTTGAGTCCCAGATTTAGCGCCACGTTCCTCGGGTCAGGCCATGAGAAAGTTTGCAACGCTCTCCACCGTGAGAGCTGATGAGCTCAGACAGCCATGCTGTAAGAGACAGATGAAGAGAGAGAGAGAGAGAGAGAGAGATGTTTCGAAGGAGAGTTGGTGCCGGTGCAGGTGCACTGCTTACTCTGCGGAAAGAGATCATCAGAAAGAGAGCCACGTTTTCGACGGTCTCGCATACCAACGCTTGTGTTGCCTTCTCTTCTTCTGTTATCTTTGGTGTGATGTTCCTTTGATGTGTTTACGGATAGAACATGAGTGTTAAATAAATATTACCCTAACCGTAACCCTAACCCTAATCCTAACCCTAACCCTAACCCTAATCCTAATCCTAACCCTAACCCTAACCCTAATCCTAACAGACACGTAGTTTAGTGAAAATGCACAATCGTGTGAAATATTAAATTCAGGCAAAATAGGTCATCAGTAAAACACAATAGCGCTGTCACGGGTAAATTAGTCACAGTGAAGCGTGTCACTTCTCAAGGTGGTTCGTAAAAATTATTTTATTTATTATGTATTTGTTTGTTTTTACACTATAGTATAAACTCATATAATTTAATGTTTTATTCATTTTATAGTTGAATTGTACAACACTCTCTCTCTCTCTCTGTCTATATATATATATATATATATATATATATATATATATATATATATATATATAAAATTATTATATATTATATTATTTATATATATGCCTCCCACTTTTACTTTCTCAAAGTACACATCGTCACTGTTGGCCCCATCCGTGGATGTTAAATGTACATTAATAAATAATTCAATCAGTAATGTCGAATCCGTTTTGAAAACTACGTTAAAAACAAATAGACAAACTATTTTACTTTTCCCCCCTTTTTATGGATTTTCCCAATTTTTTTTCTCAAATTTATTTGTATCTAAATGGTATGACCTTTCTTCTCACATGACCACCACCGACCATGGTGGGGCGAAAGCATGCACACGTGCCCTCCATGACATGCAAAGCAAGCCACTCGCCTCTTTTCGAACTGCGGTTCATGCGTGTTTGGTTGCTGGTCTAACACACTCGGAGGGAAAGTGCTATCCTGCACTCTTTTGAATGCTCTCACAGATGTTCATGATTGGCTGACAATTACTATGAGTGACATTGAAGTGAGCGTATGCCGTCCCTCCATCCCATGAGAGCTCGGCCAATTAGCTCCCATGGTCTCCTGGCCACGGACCACAGATGGCTGTGAATTTGCGATTTCCAGGTTAATCGTCACTCACCATGTTGATATGCCACTCGGGAACCCTAAACTTTTAAATCAATTATTCAAATTGTTTAAAACTTTAGCTTCAAGCTATTAAAAACACAAATATACCCATCATTGCTATTTCATGAAAAATGATAATTTTATCAAAATAAAGTTGTGTGTATTGTTGACATAAACGATATGTCATGATTTATCAAATGTAATTATGAGTAAAGATCCCCCCATCCCTCGACATTAATCTAACTTCAACTTAAAATTTAAATATAAAGTGTTGGCATCATTTCTCTGAAAGTGTGTTCCAGTAGTAAGGAGAATATTTGTGAAAATCTGTTGTTGTTTGTTTTTATATTGTTTTGGTAATGGAAATGCAGTGGATGGGCCAATATACCATCAATCTGTCCACAGTAATAAAGTCATCATTTTGAGAACAATTTTCTTGCCGCTGACGGGGAACGTATTAAATTTCTGTCACAACGGCTAATCTGCTCAAAATCCCAGCTAGCCATAGGTGTCCGTTTTTAAATAAACAACAGCTGGGTGACACATAAACTCGTGATTGTATCAGTGTGTTTCAGAGAAATACAGATTCATTGTGTTATCTATTCAGCGTTGATATTGAAATGCATTTGATAGATATAGCTGCGGACTCTAACCATTTTTCTCGCGTATTGTAATGATTAGAAACGGACAGGGGTATTGATTGGAATGGACGTTCTTCGGGAGCCACTGAGGACATACGATTGCGATTAACCAGCTGGAAATCATACACAGAAAAGAAGAGACCGTTCACAAAATGATCTGACAATGAAATCCATCGATAAAAGTATTCTGTTATTCAAGGAAAAAAACAATCAATAATAATAATAATAACAATAATAATAATGATGATGATGATGATGATGATTATTATTATTATTAGTAGTAGTAGTAGTAGTTGTAGTAGTAGTAGTCGTATTTTATGAACCGCTTAATTCTAATTAGGGTTGTGGGGAGGCTGGCGCCCATCTCAGCCAACTCTGGGCAAGGGCAGAGCACACCCTGGATGGCTTGCCAGGCCATTGCAGGGTGGAAACACGCTGACGGCTTTGCAGTTACTCTTGTTGAAAGTCAGCATGGTTCTTTTAAATGAACTTACACCACAGACAGTGAGAGACATGGCCGGCCTTTGATAACCCAGTTAGCTGCACTGGGGGCGGGGGGACGGGGGGACGGGGGCAGGGACGGGGGTGTTGGGCTGACAACCCGTTCAGAGTTGGGCTTGAACCCCCAACCTTAGGATCAGTGATCCGGCAGCTTTACCACCAGGCCACCACTGCTCCAATTATTATTATTATTATTATAGGTGGCATGGTGGTGTCGTAGTCAGCTCATCCATCTCACAGCAAGAAGGTCCTGGGTTTGGTCCCAGCTTGGGCATTTCTGTGTGGAGTTGGCATGTTCTCCTCTTGCTTATACGGGTTCCTCTGGGTACTCTGGTTTCCTCCCACAGCCCAAAAACGTGCACAGTAGACGAACTGTCTGTCTTCCTTTCGGCTTTTTCCCTTTCACTCGGGAGTCACCACAGCAAATCATTTGATTCGCACATTTGATTTTGGTAGAGGTTTTTACGTCGGATGCCCTTCCTGTCACAACCTTTTTAGCAAGGGACAGAAACACGCTGACCGCTTTGCAGCTACTCTTTACGAAAGTCAGCAATGGTTCTTTTACATGAACCTCTCACCATAGACAGTGACAGACATGGCCCGCCTTTGATAACCCAGTTAGCTGACGAACTGGCTGTTCTAAATCATTCCTTTGTGTGATAGAGAGTGTGAATGGTTGTGTGAGTGTTAGCCCTGCGATGGCCGCTCACCCCGAGTGAGTTGAGATGGGCACCAGTCTCACCATGACCCTAATTAGGATCAAGCTGCTTACCTAATAAATGAATGAATGAATGAATGATTGAATAATAATAATAATAATGTTGTTCTTCTTCTTCTCTTTCGGCTTTTTCCCTTTCTCGGGAGTCGCCACAGCGAATCATCTGATTCGCACATTTGATTTGGCATAGGTTTTTACGTCGGATGCCCTTCCTGTCACAACCTTTTTAGCAAGGGACAGAAACACACCAACGGCTTTGCAGCTACTCTTTACAAAAGTCAGCGATGGTTCTTTTACATTCCGCTCACCATAGACAGTGAGAGACATGGCCAGCCTTTGATAACCCAGTTAGCTGCACTTGGGGACAATGACAACCTTGTAGGGACTCGAACCCCCAACCTTAGGATCAGTGATCCTATGCCCTATCCACTAGACCACCACTGCCCGCTGAATAAGAAGAAGAAGAAGAAGAAGCGAGGTCTTAATAACGCCAATGTTTTCAATGTTACATGTTGTTGTTGGCAGTGGAAAGTTGTGGTTAAACGACATTGGAAATGGAAGATACAGATGTGAACGGGAGGCGCAGTGTTGCTTTTTGTTTTGTTCGTTTGCAGATTGGTTTCTGTGGTTTCCTTTAGCAGTGTTAGCTAATCACCAACTTGCATAACTGAACAAAACAAATTTGATTGAAACAAAATTCATCTTCTTCCGCTAAATCCAGAGTCGGGTCGCGGGGGTAGCAGCCTAAGCAATGAGGTCCAGACATCCCTCACCCCAGCGACTTACTCCAGTTTTTCCATTGGAGGTTGAAACACCAAGGCATATTCAGACAAGTTGAGAGACATAGTCCCTCTAGAGTGTTCGAGGTTGACCCCGGGGTCTCTTCCTGGTTGGACATGTCTGCAACACCACACCATTTAGGCTGTCAGGGGACATTCTCACCAGTTGCCCAAACCAGCTCAACTGGCTTTTTTCAGTGCAGAGGAAAATTATTAAACTAATCTCCCTATTGTGAGGCGCTCCATCAAATGTAGGCGCTTGTTGCAAGTGACGTATGGCGCATGTGTGACAAAGCACAGCTTATCCGGACTTCCGTTCTTTTAAGTGAGCAAGTGCACGTTCGAATACTTGTTTAGTACTCAACCTTCACTTGCTCACTTGAAAGATCGGAAGTCCGGATAAACCGCGCTTTGTCTCACAAGCACCACACGTCACTTGCGACAAGCGCCTACATTCGGTGGAGCGCCTCACATACAGTGTAATAAAAGTGATCTTTATCTTTATTCAATTAAACTTATACCAGAAAATCAATATAACATCCACAGGATCCGATATTACCAGGTACCTCTTGATACCAATTATCAATCATAAGTAATCATGAAAAAGTCTTTTTTTTTTCTTCTTCACATCACTTATAATCCCATCTCAAAAGTTTGCCAGGGTGTCTGGTTGAGACCAATTATGAGCTCGAGAGAATTTTTCTCTGTGTTTCCATGGATACACTTCATATTTCATGGAAGAAATAACACAACAACAACTTTAAACCACGGCCAATTGGGTTCAGATACACATATACCAAACAGCCATTACATTAACAGCACCTGACTGGTCTGCAACTAGGCAGCTCGGTATGCAGCAAGCGGCAATATACTTAATGTTCTGTCATCAATTTTATCTTCATATCTTAATGTTCATTATGTTTTTGATGTTACATCTGATCTCAATTGCTATACAGATTTACAATCCACATTTTTAAGCCGTATGCTCATATTTTCAAACCCAGGCTCTGCAAATGAATTCAGTTGCTTATTTTGTTGGTATTCAGTTAGCATATCCTGGTCGCTAGCCATCCAACACTAATGGGACAGCTGTTTGACTAACTGGTTGTTCCAGCATTTGTTCTGCATTCAGAATCTCTTCAGGTTGCTGTCAATTTGCACGAGAATGAAGTTTCGACAGAACCAGAAAGTTTCTTTAAGACTCTCCTCACCATCTTTCTTTAGAGTTAACATTACATCAATAACTTCTCATGTTGCAGTAACCTTTTCCCAGGGGGCCTAAGACTGTTGCCCCACCCCCCCTACACCCCCCTTCCGGCATTTTCGAGCTACAGGACCAAATCCTCTTGTGAAAATTATTAAACCAATTGCTCCTTAAGCTTAGAGCGTCTTAAAGAGCAATTATTGTCGCAAGTAATTGCTTCTGGTTCGCTGACTCCTCCAGCTGTTATCGGCGAACAGCAGCTCATTTTGTGCCAACAGTGAGGGGGAGGGGCAATGGAGCAAAAAGAGCAATGAGTGAATGAAAGAAATTGGGAAAACAAGAGGAGGGAAGCAATTACATGCAGAACCATTTTGCTGTCCAGTACTGTGAGGGTAAACTGTGCTGTTGATGGTTTATAAATCGTCTTTGAACATCCCATTAGTAGCGGCCTGTATCTGTTATCTTTGCTGTTGTCTTCCTCTGCTTTTTATGTGTGCATACAAGTGCTCTGGTTAACTTGTTTATGACACGATGAGGCATCCGTGTACACACTGTAAAGGCTAGAAGATTCTAGACTCATTTCTTGGTTTATTTATTGACTGTTCATTTTAGTTATTAATTCGACACTCTTGGTATTAATGAACCTGTGAAGAATTAAGAATTAGACAACTACATCTTGCCTCAGATTATTCTTTTTCAATCAGAAGGCATAAGGCACTGTCAGTGTGAGTCTTTTATTTATATATATATATATATATATATATATATATATATATATATATATATATATATATGTATATATATATATATATGTATATGTATATATATGTATATATATATATGTATATGTATATATATATATATATATATGTATATATATATATATATGTATATATATATATATATATATATATATATATATATATATATATATATATATGTATATGTGTGTATGTATATATATATATATATATATATATATATATTCACACACAGTGCTATCTCACCTTACGAAAGTGACTTCTTAAAAATTCAAACACCAAACACACCATTCAAACATTAAAACAATGCACAAGCTGTTCTCCCATCAATGACGTTCAAACATCCCACCTCGCTGGCTTCCCATTGGCTAACATCTGAGCTGCCGTTCATGTCACCTTCACTCAAGCGCTATCTTGAACGGGTCCACCTGACGCCATCTTGGACGCCATCTTGGACATCATTGCCTAGGAGGAATGATGCATCTACCTCCCATTATAGAGCTGAATCCACCATGATGCTTTTTGTGTAAAGGACAGCGTTACTGTTGTTTTATGCTTTATTTCTTGACTCAGGCTTTTAACCTTCCATAAACATTTGTAAGATTATAACTCTGCTAAGAAGACATGGTCAACACGCGCGCGCGCGTGCGCACACACACACACACACACACACACACACACACACACAGTGAGAAGAAGAAACAGGCTCGAGTGATATCACAAAGGAATATGGCCATCCTGTCTACCATCGGTTCGATATTGAAGCAGAAGGAGGTCTTAAAGGTATGCTTTTATAATTTTTAAAGGGTTTAGGGTGTAGTATTGGGAGCCTTGGAATGAATCACGCATTTTACATCTAAAATGTGGTACAACTTACGAAAAATGCAGGTTACAAAACAAACGCTCTGGAACAGATTAGTTTTGTAAGGTGAGGAACCACTGTATATATATCTCCATCATCATCATCTTCTGCTTAATCCAAGATTGGGTTGCGGGGGCAGCAACCTAAGCAATGAGATGTAGACTCTCCCTAGTCACTGCCTCCAGGACACTTTATGGGGGACACCTAGGTTTTCCCATGGCAGCCAAGACGCATAGTCCCTCCAGCATGTTCTAGGTTGACCCCGAGCTTTTCTCCCGGTTGGACATTCCTGGAATACCACACCATGGAGGCATTCGGGAGGCATTTTGACCACATGCCCGGACCACCTCAACCGGCTCTTCTCAATGCAGAGGAGCAACGGTTCTACTCCGAACATGTCCTGGATGGCTGAGCTTCTCACCTTATCTCCAAAGGAAGCGCCCCACCACCCGGTGAAGGTAGCTCGTTTCAGCAACTTGTATCTATGCTCTTGTTCCTTCAGTCACTACCCAAAGCAGGTGACCATAGATGAAGGTTGGAACGTAGCTCGACTGGTAAATTGAGAGCTTTGCCACGCTGCTCAGCTCCTTCTTCACCACAACGGACCAGTCCAGGTTTCATTTTACAGCAGAGGCTGCAGTGATCCACCTGTCGATCTCTCACTCCATCCTTCCCTCACTCATGAACAAAACCCCAAGATACTTGAACTCCTCCACTTGGGGCAAGACTTCATTCCAGATCCAGAGGGTGTATTCAACACTTTTCTGGCTGAGAACCATGACCTCAGACATGGAGGTGCTGATTCTCATCCCACCTGCTTCTCACTCAGCTCCAATGAGAGCCGGAGGTCCCAGATCGATGAAGTTAAAAGGACAAAGTTATCCGCGAAAAGCAGAGATGAGATCCGATGGCTACCCAACCAGAACCCCTCAACGCTGCAGCTGCACCTACAAATTCTGTCCATAAAAGTTATGAATGAAATCAATTTGCCTTGTTATTATCATGCTGAATGTAAACAAACAAAGGTGTCACACATGTACTGACTTAAGTAAAGACTTGCACATCAGTGCACTATGAGGATATTCAACTGAAAGGTAAAATTATCAGCTTTGTCAGTTGAAAAGTTATGTTATGTCCGTTCTTCAAACTGTTACTGGAAGTACCTCCTTTTTTGTTTTTCCATATTGCCAAGAATTTTCTCAGGGAGTCCAGATGTCGGTGTATTTTGATTTTAGTGATACATTAATTCATCCAGATGTAATATTCATTCATTTTCTGAGCCAATTCATCCTAATTAGGGTCCGAGTGAGGCTATTGCGAGGGACGAGTACACCCTGGACAGCTCGCCAGGCCATCGCAGACAGCTAGAAACCTACTCCTGACGAAAGTCAAGAATGGTTCCTTTACATGAACCTCACACCATAGACAGTGATAGACATGGCCGGCCTTTGATAACCCAGTTAGCTGCACTGTGGGAGACGGCTATGACAACCGTTGACAGTGGGGCTCGAACCCACAACCTCATAATCAATGATCCGGCACCTTCTCCACCAGGCTACCTCTGACCACTGTCCTGGTCCAGATGTAATAGTAGATGAATAAGTAGGAGGTATTTAGACCTTCGTTGGATTCTTGTCTTCGTTCATCATGCTGTTCTTCTGCTTTTACAACTGAACCACCAAGCACAACATCATCCCTAATGCTTGATGTCAATCCTTATAAAATTGTTGTTTGTGAAGTAAAGTCAGTCCATTATAAAATACAACGCATGCTTGTGTTCAACCAATCCATCATGGGTTTGAAATAAGAACAGATTTTTTTTTTTTTTTTTTTTTATAAAGCAAGCCTTGCCTTTCCTCGCCTGTCAGATTTCCACACCTCGGTTTGCTTTCAATGTTTCAGTGTTGATTGCCTCAGAATAATAATCCTGGCAATTTTAATTCATTTGCTCCCCAACACAGCTGCCGAACATTCCATCAATTTTTTTTTTTTTTTTCCCCATTTACTACATTCTCCTTTGCAACATGTTCTCTAATCTCTGTAAAATGCCCTTTATAATGTCATCTTTATTGCCATCTCCTGCATTTTATCCAAAGGAAAAAGCTGCACGGCTATTGTCTGTATTTATTTTCCTGGCTTATCTAAATGATCAGAAAGGAAGCATACCATTGATCCGACCGGCTGTTCCCTGGAAGCCACTAATGACATTTGACCAGCGGGAAATCATACACACAGAAGATTAGACCATTCGGAAAATGGACTCTGATTGGCTTAAATCAATCTGTAAAGCTCAGGGTTTTTTTTTCTTTAAGGAGAAAAGCAGGTAAAATGGACTCTCTATTGAATTGTGTCAACTCATGGGGAGCAATAAAGCAAATTATAGTGTGTTTCGAAACGATTGTGAGTGAAAACAAGTTGCATAATATGATACATGCATCACTTTGTTGCTCTGCAGGAATTATTATCATTAGTCTCCATCTTTCATAACCGTTTCACATTTACGTTGCTCATTATTTATACAACACTGAGGTTTATAAACCATATTTATTGTTTATTCACTTATTTAAATTAATGTTAATACATAAAACACTATGAGAGTTTTTTTAATTATTTTTGCTATAGTGGAGTAATCGCTCTGCATGTAATCCATCCAACGTGAGCACACACACACACACCCCAACAGTGAACGCACGTGCACATACACACACACACACACACACACACACACACACACACACACACACACACACACACACACACACACAGAGCAGTGGGCTACCACACATTGAGGCACCCAGAGAGCGGTTGAAGGTTAGGTGTCTTGCTCAAGGGCACTTTAGCTATGACGGTGGAGGAGGGGCAAGTGCAGCTCAACCCCTCCTTTGCCCCTCCTGCCACCGTCCATCTTTCCTGCTCCGTTTTCTGAATTTTAAAATAAGTAGGTAATCAAACAGATGTTTTTAAGTATAATAAAATAAGTATGTAATCATGCTGCTGTTTTCAGTATTTTATTATAATTATATAATCATACAGCCGTTTTGATTATTTTATGATTAATGTATATAATCACAGCTGTTTTGAGTATGTAAACAGTATTAATAAATTAAATAGTTAATTATACAGCTGTTGTTCAGTGTTTTGCAATAATAAGTATATAATCAGAGGTGATTTCATGATGTTCCACTTTAAAATGAATATATAATCATAGCTATATTTAGTATTTTGCAATCACTATATATATATATATATATATATATATATATATATATATATATATAATCATACCAATGTCTTCAGTATTTTAGAATATTAATCTCCGGACACAGGAAGTACTGACTTTATCTTTGAAAAAGGTGAAGAGGAAGTTCATTCTTCATTTAATTTCATTCTGTCTGTCTTCTCCTCTTTCACTTAGTGTTTAATCAGAATCTTTGACATGGTCACTGAAACGTTTGCATTCCTATATCCCTTAAACCGCTGTTAGCATGAACCGCTGATGCTGTTTGATGTACAGGACAACCTTCGCTCTCACTCTGCTCTCATGGAAATGTGAAGAGAAGAGAAAAAAAAAGAGAGAGACATTATTTCTGAATGAGGGAATATGACTGCTGTAGCCCATAGCACTACTGTATGTCTTACTTTTTTAACCGAATAAAAAAAGAAATGAAAGGCTAAAGCACTACACATTATAGTTTTCATAAGAGCGGATCATCTGAGTGACTCGCTGTGACCTAAAGAAAGGGATATAACGGAAAAACCCTTTGGGGTCTAAGGATCTTTACGCCACAGCTGAGTTGCGGATATGCGCGGGAAAAGCGGCTGTAAATCTGTGCTGACCTTTTTTAGTGAAACCACCAGGGTGGGACATATCCACCCTGCCCGATCATCCACGTATACCATCATCACCCCTATTTCCTAACATTTTCTACAGCCACGCTATCGGCGCTAATACCATATTTCACAGTGTCACTAAAATTCAGTCTTAAGTGGCTAACAGTGGTCATAAATGCCACATCTGTCTCTTTTAGTAGGAAATTTATAGAAGGTGGAGTGGGACAGTTCAAAAAAGAAAAAAGGAAGGAGGTGTCAGATTGGTGTGTTGCTTTCACCATGTTTTTCTCTTTTTCAGGGTATTTCAGTGTCAATCTGGCAACCTAGAGTGAGGCTGTCCTTTTGGCTTTACTTCATCATTTGAGATATTTTCATCCTCTCCATCAAAGTCATGCCACTTTCAAAGCCAGACCCCCCCCCCCCCCCGCTCTCTCTCTCTCTCGCTCTCTCTCTCTCATATGCTCTTCCATTCCTTCTCTCTCTACTTTATTTATTCTCCTATCTGTCAGCTTTCATGCTCGATACCCTGGGCCATTTGCAGTCAACATCTCAGTACACAAGATGTGATGTGTAGCACCAACAGATATTGTTATATTTCCATTTCTCTCACGCGACGGATGATGAAAAGAATTGAATACTGATTCATGTTTTACTGATTAATGAGTCACATGTCCAAAGGATTACCCATCATTTCAAAATGGCAGCGCCCAGGAAAAGGCCATGTTCATCAGTAGGGTCTTGTTTTTTTTAATAATGTTTGAAGGGGGTTGTGAAAGGAAGGTGAGCAGTTTAATTCTCTAAATTATGACGTTTGGGTTGTTGAGTTCTTGTTGGGACAGTTTTTAATTCCAAGATGAATGTTGTATTCTATCGATTAAAAAAGTCCCGGGGTCATTATGGATTTGCTATGGAAATCATAAATTGGGACAGATTTTATTTTGGATAAAAATTTTCAGTGTTTATCTCAAAGAGAAACAATTTCCCTTTTTTTAATGAAATAAATGTCACATCTGGTGGGTTGTCTGGTTCTTTCACCAGAATTATTGTCGTGATTATTTATTTTAAAATAGCATGCTCTGTGTGCTGCGATGGCCTCAAGTCAATTGTCTGGGGCGGACCCAACCCTCGCTCAGAGTCGGCTGAGATGGGAACCAACCCTAATTAAGATTGCATCATTATGCAATCCCATCATAAAAGTTTTCTTCTCACCCTCACTCTCTCACACACTCTCTCTCTCTCTGGCTCTCATTGTCTCTCATGCTCTCTGTCACTCTCTCACTCTCTGGCTCTCATTCTTTCTCTCTCCCTCTCTCTCTCTCTCTCTCTCTCTCTCTCGCTCTCTGGCTCTCATTGTCTCTCATGCTCTCTGTCACTCTCTCACTCTCTGGCTCTCACTCTCTCTCTCTCTCTCTCTCTTTCCCTCTCTCTCTCTCTCTCTCGCTCTCTCTCTCGGGTTTTATAAGGTTACTAAGACAACCCTTGGCATTCACGGTTCCTCAAAATCCGAAACATAAAAATCATGTCTCTGTCTAAAATAAATCGAATGAGACTTCAGACAGAAAAGCGAAAACCACCTGCCGAATCAGAATCAGTAATTAAACTGTTTTATATTTATATAAATGTTTATATATACTACGAGCTTTGATTTAATGATTTTGACAGTTTACTCCAATATTATTTTACATGAACCTCAAATAGACTCCGTCTTTGTTTTCTCACATTAATTTTGCATCATTAATCTTTGTAGGATTTCAGTTCTAGGTTGACTTGGCATCATTTCAATGTTTTTTTTTTTTTGTATTTTTTTTTTTTTTTTTTTTTTTTTTAACACAGAAATAACCAACAATAATCTCGCCATACTACCGGTGAAATTGCAGTGAATTGCAACACACCCCCACATACACACGGCATCAGGTTGTGAATCTGTTGCAGGTTTGTTTCCCCTCCGAAATTCTGCAAAGATTCTCATTGCTGTCTCCCTCAAATATTGCAGGTGTTAAAATGCTCAAAGCTTTTCCGAAAGCTGGGGTGAGTAAATTCCGCTTCATATCGTGGACATGCACGATCAGCGAGAATCAGTACGTCCCTACAGATGTTTTTTTTTTTTTTTTTTTTCCTTCAGTACATTCTGATGGCTGCTTATATGTTGGTGGCAGTTAATTAATGTGACAGCAGTACACCTGCTCGGTAATGTGGCTTATTGATTTATACTGATGAAGGCAGCATACTGTAACATGTTGGTAGTTTAGTCTAATTAAAAACTTTTGTACTTGCTGTTGGGAACATTGCCTCACTAATCAGGGTTTTTTTTTTGTTTTTTTTTTGTTTTTTTTTAAATGTATTTGGGTCCCAGGTTAAAGCAGAACATCTCTATGTATCTCTAAACATATGGAATTGGATGTGCTATGTGGATGTTCTCGTTTTCGTTTTTTTGTCATGTGTAGCATAGAAAGAGAAGAAAACTTCATTGCTTCAACACTTGCTGCTGATACATTCAGCATTTCTACTCATGCAAGAAATGTTCCTTGTATTCTGAGTTGACTTGTGTCTCTGCTTAAGAGGATATTCTGGCTTCAGGGGAGATGAAATGACGAAGGGGCAGTGGTGGTCTAGTGGTATAGGGCACTGGATCGCTGATCCAAAGGTTGGGGGTTCGAGTCTCACTCTCCACAAGGTTGTCACTGCCCCCCCAGGGCAGCTAACTGGGTTATCAAAGGCGGGCCATGTCTGTCACTGTCTATGGTGAGAGGTTCATGTAAAAGAACCATTGCTGACTTTCGTAAAGAGTAGCTGCAAAGTCGTCAGCGTGTTTCTGTCCCTTGCTAAAAGGGTTGTGACAGGAAGGGCATCCGACGTAAAAATCTCTGCCAAATCAAACGTGCGAATCACATGATTCGCTGTGGCGACTCCCGAGTAAAAGGGAAAAAAGCCAAAAGGAAGACAGACAGGATAATGTTTAATCATAGATCATAAGTATGAACTATCTTTCTGTAGATTTTATTCCATTTCTATTTCTTCTTGTCTTCAATTTCATTTCACTTTCACTTTCGACCTTGGACAGCTTCCGGATGTTTGCAAAACGAATGTTGGTGAGTTGGAGAGCGTCTGTATTTATATTTTATTTTATATTGCGACTCCTGAGTAAAAAAAAAAAAAAAAGGGAAAAAGCCGAAAGGAAGACAGACAGGGGAGATGAAATGACCTGGGTGTAGTTTATTGTAGAAGGTTGAATTGTTTATTATTTATGCCACAAAGGTCATATTTTTCAGGATTCCAGAAAATGTTTGGTGCTGAAGTTTATGAAATTCCAACCAGAGGTGGGCTTTGAACTCAATTGAAAGGTCAACTCAACTTTTTTTTTTGACAGGTTTCAGATCAAATTTACTTATGGATCTATGAATGTTGAAAGAATTCTTTAACATTGTAAGATGGGATTTTATTATTATTATTATTATTATTATTATTATTATTATTATTATTTTAAATATGTTGGGGCTTGACATAGGTTTGCACTGTCACTCTTTTTTTTTTTTGCTCTTTCGAGATGCCTGAGGGAAGAATTTCAGAAGTTTTTTTTGTTGTTGTTGTTGTTGGTTTTTTTTTTTTTTTTTTTTTTTTTTTTGAGGAAAGTACCTTTAAACCTTCAAAAGAATGGTGAGTATAAAATAAGGCTTTATATCTGATAAAATAAAAATTATATAAACATTTTAAAAATCACATTGAAATTTGGTAAAACTATAAGATTGTCAGCCACTACTGATAGTCGTGTACAGTAAACATCAATCTCACTTGATTTCATCATGATTATCTTATGAAACAGAACTTGATCCAGAAAGACTTATTTATTTTTCACAGGAAACCAGAAGTCATGCCATACAAAAATTAAACTTGAACATGCAGGATGAATACTATCTCCCACTGAGTCGCAGCAAATATACGCACTGTCTGGATGTATTAAAGAGTAAAAATACATAATAAATAGCAAAAATGGATTTTAATTTCCTCTGGATACTCCAGTTTCTTCGCACAGTCCAAAGACGCAAACATTAGACTAATTGGTAGTATGTATGGGATGTGATATGTGTGTCTTGGCACTGCAACAGACTGGTGAACTGTTTAGGGTGTACCCTGCTCCAGCATCCTTGTAACTATAACAGTATTCTGTTGAGGCAGTGGTGGCCTGGTGGGAAAGGTGCTGGATCACTGTCCCAAGGTTGGGAGTTCAAGTCCCACTCTCAATGGGTTTTCACTGTCCACCCCAGTGCAGCTACCTGGATTATCAAAGGCCAGCCATGTCTCTCACTGTCTATGCTGTGAGCTTCATGTAAAAGAACCATTGCTGACTTTTATCAAAAGGGACTGCATAGCCATCAGCGTGGTTCTGCCCTGCGATGGCCTGGCAAACTGTCCAGGGTGTACTCTGCCTTCGCCCAGAGCTGGCTGGGATGGGTGCCAGCCCCCCACCGACCCTCATTAGGATTAAGCGGTTCAATGAATTTATTATTATTATTATTATTATTAAAAAAATATATACAATTACTGTGGTTGCCAATCACATTATTTTTAAGTCTGCATTGTTCGGTTAATTATTAAATTATTCCTTGTTGACTTCAGTGACAAAAGTTTTTGGGAGGAAAAATGAATTTCTACTCTGAGTTGGAATCATGTAATGGCTGCTCTGTAGTTCCAACTCGTATTGGCCTATCTATATTTCTTCTGAAGAGTTCATGGGAATGATCTACCTCAGTCCATTAAGCAGCATTTGATTCAGTATCTCCCTGCTCCCTCTGCTGAATGATCACTTTGTCATGAGTATAAAGTAAATTAAATTACTTGTATACTGCATAAGGATTTCTTGAAATTAGCTTTCTTGTCAGCTTTGAAAAAAAAATTATTTTATTAAATTATCCTTTTTAAAAGTCAATGCCATAAGAAGAAGTTTCATAGCAGATTCCATTATTCTCTGTCTCTCAAATTTATAACTGCTTCCTATTGATGCCCAGGCTCTGAAATCCCTGCTGTTAAAGTTTTTTTTCTTTCTTTTTCTTTTTATCCAAACCATTTTATAAACGCTTATCGAATTTTATTTGAGTACAGTCCAAACTTAATCTTATTCTTCAGGATATAAATGTTTAATGATGAAATTAGGGCCTGGAAATGAAAGGATGGTATGAAAGAGGTTGTAAGGGTATGTTGACACTGCAAAGCTGATGTACAAACAAGTTTCTCCAGATTAATTTGCTACCGACCCCTCGTTTAATATCACTTTCTACAAATTCTACAGGACTGTGTGATTGTTTTGCCACTACAGCAGTGTTTGGGTGAGGGTCTCATATATATATATATATATATATATATATATATATATATATATATATATATATATATATATCCAGCGATGTTGTATGGTTTAGAAACAGTGGCCCTGGGGAAAAGACAGGAGTCAGAGTTGGCGGTAGCAGAGATGAAAATGTTGAGGTTCTCTCTGGGAGTAACGAGGATGGATAGGATCATAAATGAGTCCATCAGAGGGACAGTACATGTAAGATGTTTTGGAGACAAAGTCAGAGAGGCTAGATTGAGATGGTTTGGACATGTACAGAGGAGGGATAGTGAGTATATTGGTAGTAGGATGCTGAGGTTGGAACTACCAGGCAGAAGGCCCAGAGCAAGACCAAAGAGAAGATTTATGGATGTGGTGAAGGCGGACATGAAGGTCGTTGGAGTAAGAGTTGAAGATGCAGAGGATAGGAAGAGATGGAGGCAGATCATTTGCTGTGGCGAACCCTGAAGGGAACAGCCGAAAGGAAAAGAAGAGAAGATATATATATCTACTTACGAAAACCTCTGAATACGAAAAAAATCCAGGTTATGAAAAATATTTTCCAAAGTTTTCGCCCTCTGTATACGAAACAACCAATTCTTACGAAAAGCACCAAACGCGCCATTGAAAAATTCAAACGTACCATTCAAAAATTCAAACAATGCAAGTTGCTCTCTCATTGGCTGTCTCCCAACATCCCGCCCTGCTGGCCTCCCATTGGCCTCCCATTGGCCAGGAGGGAGCTGAATCTTCATAGTACTGTACCCATAAGCTTGTTTGTCACACGTGTAAAGGAGAGCTGTACTGTTGGTTTGTGAGTTTCGTGAGTTTTCAGAGTTTTGAGAGTACTGTACTCATTGCAGCTTATTTGAGGAGATCCGGATGAGCCGCGCCCCATCTCAAAAGCTCCGCATTCGACCACGAAGCATTTTTGTGCACGTAAGTGGGCGGTGCCACAAGACCTCCGATCTCGTAAGGAAACAAGTTAATATTGAATTTGGACTTCTGATCTCTCGAGGAAGCAAGTTAATATTGAATCAGTACCTCAGATCTTTCAAACAGGTACAGTAATTCCGCTTTAAATACAAGACCTGTCTCAAAAGCTCCGTCGGCTGCGCGCTGCGTGTGGGCAGAGCCCGCATGCGGCAGAGCACGCACGAGACAGAGAGAGAGGGAGAGAGGGAGAGTTTTGCGTGTGTGTGTGTGTGTGTGTGTGTGTGTGTGTGTGTGAGAGAGTGAGAGAGAGAGAGAGAGAGAGAGATGGAGAGACAGTGTTGTGTGTATGTGCTTTAATAAAAAATGTTTAATAATGGTTTAATTATTTAATTAGTAAATACGTTAATAAAATGGTTTAATAAATAATTTTCTTTTACTTTTAGCACACATTTCGTTCATATTTCATACAAAATTGGTGTACTTTTATCATTTTTAAAGGGTTGATGGGGTAGTCTTAGGAGCCTTGGAAACAATCACGCGTTTTACATGTAAAATGTGCCTCTACTTACGAAAACTCCAGGTTCCGAAAACGGCTCTGGAACAGATTAATTTCGTAAACAGAGGGCCGATTGTATATATGTGTGTGTGTGTGTGTGTGTGTGTGTGTGTGTGTGTGTATATATATATATATATATATAGCTCTGAAGCCACATGAATTGAAGTTCAAAGTCGTGAGGGATCCCTGTGTGTGTGTGTGTGTGTGTGTGTGTGTATATTTATATATATATATATATATATATATATATATATATATACACACATATATATGTATGAATGAGAGAGAGAGATTTCCTTTCGGCTTTTTCCCTTTTTCCGGGGTCGTCACAGTGAATCATCTGATTCGCATGTTTGATTTGGCACAGGTTTTTATGCCGGATGCCCTTCCTGACACAACCCTTTAGCATGGGACAGAAACACACTGACGGCTATGCAGCTACTCTTTACAAAGGTCAGCAATGGTTCTTTTACATGAACTTCACATAATGGACAGTGAGAGACATTGCTGACCTTTGATCCCCCAGTTAGCTGCACGGGGAGAATGACATCATACTATATTCACATATGTTATATTTAACCACAGTGGGTCCAGTGGTGTATTGGTTCGGGTACCAGGATTATGTGCGAGAGGTTGTGGGTTTGGATCCGAGTTAATATAACATGACCTTTTTGGCTGAGAGCATATAGCCAATTTTCTGTGCATGACTTCCACGCTCTTACTGTGACAGTAATAACCTTTAACTTAAAATGACTTTCATAACAGTTCCAGGCCTCGAATCAGAGCTGCCCTTATCCGTGTAGAGGTAGAACGTTCTTGAGGACAGTACTTCGGTGTATCAGAAAACACCTACTTGTTGATTATTTTCGAAATTATCATGTACCGTATATATGGGGCCAGTAGCCCTAAGGACAATTACTCATTCACTTCCGATGTGTGTCACATATATATATTCTACCTGTGAAAAAAATAACCCTAAATTTATAGTCATACTTTCAATATTAAGCGGTAAGGTGACGCAATGGTTGAGCTCACAGCATAAAGGTCCCAGACTCCAAATTGCCCCAGGATGTTTCGATCAGCCCCAAGAGAACCTATCTGCAAATGCTTCAATAATAAAGATAAAATTAATATTCCACTTGAAAAAGCCATGGATGCTCACCAATAACAATAGTATTAGCACGATTAGTCATAATATATCACTATTTATACAGTCCATCTTTCTGTGCAGAGAAAACAAATGTGTATATATAGTCTGCAGTCAAATATATATATGAATAAATTGAAGGACAAATATGATGGAGAATCAAATGTTTAAAGAAAGGTATAAGTGAAGAAATAAATCTGATAAGCTCATCAAACAAGCTGTGATATAAATGAAAATAATGTTGTTTATTATGTCTACGAGCTATAGTGGAACCATGGTTATTGTCCTGGGCTGCTGATGAGAAGGGTCACGGGTTCAGGCCCCAGTACTACGGCTAAGGCTTGTTTTGTTGATATACTGTATTAATCTCATAAGGGAAATTATTTCCACCGCATTTAACCCATCCAAGGTGAGCGTGCACAAACACACACACACACACACACACACACACACACACACACACACACATAGCAGTGGGCTGCCACACACTTTTGTGCACCTGGAGAGCAGTTGGTAATTAGGTACCTTCTTCAAGGGCACTTCAGTCATTTGTGTAAAGGAAGGGAAGGTGCGGCTCACGCTCCCCACTGCCTCACATTTTTTCTGCCAGTTCCGGAATCAAACCAATAACCTTTCAGTCTCAATGCCACTTCTCTAACATTTAGGCTCCTGCTGCCCCTTGTCACCACTGATGGTGTGTTGAGCGAGGCCCTTCACCCTCAAGTGCTCTGGTCTATAAATAATACTGGCAAAATGCAGGACAGGGATCCCTCGCGACTTTGTGCTTATGTTTCTGCGGCTTCAGTGCATCGCGGGTTTTTCAAAAATATTCATAAAAAATTTAAAACGATAAGGAAATTAAGGAAAAATATTCAAAAAGTTAATGAAAATGCAGCAAAACAAGACCAATTATGAAAAAACCCAAGCAAACAAAAACAAAACAACAACAACAAAAAAAAAAACAACCCCCCCCCAACAAAACTACTTACATTTTTATGAGGTGCGCATCTGTATGTGTGTGTATTTATATGTTATTTGCATAATATGCGTTATATCTGAATGTTTAATTGTTATTATAAGCATTTATAGTGTGGAATATGTATTTATTGATATTATATACACATATACATGTACATATACGTCAGTCAGGGGGGTCGATCCTACTTCGCGGAAATTGGTGGTCGCAGGGGTCTCGGTCCGCATTAACCGCAGAAATGAGGGATCCCAGTAAATGGAAATGTCCCGTAATACTGTGAAGATATCAGCATTCTAGTGAGCAAAAATAACTTGCTGAAATTTCAGCAAATGTGCAATAAGTGATAGTTGATTTGTGATTTTCTCAGTTATGCATTATTTGAAATTAATTTGAATGATGGTCTCCAGTCGATTCATTGTTCCTGCGTGTTTTTTATTTTTTATTTTTTTATTGTTTTTTTTGTTTTGTTTTGTTTTGTTTTTTGTTTTTTTTTTGCATATTGCACATCAAGCAGTTCTTCAGTGTTTAACTGCAAGAGGTTTATAAACTTATTTAGTTTCCCCTCACTCATTTGTCAAACTTCTTAACCTTGCTAGCATAATGGAGTGGGGATGGAGCCAATCGCAGCCAACAATGGGCAGAGGTCATCCTAAACATCTTGCCAGACCATTACTGGGTAACACACACACAGCCATATACACACAGATCCACACCTAGTGCTCTAGAAGGAAGTGCAAGAGCCAGACAGACACCTGCAGCTTATAAAAAGATGTGGCCCATACGTGTGCTTTTTAAATGGTGCGGCTTATATTCAGGTGCGTTCAATAGTCTGGAAATTACATGATCTGTCAACCTACCTGTCTATATTATGCTTTGTCAGGACAAATTCCTTCAGTTTCACACTCACTGCTTCATCTGAGATTCGTTTGTGTGTACTATTTGGAATACAAATGGGGAAAAAATGCCTTTGTATGTCCTGCAATCCTGTTCTTGAATACTGTCTAGAAGCATTGTGAAAAGAAGTAAAGCTCTGGATAAAGCTGAGATCGCTGGTTCCTTTGTTTAGTTTGTTGTAGCCAAGAAAGTTACTTTGCTTTGCTAGTCTACTAGTACGTAAATTAAGTGCCGCCCCGAGCATGCAATATGTAAATCAACCGATTTTCCTTCTGATTAGAACATTATTGACTTATCACTTAAATACCTTGAAGGACATACCGTATCATCTTCTTTTCCTTTCGACTTTTTCCCTTTTTCAGGGGTTGCCACAGTGAATCATCTGGTTCGCATGTTTGATTTGACATAGGTTTTTATGTCGGACACAATCTTCCTGACACAAGCCTTAGCAAGGGGCAGAAACACGCTCACGGCTTTTCAGCTAATCTTGATGAAAGTCAGCAATGGTTCTTTTACTTGAACCTCTCACCATAGACAGTGAGAGACATGGCCAGCCTTTGATAACCCAGTTAGCTGCACTGGGGTGACAGTGACAACCTTGTCGAGAGTGGGACTCGAACCCCCAGCCTTAGGATCAGCGATCCAGCACCCTTTACATCCAGTCCACCACTGCCTGAAGTGTATCTGCCCACACGTGGCAATAATAGCAGTTGGAACAAGGCTACTAGACCTGAGACTTGCTGGAATCAGGCTCTTCAAGGCACGTTCTCCACTCTGTGTTTTTCTTCACTGTATTCAACTTTCATGTTTACAGATATTAGAGGATGACCTGACTTTGGAGCCGTGTTTTTTTTATGCAACATGTTGAATCAGTACACCCTGTTCAGGATTTTGGGTTTTCTTAGCAACAGCTGTAGGATTTTGTCGTCTTTGTTTGGAGTTTGAATCTGTGCGTGCAGTTATTCTGTTTGTGCGAGACATGCCCAAGACAGGTGGTAAATGAGGAGCTGGCAGATGGCAGCCGGCCTATTAGACAGCATAATATTGAACATTTTTACATTATTAGGCCCATGATAGTGAGGATGACTCGAGCTATCTTTCGTGGATTGGGATTTCAGGTAGAGGTTTTCGGCCTAGTAATGGGATCCACGCAAAGTTAACATGTATATAACAGATTGAAAGGGCAGCATTTTGGGTTTCAGAGGGGTTTAAATGGTGGAGCATGTTATAAACATTGCAAGTTGGCATCGGGCATCAAGCTTATTGTGATTGTGGGGAAGTGAGCTTATAAGGAAAAGATACCACACATTCATTTTCTGAATCATTTAATCCTAATTAGGGTCACGGAGACGCTGTCGACCGTCTCGGCTGACAATGGGCGAGGGAGGGGTACCTCCTGGACAGCTCGCCAGGCCATCGCAGGGCCAGACACTCACATAACCATCCACACTCCCATTCACACCTAGAGGTAATTTGGAACAGCCAGTTAACTAACTGTGCATGTTTTTGGACTGTGGGAGGAAATCGGAGTCCCCGGAGGAAACCCACAGAAACTCCATGCAAAGTCCACATAAGAACACCTGAGCTGGGAATCGAACCCAGGACCTTCTTGCTGTGAGGCAGACATGCTAACCACTATTCCACTGTAGACCAGACACTTTTATTTATTTGTTTTTGTCATAAATCTATAAAGTTGGCAGTAGTGACCTGGTGGCAAAGGTGCTGGATCACTGATCCCAAAGTTGAGGGTTCAAGCCCCACTCTCAACTGGTTGTCACTGCTGTCCTCCCCAGTGCAGCTAACTGGGTTATCAAAGGGAAGCCATGTCTCTCACTGTCTATGCTGAGAGGTAAATGTCAAAAAAAAAACACTGCTGACTTTTGTCAACATGTTTCCGTCCTGCAATTGCCGAGTGAGCTTTCCAGGGTGTACTCTGTCCTCACCCAGAGTCGATTGGGATGGGCACCAACCTCCCCATGACCCTAATTAGGACTAAGCGGTTCCAAAAAATATATGGTCTCTGGGTGGCGGTATGGGTAAGTAGGTAGGTAGGTAGGTGGGCGGAGTCATTAGGCATAAGGGTGGGCTGAAAATTTTCATAGGCTGAATAAGAAGGAGTAATTCCATAGCAACGGACTTTGACCACTCCTTATAACAAGAGGATCCAAGCCATGCAGCACCGATGGATTTGTGGTCGGCATAGGTAAGTAGGTAGGTGCCGTCTCATAGCTACCAACCCGACAAGCTGCTACATATGAAAAAAAAAAAATCCTTCCTGTTTTTTTTTAAACAAGTGCTTACTATGAAGCTCAAAGAACTAAGGCAACGCGGGCGCGCTCTTCCAAACACTTCAGCATTCAAACACCAAAAATGTCACCTGCAGCACATGCAAGATGAAATGTACCTCATGCATTGGGCTAATCAGCCACTGACATCACAGACAGCTTGAAATCTGAAGCTCGGACGAGGACATTCGTCAAACTATGACGAGTCATAACGTTATCATCAATGTGCCGCGACAAATAGAAGGTAATGAGTCCTGCCGCTTCATTTTCTTCTTCCTTTTCACACAGTGTATTACAAAAAATATGACAATATGTATAACTTCACATCTGTCAGCGCTGCCTTTCCCGTCTCAACAAAATGAACGAAAAACGCACATCCCTACCACCCTCCTCTACCGTCACACCATAATCTTATGTTGCACATGCAATAATCTCTGTCATTTGTGGGCCTTGCTGCATTCTGGGAGGTCTTGAATGGGTGTGTAGTTTGTTACCACGGCTCTATATGTGCACTGAAATGTGACGTGTACAGACCAATCACTCACTCACTCACTCATTCGGCGAAACGCTTAATCCCACGACTGTATTTGGTTTCCGGCCAGGCTGAAGCCGATTTCACCTTGTATTGGAAAAATGCAGGGTACGCCCTGAACGGCTTGACATATCATCACACAAAAGCCTTCACACTCATATCTACAGGCGATTTGCACCAGACTGTTATAATGACATTCGTGTCTTTGGGAGGAAACCAGAGTACTCGGATGAAACCCAAACACAGGGAGGACATTCGGTCTCCACACAGAAACTAACGAATCACTACGCCAGCCCATGCTGAATACATATAGAGTAGTGTGATTATTATTATTATTATTATTATTATTATTATTATTATTATTATTATTATTATAGGATTAAATTATTGATTTATTCATTTACACATTTAGACGCTGATATCCAGAGGGACTTACAATTAGCATTTATTTTTTTAATACAATTGAGTAATTTAAGGTTAAGGGCCTTGCTCAAGGGCCCCACTATCACCACTGCTGGCCATTGACCTTCGTATAAAAATCAGTAAAAAAAAAATTGAGATATTTTATAATCCACTTGCAACTAATTAGGGTTGTAGGGAGAGCGGCACTGGAGTCCACCCTGGACAGCTCGTCAGGCCATGGCAGAAGGTTAAATTAAGTACAGTATGTTTTATTTTTAATCGTTAAGATGGTATTATTTTCTTTACTTTCCACCTCCGGAAGTAATTATCACCCGATTTGTGTATCTGCTTGAATTATAGTGGATTTCATCCAAACCTTGATAAGTCCAAACCCAAAAAGTCTCGAAATTAAAGCTTGGGATGAATTTGCTCTGTAAGTGAAAAGTTCAGAAATAATAATAATAATTTAAAAAAAGCTGGAAGGCACCAATAAATAGCTAAAGTACTGCATAATAAGCCTAATATTTAAATAGTCAGATTAGGTTCATAAAATAAATCTGTTCTAAGGCGGTCGGTGAAATTATTTCATTCTTCAATGGGTTCCTGGCTTCAAACCATTTAAAATGCTCCAGCGTAGCATGTAGCATATACAACGGGATTTATATTCTCTCTCTCTCTCTCTCTCTCTCTCTCTCTCTCTCTCTCTCTCTCTCTCGCGCTCTCTCTCTCTCTCTCTCTCTCTCTCTCAAACTCACTCTCTCTATTTCTCTCTCTCTCTCTCTCTCTCTCTCTCTCTCTCGCTCTCTCTCTCTCTCTCTCTTGCGCTCTCTCTCTCAAACTCACTCTCTCTATTTCTCTCTCTCTCTCTCTCTCTCGCGCTCTCTCTCTCTCGTTCTCGTCTCTCTTGCTTGTTTCTGGTTCTCTTGCACTCCGTCTGTCTTTCTCGCTGCTCGTGAGTCAAATCCATTACTCTGATGAGAGTCAAACACAAAAGACGAGCAACATCAAGCGAACGAGGGAAGGCGGGGGGAACACTTCATGTGTTTATGCCTCTTTCACGATGATTGATAGCCTGCATTGTTGGTTGGCTTTTATTCACGCCGTGCGTAATTGCTTTTTGATATTCACTACAAATGAGAAATTACTCTGTCCCATTACCGCAGGACAATAAACAACAGGGTGGCCATCTCTCTCTCTCTCTCTCTCTCTCTCTCTCTCTCTCTCTCTCTGTGTGTGTGTGTCTGTCTGTTTGTCTCCCTCTCACACTCTCTCACTCTTTATCCACTCTCTCTCTCTGCGTGTCTGTCTGTCTGTCTGTCTCCCTCTCACACTCTCTCACTCTTTGTCCTCTCTCTCTCTCTCTCTCTCTCTCTCTCTCTCTCTGTGCGTGTCTGTCTCTCTCCCTCTCTATTTTTCCTCTCTCTCTCTCTCTCTCTCGCTCTCTCTCTCTCTCTCTCTCTCTCTGCGTATCTGTCTGTCTCCCTCTCACACTCCCTCTTACTTTCTCCTTCTCTCTCTCACTTTCCCCCCTCTCTCTCTCTCTCTCTCTCTCTCTCTCTCTCTCTCTCTCTCTCTCTCTCTCTCACACACACACACACACACACACACACACACACACACACACACACACACACACAAACACTTTTTTTTTATTTTGGCCATCCCTGTTAGAAACGTCTGTGGTGCTTTAACAGTTATTTGTCCTGTCTCGTGTCTCGTCACACTTCTACTCGAACAGGCGAGGTGCACTGCGTCGGCGTGCCGATAATAAATGTTAGAGGATGAGACACCTTGTCAGCATTTTCTTGCCTGTTAATTACATACTGAGCCACATCGTGATGGACTTTTCGGGAAACTCGGTGTGGCATTCGCATCATTACTCAAATGACAGCGGAAAGCATTTTGGACTGAAGCGGCGCTAACAAGCCGCACCACTGTGAAGTCGGGGCTTCTCTGGTTCGACTTGTTTGGTACAAAGGGAATTAAGTACATATCTACACTGAGCTTATTCATAATGAGATGCCTCGCCACTCCGCTTACACGTTCCTGTTTGCACCACTTAGATCTGGTAATTGTAGAGATGTTAGAATTGTCAATTCTCGCCGTGACGCTTCCGGAAATGTAGCTGCAGCACTTGACTTCACTATTGCTCTGATGGAAAAATACGTAGAAGACCCGACCTCAGTTTGCAAACAAGCAAGATTGGTCGGTTATACCACCGAGACCCTGAGTAGACTTCTACTAAAGATGATACATCACCTATAAATGAGTATCATCGGGCCACAATTTCTTTTTTATTTTTATTTTTCCTTTTTTCCTCCACGTTGAGCTTCACATCTGAATATTAGGTTGCAATCACTGATAAATTGTAAAAAGCTCCGGATTTACAGGTTTTTGTAATGGGGCAGCCATGGCATGATGCTGAGAGAAGTGGCTTTTAGACCAGGTCTCTGGCTTGATTAGGAATCCATCAGGAGAAACGTGTGGCAGCGGGGGGCTGAGCTGGAGCTGCACCTTCCCTTCATCAGCTTTTGTGACTGAAGTGTCCTTGAGCAAGGTATCCATTCCCAGCTGCTTTTTGGGCACAATGTGTGGCAGCCCACTGCTCCGAGCACGTGTGCGCTTCACATGCATTACCGTGGATGGTTAAATGCAGAGCCAAAATGTTCTCGTGGGATTATTGCAGTATCTCAATAATAATACAGATGATTTCCCTTTATATTTACGTATAGATTGTGTTTGATTATTAATCAGAAGGTCTGGGGTTCTGATAGCCCTACTATCACCGGGTTGTCACGCCTCCCCCCCCTCCAGTGCACCTAACTGGGTTATCAAAGGCCGGCCATGTGTCTCACTGTCTATGGTGTGACGTTCATGCAAAATAACCATTGCTGACTTTCACCAAGAGGAGCTGCATCGCCGTCAATGTGTTTCTGCCCCATGATGGTCTGGTTAAGAAAGTGAATCATTCATTCATTTTCTCAACCGCTTATCGTAATTAGGGTCGTGAGTAGGCTGGCAGCCATCGAAGCCAACTCGAGGGTACACCATGGACAGCTCGTCAGGCTATCACAGGGGCACACTCACACAAACATTCATACTCCCATTCACATCTAGGGGAGATTTGGAACAGCCAGTTTACCTATTGTGCATGTTTTTGGACTGCGGGAGGAAACTGGAGTACCCGGAGGAAATCCACGCAAACACGGGGAGATCATTCAAACTCCACACCCAGAAACACCCACGATGGAAATCTGAACCCAGGTCCTTCTTGCTGAGAAGCGGCTGTGCTAACCACTATGACATTGTGCTGCATGAAAGTTAGTCAATAACATGAAATTTTCACATGAACTAACTGGACCATGTCATGTTTGATGAGGTTGACATTTTTTGAGTCGCTAGCATTCTCCAGCTCTAAACTGGAACACTCTGAAAAGTGAAGAAGACAAATTTGTTTATATAATATAGTGAAAGTAGGGTGTAGGACATATTTTAGGAAGCGGCAGGCCGCACATTTGGTACCTGGGCCTTCAATGGTCTCTTACTGGACTTAATCTGCCTTTTAATCCCACCATGTGACATGTGGCGGGGGGGGGGGGGTCACGTATTTAGAATAAACACCATTAATACTAAAGCAACAAACCCAGTTAACTCTTTATCTTAAAACATGTCATCGATACACTTCTGCTAGTTACCCTGGATATGCTGTGGATATTATGTAACATCCACCAACAATTCTGGTGAATTGCCAACCTCTCCTTACAATGTCTAGTTTTTCTGGAAAAGTCTGCCTTCATAATGGATTTTTAAGGATGTCTAACACCACATCCATTGTGGGCATTAAAAAGTCAAACTCAGATGTATCATGTGCAGATCGCCACAAACTACTCGGCTTATCAAACTTGGCTTGTCGAGCACTTTTAGTCTGATCAGCCAATCAGATGATGGAAAAAGCTGACGTTATTGTGGGCCAGTGATTTGAATCTGAAATCTGATCGGTTAAGCAAACAGCCCCATTGCCAATATATTTGAAGTGACATCACCAGCAGTGCTGATTCTGAAGGCTGAAATCTGATTGGATTAAATATATATTATATTTAAAAAAATAATAATAAATAATAATAATAATAATAATAATAATAATAATAATGTGTGTGTGTGTGTGTGTGTGTGTGTGTGTGTGTGTGTGTGCGTGCGTGCATGTTTTGACCATGTCTTCTTAGCAGAGTTATAATCTTACAAATGTTTCTGCAAGGTTAAAAGCCTGAGCCAAAAAATAAAGTTGCAATGAGCACACTCAAAAAACTCAGGAAACAACAGTAACTCTGTCCTTTACACGAAAAGCATCATGAGTATTATGGAGATGCAACTACATAATGGCCAATGGTAGGGAACTGCGTCACGGGTATTATGGAGATGCAGCTCCCTCCTAGCCAATGGGGGGCCAGTGGGGCGGGATGTTGGGAGATAGCCAATGGAAGAGCAACTCGCACATTGTTTGAATTTTTGAGATGGCGCGTTTCGTAATGTGAATTTGTTTCGTATCCAGAGACGGAAATTTTAGGTAAATGCATTTCGTAACCTAGATTTTTCGTTTGTTGTATCTTTCATAAGGTGAAGTACCACTGTATACAGTAACTAACTCAAAGGTGGGTTTCCGAACTCATTTAAAGTTGTAGTACCGTAATTTCCGGATTATTGGGCGCACCTGAATATAAGCCACAGCAACTAAATTCATAAAGAAAAAAATAATTTGTACACACAGTAGGCCCTCATTATTGGTTTGGTTCCGGTCCCTCCTGCGAATGAAGATAATCCGCAAGTTCTGTACCCGGAAGTAAAACCCCTTGTATCATATTACGTGCACGGATGATCAACCGGAAGTAAAATACTATGTATCTATTACATGCGCTAAAATATGCTTCCTAAACACATTCTATAGACATTAATCTCTTTATTAATATATTTCTCATTAATACAGTATTAATGTAGTAAAATGTAGTAATGATTCAGAAAAACTTTTTAATTTTTACTGTTATATTTATTGATGATAAAATATAAACATTGCACAGCATATACTTTTGTAAAGCACTAGTATTAAAGTATTTTTCAATTATTATTCCAGTACAGTATCCTGGGCAGTGGTAGTCTAGTGGATAGGGCTCAGGATCGTTGATCCTAAGGTTGGGGGTTCAAGTCCCCAAAAGGTTATCACTGTCTCCCCAGTGCAGCTAACTGGGTTATCAAAGGCGGGCCATGTCTCTCACTGTCTATGGTGAGTGGCATGTAAAAAACCATTGCTGACTTTCGTAAAGAGTAGCTGCAAAGCCATCAGCAAGTTTCTGTCCCTTGTTAAAGGGTTGTGACAGGAAGGGCATCCGACCTAAAAACCTATGCCAAATCAAATGTGTGAATCAGATGATGTGCTGTGGCAACTCCCGAGAAAAGGGAAGAAGCTGAAAGGAAGAAAGAAAGAAATTCCAGTACAGTACCTAAGTTAATGTTTAGAATGTTTGTGTGTGAGATTTTATGTTCTGTAGCATATTCAACAAACGATACCAAAAGGATTAACTTACTTCATGTCCTTTTACATTGAATGTGACAAATTTGTGAGTGTTGTTATTTGTTGTTATTATTATGTTGTTATTCTTATTATTATTAGTGTTGTTATAATTTTGTTGAAAGAGATGTGTTCAGGGTGTTTCCTTAGGCCTTTTTGTTTTGGAAAAAACTAGTGACATTTTATGTGTGTGTGTGTGTGTGTGTGTGTGTATGTATATGTGTATATATATATATATATATATATATATAAAATTTGTGTGTTAAAGGGTTAATATAAAAAGGGTTTTTAATCCCCTCAAAGCAAACAAATCAGATTGCGCTGCTCCGATGTGCTATGTACTGCTGTATATTTTCCTGAAATCAGGGTAATGCCTCAAATCACAACTGTGGACAAAAAGGTCACATTCATTGTCTTTAAAGTTCTAGACATTTAAGAAATTGGCATCCAAGTACTTGACGTTTTACATTCCTTCCTGGCTGTGGTGTCCTTCAGCAGGATATGCACCTTATCACACACACACACACACACACACACACACACACACACACACACACACACACATATATATATATATATATATATATATATATATATATATATATATATATATCCCCCAGAGGAAAAAGAAAATAGGTATTAGATCGTGTAGCTTGCAGCCGGAGAGGCGATCCAGTAGTTATGCTGCATCTCAGTGATGGTTTCAGAATCAAGGTACTTTTTTTTTTTTTTTACAATAAGTTGCATTGCGTTCCAATTAAAATTATTACAAATAGTTTGTTGCTGATCCTCTGGTTGGAATTTCCGAGCTTTTTTATCCACATCATACTTTCTCTCATACTTGTCATTGTGCTACTCAAATTTTGACAAAACTCACCTATGTATTACACTTCTGACTATGTTTATATTCTTGTAAACATTTAATGTGCAGTTGAACTATATGAGAGAGAGAGAGAGAGAGAGAGAGAGAGAGAGAGAGAGAGAGAGCACATATATGTGACTCTTTAAATGTGAAACCTGACTTGCTGTACTGCATATGTCAGATCCTCCTCCGTAATAGGTCTGGTTGTGTCCCAGTTGCCCTTGGAGAGCTGTATGCATCCGTGTTTTGTGTTCTCTGTGTCGTTCTACCTCCCACGCGGATGAGAACTCAAATCTGAAGTCATGTTAGTTGGGCAAGAACTTCACACTGGCACACCCACATCACACCGCTATATTTACCCATTGTCCCCTACTGCTTCTTCTTCTCCTCCTCCTCCTCCTCCTCCCCCCCCTGCTCCTCCTCCTCCTCATCCTCCTCCTAGCATGGCCAGCTGTCAAAGCAAGAACAAACTTCAAGGAAATTGCATGCAGTCTTGGTTTTATTCAGAGCACTTACACAGTCGTTAGTGTGGAATAAGTGTTTAATTCGTTCAGAGCAGGTTATGGTGAAAACAAATAATGAACATCTATATGGTTATTTATTTAAATGTGTAAGAAATGTGTTTTGGTGATACAATATACAGATGCTCCCCAGTTTACGAATGAGTTAGATTCCAGACGAACGTTACAGGACATTCTTTAGATGGGAACATGTGTTTAAACCTTGTATAAGTAATACGAGTTTGTACTGTATACAATCTCCCTCTCTCTCTCTCTCTCTCTCTCTCTCTCTCTCTCCATAATCTTCACATTATCAATATCATTATGTCCTGTGTTTAAACTCCTGGTTCCTCTCAAGCACAGGACAGCGAATCTGATCAGATTTACAGAGTTTTAGTCTTATTCAGTTCATTATAATACCGGAGTCAATTTGTTTCTTCTTTGAAAGTTTTTGCCGTGTTCAGAAATGTATCATTCTACTTCTCTTCCAGGACCTCTGGTGTAAAGCATGTGTCAGCCACGCCCCTCTGCCAGAGCCTAGTATTAAATGTACCTCAGGATAATGTTTAATCATATTTCATGCTTATATTTGTGTTATATCTTTCTATAGATTTTATTCCATTTCTATTACTACTTGTTCTTCAATTTCATTTCACTTTCACTTTCGACCTCAGACAGCCCTGTTCGTATCTCTTGATGTTAGTAAAACGAATGTTCGTAAGTTGAGGAGCGTCTGTATAACGTGCAGTGATTTACGTATTTGTTTATCCCGGAATTTATTCAGTCGGATTACGCACTTGCTCAGTCCCCTATTTGGAGGCTCACTGTTCACATTATACAACTGATATATGTGCACTTTTGGAGGCTCAATATTTTTTCATCAACATTTAACACCTTGTAAAAAGGTCGAACTGTTTTGTTTGTTTGTTTGTTTTGTCAATTGTGAAATAGAAAACTAAAAATAAATAGCATCTAGAGAGCATAAACCTCCAAAAAGCTCAGTATCAACCCCTTTTACACACACACACACACACACACACACACACACACACACACACACACACACACACACACACACATACATCAACCAAATTGTCCAAAATCATCCAATCTCACGATGTTAAAGAAACCTTTAAAAAATTCCCAGATTCACAATTTGATCAGGATCATCTCCAAAACCTCATCTTGTGGCAGTAATGCTTGGTGCTAAAGGTGCTGGATCACTGATCCTAAGCTTGGAGGTTCAAGCCCCACCGTCCACGGATTGTCACTGCTGCCCCCCCCCCCCCCCTTCCCCAGTGCACTAACTGATTTATCATATCGTATTATAAAGCCGGCCATATCTCTCACTGTCTATGGTTTGAGGAATGTAACAGAACCATTGCTGACTTTCGTCAAGAGTAGCAGCAGAGCTGTCAGTGTCTTTCTGCCCTGTGATGGCCTGGCAAGCTGTCCAGGAGGGATTCTGTCCTTGCTAAGAGAGCACGCATACATGCAAAGGCCAGTGATTCCAGAAGTATGTTAACACACCAGTAACCAGTAAAACCTCATCTCTGATAGAAATTTCATGAAAATCTACATAGTATTTTAAATGTAATAAGAAATACGGGACCCACTGTAATCCTGCACGTGCAAATAATCTTCCCATCCCACAATGTTAAAGAATCCTTTCAACAATCCTTTCATCAATTTTTTTGGTTGCTGGATCAAAAATTTTGTTACAAAATAACATTTTGGGTTTGGGCCTTATGGAGGTAGTTGTAATAATCATGACTTGAGAGTCGATAAACATTCCTGACACACACACACACACACACACACACACACACACACACATACACACACACACACACACGTCACTAAAGTGCTGCTATCATTCTCTTGTCATTTTTTGGAATTTACCTGACAGTAATGCTGGCTTCGTGTGTAAAGACATTGCAGAACGAGGAAGGTGGTTTTCTAACCTTGCTTACTGAGAATTGCATCATAAACCAACTAAGTTTAATCAAGTTTGTGTGTTTGATTGATGTTTATGCAGTTTGGTGAATTAATTCTTAATATTTTACACCCACTATATAAAATAAATAATAACACTTTAACCAGCTAGGGTTCTGAGAAGACTGGGGCCTATCTCAGCCGACGCTATGTGAAGGGAGGTTACAGTGCTATCAGCACGCTAGTCAGCGAAC
>CM045746.1:21889465-21906965 GCA_024760905.1 Plotosus lineatus
ATGAAGTACTGAAGTTCCCTTGAGCAAAGCATCTAGCGCCCAACTGCTCTCCGGGACAGCCTTCACATAATTATCGTACAATGTCTGAGAAAGTGAAAGCACCACCTTCTGGAGAAAGACAATTCACCCATGTATATGTTCACATTCAGCTCGAAGACATTTGTCCTGATTCAAATGAGATTTACTCACTTAATAATAATGTCTTACAAATAGTGTGATTTTTAATTTTTTTTTTTTTTTTTTTTTTTTTTGTAATAGGATGTGGGCGCGGCGGGTTACCAAATTTTGATCTTTTATAATGTCAAAAATACAGAAAATGACTATTAGTCACATACACACACATTCTCACTGCTGTTCCAAATGTGAGATGCTTAACAATGGTCCGAATCTCAACACAAACGAGGCACAGTGCTTGTGATAGTCAAAGCGCCACCTACAGGCAAAATGCAGTACATGATTTAGGTATCGATGTCCTACGTGTATTTATTTTTAGCTGCTGTATCTCAAAATTTCTCAGGAAAGTTTATAAACCTTGATATTAATATTTGGTAAATCTTATATTTCTATACTTTATATATTAAATGTTTTAAACCTGACACCTGACACAGACCTTGAAATCCCAATTCTTCTCCATTCAGGTGAACAGCAGGCTACGGTTTTGCATTGTTTTGCTGTGACATGATTGGCTGGTGAGAATATTGCATTAATAGCAGGGGAGCAGGTGAAGATCTAGTATGCGTTTTTAGTTTGCTTTGGGCTTTATCTGTGAGGATTTTTTTTTTTTTTTTGGTAGTTTCTTTGTTAAAGTCCCATCCATTTGTATTTTTTAAACATTCAATGACAGCATTTATATTCATCGCAGCTTTCACCATGTGAGTGAGGAGCTTTTCAACTATGCCATTGTTCTCATGACATTTATACCCATAGATCCAAATGTCTACAGCCACAGCTGACCAACTCAGACACCTTAATCAGGCGAGTCAATGTGTGAGGCTAATGTCCTCATCACTCTTCACGCCAAAGCTCTCGTTGTTAGCCACTGAATTTGCACCGACCGGACGTTGGGTCTTAATAAAAGCTCATCTGAAAGTTTTGTGATGTGTGTCAGTGTTCAGCCTGTGTTCATCTTCTCAGTTACAGTTACGGCTTTGTAGATTGACTAGACAAGCGAGGGATTGATTCAGCTTTGTGACTAGATGGGTCGCTAATCATTGGCCGGATTTTTATACAATAAGTGTGACGGTTTAGTGATGTATTTATTTTACAGTTCCCAGTTTAACAAATCAGAGATAAATATATAATGTATAAATTTTAGTAGTACATAATACATGTAACCCATGTAATATATGGTGATGAATGGATGAATGGGTGTGTTTCTGTTTTGGGCTGACAGTATGTGATGGGGTTTTCTGCTATTGAAACCTCTCTTTCTCGTGGGTGAGAATTTTGTGAGAGACTTTTCAACTGTTTATGGTTATAAATTATAAAATGTGAATTAAAAGCACAAATACTGAATGTGATTTCTAAAATATTATATTATATATATATATATATATATATATATATATATATATATATATATATATAATGTGTGGGGGGGTGATCTAGTGGTATAGGGCACTGGATCGTTGATCCTAAGGTTGGGGGTTCGAGTCCCACTCTCCACAAGGTTGTCACTGTGGCGACTCCCGAGTAAAAGGGAAAAAGCCGAAAGGAAGACAGACAGACATATACATATACACACACACACTCTCTGGCTTCACATGTCCTTCAGCTCAGGGACCGGGGAGCCCACTTCCTTATTTCTTGTCCTTCATTCTTTCTCATCTTTCGGTTTCATTTTTCTTTTATCTCTCTACATCTGCAAGCATCACTCCATTTCTATATTGCTCTTGAATCTAAAATAAATATATAAATATTTATTTTTCATGTGTGTCTTTTATGTAGACTTTCTTTAGTCTCTGCTTCCTCGTCACACCTTTCTAGTTTCCTTTACAAGCCAAAAAGTCTCAAAGGTACTGAAGTACCAGATAGTCTGTGTCATTTACAGTATATTTACATTTACAGCAGTTAACAGAGGCTCTTATCCAGAACAACCTACAGAAGTACTCTAAAGTCACTATCAGTTAATATATGGTACTGGTTTGTTTGAACACATACTAAGTGTATTGTGAGTCAAACTCAGTTGGTAGGTAGTGTTTACATTTTTATTTATTTTTTTTTGTATACAACATCGTGCTTCATCTAAATACTGATGAGAACAAAGGTATGTTTTCAGCCATCATTTGAAGATACCCAGTGACTCAGCTGTATGAACATCCAGAGGCAGTTTATTCCACCACCTTGTTGCCAGAATAGAGAAGAGTTCAGATCTTCCCTCGTTCCTTGGTAGATGGATGGTTCAATCTACCCGTGCGAGAGCGTCTGAGACAACGTGGTGCAGTGTCAAGTGTGATAAGTGCTTTGAGGTCGGAAGGTGCAGGTCCATTTTGGCTTTGTAGACAAGCATTAGTGTTTTAAATCTAACGCGAGCAGCTACAGGAAGCCAGTGTAGAGATTGTAGTAGTGGTGTGGTGTGAATAAATTTGGGAAGGTTGAAAACAAGCCATGCAGTTGCATTCCGGATCAGTTGCGGAGGTCGAATAGCACTCAAAGGTAGACCTGCCAGAAGTGAATTGCAGTATTCGAGTAATGAGATGACATGGGATTGAATAAGTATCTTAGTGGCTTTAGTGGAAAGAAATGGACGAATCCTTTTGATGTTAAAGAGAAGAAATTGACATGATCTAGAAAGATTAAAGATTAATGATATAAGAAGAGAAGGACAGGCCATGGTTACTCTAAAGCTTCCTGCAGTGCCTGAATGAGAAATCACAGCACTGTCCAAGGAGGTAGCAAGATCTTTATGCGGGGATGAGTCAGCTGGGATGAATAGTAATTCAGTCTTGCTGGTATTAATCTTCAGCTGGTGAGCTGAAATTCATGAGGAAATAGTTATCAGACATGCAGAGATCCGATCAGAAATATCACTGTCTGTGCAAGGAAAAGAGAGAACAAGTTGAGTGTCATCTGCCTAGCAGTGCTTTGAGAACCAATATGAGGATATGGCATTACCAAGGGACCTAATATAAAGTGAGAATAGAAGTGGATGAAGAACTGAGCCCTGGAGAATGCCAGTGGAAAGTTGGCATAGAGAAAATGTGGATCCCCTGCATGTAATATCATATGAGTGCCCTTCCAGGTAAGAAGCAAAAACCACTGCCATGCTGCACTACAAATATCTTGGACTCCTGAGGATGGAAAAGAGAGTGTTGTGAGTGACCGTGGCACATACTGCTGAAAGGTCGAGGAGGATGAGGACTGATGACATCTTGGCTGGTCTTGCAGCATGTAGCTTCTCAGTGACAGCCAAGAGTGCAGTCTCTGTGGAATGTGCTGCTTTGAAGTCTCAAACTGTCTCCCATTTGAACACCACTGTTCGTTGCCCTTCTTGCTTATTTTCTTTTTTTTGTTTGTTGTGTTTTGTTCTATGCTTGCCCCTCTGCAGGAGTTTTACAGGAATAAGGCCATCCTATGCATCTGTTTACTTGCAGTCCTCTCCAGAGACTCTCTCACTCTCTCCTTTGTTGAACATGCATGTGTGTGTGTGTGTGTGTGTGTGTGTGTGTGTGTGTGTGTGTGTGTGTGTGTGTGTGTGTGAATCTGGCATTTATACAACTGCTTTAAATAATTTATAACAGGTCACAAGTATTTGAATCTATCAACACTGTCTCTGGTGGACTGCAAACACTATTATGCGCTAGGATTCAAAGTACAAAAAAAAAAATAATAATAATAATTCATTTTAAAAAATAATAGCTTTTACACTACAATGGTGTTTTTGGATGGGGAATGCAGTAAAAGTATAGTTTTATGTTTCAGCCATTTTGGCCAGATCTGATCACAATTTTGACTGCAACTCAATTCATTGATTTTAATAATGATTTCATTCTAATACATTGTTGTTTCTATGGTAACAACTTACAAAAGGATGTGTTTGGCACACAGTAATATAATGTATACCTAATTTTGGATGGATTTAAAAATCTTGTCAGAGATGCTTTGCAGACTGTTATGATGTAACTAGGATGTTGTAGGCATCTTGAAGTTCCACAGGATCATTGGACCACTGCCTTTAGCTGTCCAGTGTGGCACCTATAGTGTCTGCAGTGTCCTAGTTTGGATTATCAGACTACCTGGCACTGTTCACAGGGTGGCGATATGGGGCATGGCTGCTCTTTTTTTGACTGGCTTCTAGGATCTCTGTGGATGCTTCTGTTTCCCATTGAAGCATATGTTATTCAAAGCCCTACAAATACCACTGGATCTCAAGCAAGAGCGTATCTGTCTATTGCTGCTCTTTGTAGTTTAGTGTGGTGCGGTGTAGCTTTGTAAATTTTTCCCGAAGCAAAATCCATAGTGAGGCCTGTATGGTGTGCATGACCATGGTAGTGAAGGCATCTCTGGTTCAGAAGTGTGGACATGGATTGGATCTTGAATGGTTCAGAAGAAACCATCCTTTTGGACACCCTGTCTTTCCAAGCGATGCAGAGAATTCAGCAAAGGCACGACATGAAAGGCATGGGGTCTGTTTTCTAAATGAGCCTTGAGTGTTTTTCTCATTGGCATAAAGGTTACTCAGCATAAAAACCTTGTACTCCTGCACGTTGGTGTACTCCATGGGTTTTGGTCATCCTTGCGATAGTGGTAGATGTTTCCAGTCTGCTGCCAGAAGAAAGGTGTCAGAAAACTCTTTTGATGGTTTTTCATTCTTTGGATTTAATGCTGTGCTATTAACATCTTGTCTAAACCATGCAGAAATCAGATGTTTTTACATGTGTGGTAATATTTATTTATAAGTGTTCTCCACTTTTCTTAACTAATTTAAATTGTATCTAATTCCTACCAGTTAGTTGTTGCCTCTGTCTCACATACAATTCCCAACAACCAGTGAGGGGAGTAAGCAAAGCACCCACCATGACACGAAATCCTGCCACTCGAACATTTTCCAAACGTAGCACTTATCCGAACACAGAGTGAAAGTGATTGAGCTCGCAGACATTCATGATGTCTGGTGATTGCTGTGAGCGACAGAGCGGTGACAATATGCCATTGCCATCCCTCCTGCAATAGCTTGACGCCTGGTCGTGAGTGGTTCTGGCATCAACCTGGGTTTAGATCCACAATCTCAAGATTGATAGTTGTGCATTTTGCAGATGTGCCACTCAGACGCTACGTCCAATTTCTGTAGGACCTAGTTAAACTCTTTTTGGTATTTTGCCTACTCTGGTAGGTGTTTTCACCAATCAGCTAAGGAATGGTTTGATGTGATCAGTACTCATGTAGTCTTAAGACAATTGAGTAACTTAATACAAAGCATGAAAAAAGATCAAATCTATTTTATTTATACCCAGAATCTATATATATATATATATATATATACCACAGCTAATGAATTTAATCCATTCTGAGGGAAAGCTTGTAATCCGAAAGGTTTGTTCGATGAAACAATGATTCCCATAAGACATAACAGAAAACCAATTAATTCATTCCAAGCCCCTCCCAAACTCATATAACCAGCCACAAACACATATATTTGACCTAATATATTAAAGATAAACATGTAAAAACAATAAATATTTCATTATAATAATACATGTACATTAATATTAATAATAAATAAATAATAATAAAACAAGAATAAACAATATGTCTGATCATCGACTGCGGCGAAGATGTCACATGGGCACGCGGGAAGTGGTGTGTAACAAGAGGAGGGGGGGGGGGAATTTTGTGCGTGTGCACACTACGAATGCCAGTGACAAAAGCCTTGTGGTGAGCTCCCACAAGGCAAGTGCTTCTCAAATAGTGGGTGCCCCCCCATGCACACACACACACAAGTGGTGGTGGGTGGGTTATGACCCTGGGCAACATGCTTTTTTGCCATACTGTACTAGGAAAATGTAATTGCACATCCACTCCAGTAGGTGACAGTGGTGCTCTCATTGTCACGCTATGGTGTAAGGAAAAAGCATCGAGCAAACGATATGAAGTGCAATGAACACTGTTTGTAGTCACGCACAGGAGCTCATAAAGTGAATTTTTGCTTGTTGGATGGGACAGATTTTTCTCGAGTTCAAATCTCGTATCCTGGAAAAATCGTTATAAGGGACACTCGTTAGATGAGGTACCACTGTGTATGTATATATATATATATATATTTCTATTTCAGATATATTTCAGATTTCTACCACGTGTCAGTAAGGGTGCACAGACCAAATTGTTTTGGCACCCGAGTTAATTATTTTCTATTCCTGGTCATCAGGAGCGGTGAAACAGTGAAAGAGAAACTCGACAGGAGGTCTAGTTTGTCTGGTAATTATATATCTGAGGAAAGTGATTAACCCTTGAAAGGTCCTTACATTCCACTGAGATAATCAGAACATTCGTCACAGAGAGATTGAAAGAGTTTGTTGTGCTGCTGTGTGTATAATGAGTGCCTTCCTTGACGTTCTTGGTCATTGGTCATGTCCCTATAAATGTAGTCTAGTGGTCCTCCTATTCACATTCACTGCCGTACTGTGTGCTGTAGCATTGCACTTGTGACTCATCCAACAGGTCCAGCTGTGTGTCCTTAGGCATGTCTTGCTTTCTATAATCCTGTTAGACTGGGGAACAGGTGTTAATCCTGAATGCTGTGAATACCAAGTCCGTGACTGTGAATCATTTGGTGAAGCAGAGGATGTTTATGGACATATGCTTTTGCACACTCTTGCATATTCACTTATGTCTTATACTGTGTGTATATGGGTTGTATGAGCTTCTTGCTTTAGTGTGTAGTGATGGGTTTACTCATAATGATCTGCCAAAGTATCTCGTGACACGAATCAGCTGCCAGGGTGAGGAAGCTGTTCACCATCTCTGTCCAACAAGAAAGGTGAGAACCGAAACGTCAACGGAGGAAACATGCGGTCACTGACCGCACGAGTGTCACTGCTGTCAAGGGTAGCAGGCAGGTTAAATTCATTAGTGGGAAGCGTTCGGGGGCATGTTGTCATCATGGCCAGCACATCTGCCCCATAACAAGAAATTGCCCCTAGGTGTGAGTGTAAGTCTGGATAGTTGTGCGAGTTTGCTGTCCTATGATAGATGTTTAGGACGTACCTAGTTGTCACCCAGGGTCGGCTGACATAGGTTCCAGCCTCCTCACAAGCCTATTAGGATTAAGTGGTTGGGCAAATAAGTGAGTGAGTGAGGTCTATGGCTAAAGAAGTCCTTGACTACAGAAGAAGGTCTGGGAAGAGACGGAGTGAGAGAAAGAGGAATATTCATAAAAATGTAGAGGTTAGCCTGTCCACCTCACAACAAGAAGTTCCTGTTTGAGTTCCAGCTTGGGTTTTTCTTTGTGGAGTTTGCATGTTCTTCATGTGCTCATGTGGGCTTCCTCTGGGTACTGCGGTTTCCTCCCACAGTCCAAAAACATGCACAGTAGGTTAATTGGCTGTTCCAAACCACCCCTAGGTATGAGTGTGTGTATGAATGGTTATGTGAGTGTTGGCCCAGCGATGGCCTGGTGAGCGGTCCAGAGTGTGCCCCGCCCTCACCTGGAGTCGGCTGAGATGGGCACCAGCCTCCCCGTGACCCTAATTAGGATTAAGCTGTTAAGAATATGAAAGAACGACAAAAGTTTGATCTTCCACCCGACCACAAAAGTATGGTGGGTGGAGTCATTCATTCATTAATTTTCAAAGCTGCTTAATCCTAATTAGGGTGGTGGGAAGGCTGGCACCCATCTCAACCAACTCTGAGTAACGGTACACCCTGGACAGCTTGACCACTCACACTTACACCTTGGAGCAATTTGGAACAGCCAATTATCCTCCTGTTCATGAATTTGGACTGTGGCAGGAAACCAACGTACCCAGAGGAAGCCCACGACACCACCTTGTGGAGTCGTATTTATATTAAAATATCAGTAATACAAATAAAATCTATTCAAGTCTGAATGTAGCCTGAGGACTTTACGAGACTTTACAGAGTATCGACAGCAGTGGATCGACATCGCTGTTCGTGTTTGTTTGTTTGTTGTTTGTTTGTAACTGTAGATATTGTATCGATGTGTTCGTGCTGCACCATGCATCTGTCAGAAAGATATGAATAAATGAAATTCATGAGTGATTACAACAAATTGATAATTTTATAGATTTAAATGCGTAGGGCCACAGTTGCTCGGCATTAGAATTTAACAGTAATTAATCTCTACTGCTACACCCACCTTGTGCCTACAGTAGATGTTGAGAACATTGTGAGATGCTGTATGGTTTCTGGTCAGTGCTGAGTGAAGGAGGAACCAATAGACCCTGATATAGACCTCTTTCCGTAGACCAGGAGCTCACTGGTTACCCGTGTCTACTTTCACATATGTCAGCAATTCACAGGCAGGTGGATCATCTGTGTGTGTGTGTGTGTGTGTGTGTGTGTATGTGTGTATATGTGTGTGTATATGTGTGTGTATATGTGTGTGTATATGTGTGTGTATATGTGTGTGTGTATATGTGTGTGTGTGTGTGTGTGTGTGTATGTGTGTGCGTGTGTGTGTGCGCGTGTGTGTGTGTGCATGTGCGCGTGTGTGTGTCTGTGTGTGTGTGTGTGTGTGTGTGTGTGTGTGTATGGTGGAGGAGGGTGGAGAGATAATACTGTATACTGCAAATCATTACTGTTAAACATTTACTCCATGGTCATGTGATGGTGAAAACACTCAAGTCTCATGAATGTCAGTGGTTTAAGGATCTTGGTTACTGATCACAAGGTACTGGTTCAAACTACATTATCACCAACCTGGGACACTGTTGGGCCCTTGAGCAAGGCCCTAAACCCTCATATTCTCAGCTGTATAAAAGATTAAAAATGTTAGTTGCTCTCAATAAGGGTGTCTGCCAAATCCCATAAAAGTAAGTATGTAGTTTTAACATCTCATTAAAACTGAATTTTCTACCAGATGCTGGTAATAAAGCTGATTATATCCATTTGGTTTCAAGTCCAACAAGATAAATATTTATTTATTTCTGAGATATTTCAACAGGAATTGAGTAACGGGAATGTAGTTGGAATCCTATAGTGCAGTGGTCCCCAACCACCGGTCCGTGAACTGGTACCGGTCTGCGGCTCAACTGGTACCGGTCTGCGGCTCAACTGGTACCGGTCCGCAGAAGAAATAATTTATTATTTCCATTTTATTATCTGATTCTGAACAATCTTTATTTTTGAAAAATCTTTTATTTTGAAAAATGATCAGATTCTCGCGGTTACATGTTGGTCATTTGAGTGCTAAAATGTAACCCACAAGGGGACGAGACATGAATCGAGGCGAGTTGGACATGCTTCAAACAAAAGCGGGGATTTGGGGTGAGCCTGAGCCTTCATTCTCCCAGCTGGTGCACCATCACCTGTGGTTTTTTGTTTTTTGGGGTTTTTTTTTTCAGAAAAGTTCAAGCTGTACTTTCCAACCAACTTTTATTTCAGCTGTTGAAAAATAATATCCATGGGGTGATGATGATGATGATGATGATGATTATTATGATTATAACTACTACTACAACTGATGATGATGATGATGATGATGATATAATAATAATAATAATAATAATAATAATAATAATAAATGCACTATATTTACAGTATAATCAATCTACGACACCCCCCCCCCCCAGTCCGCGGTCAAATTGTCAAGTGTTGACCGGCCCACAGTGATAAAAAGACTGAGGACCCCTACTAGAGTGAATTATTCATCATTCCTTCATTTTCTGAACCAATTAATCTTAATTAGGGTCCTGGGGAGGCTAGTGCTCATTTCAGCCAACTCTAGCCGAGGGCAGAGTACACTCTGGATGGCTCATCAGGCCATCACAGGGCAGAAACACACTGAAGGCTATATAGCTGCTCTTGACGAAAGTCAGCAATGGTTCTTTTACATGAACCTCACACCATTATCAGTGAGAGACATGGGCGGCCTTTGATAACCCAGTTAGCTGCACAGGGGGGGACAGTGACAACTCGTTGAGAGTGGGACATGAACCCGCAATGTTGGGATCAGTGATCCAGTACTAATGTCCCTGATAGTCTACAAAGCCTTCAAGGAAACTGAGGGATAATAGCATTTAGCTACATGCTAATATACGCCTGTACCGTCGAGCTTTTTGGATAACAGATGTATGTATATATGTATGTATGGAGCCAATGGTGTAGTGGTTTTGGTTCTGGGTTCCTGATTAAAGGGTCATGGGTTTGAATCCTCTTTAGACCCCACCATGCTAAGATCGCTGGACAAGGTCTTTACCATACGTGTGCCTCTGTCCAGCCAGCAGTATAAATGCTACCTATAAAAATACCCTTGTGTTATTCTATTGAATTTATTTTAGGTATTTTTTCTCTACAATACAAGAATTTTATGCAAATCGATACACTCCCTATGAGTTCAGTGATTTTTGGAAAGCATATAAAAAACATTCAATATTCTTGACACTATTTCCCTGAAGGGAAATTCTATAGTGATTTCGGAGTCCATGCAGCACAGTAGGAAAACCTTTATAAACGTCCCTAAGGGCAACACTGTTGGGAAAATAAAATGATTATCATCTGGATGTTTGCATGTCCTAGTATAGCGCTAGATTTGAAGTACTGTCTGGTTGGTGTGACAGGCTTGCAAATATATTGGTGGGGAAAAAAATAATAAAATTGGCGAAGCCATAAAATCAATGAGACCTTCAATACAAACACAAGGTTTTGGTGTGTAAATCTCCGAAAGGTCCTCTATAGGTTAATCCTCCATGACATTGACATCCTTAACCCGCCATATATTTCTGATCTCAAGTAGATTGCGAGATGTTTAGGGAACTCTGTCATATTACATTCATCACATTCATCTTTTTTTTTTTTCTTTTTTTTTCCCCCACGATGACCATATACTGTAAGTCTCCCTGTGAGCTGATCTCACTTGCCATAGAGCTGCAGTGCAGAAAAAGAACAGAAGACAAGATTGTAGCATATAGTAAATACACGAATACTTCAACAACTGCCTGCGTGCTGAAGGAAAAGTCATTTACATAAAAACATGACCACAGTAGAGCCAGTCTGGCCCCGTAGTCACTTTTACTTCTGAAACCTTATTTAAAAAAAAAAAAATGTTTTTCTTTGTTGTTTTCACGGGCAGTGGTGGCCTGGTGGTAGATTGTAGTGCTAGATCACTGCTCCTAAGGTTGAGGGTTCAAGCCCCACTCTCAACCCCCCACCTCCACCCCCACACACCCTCAACTGGGTTATCAAAGGCCGGCCATGTCGCTCACCGTCTGTGTTGTGAGGGTCATGTAAAGGAACCATTGCTGACTTTTAAAAAGAGTGACTGCATGTTTCTGCCCTGTGATGGCCTGGCAAGCTGTCTAGGGTGTACTCTGCCCTTGCCTGGAGTTGGCTAGGATGGGAGTCAGCCTCCATGCAATCCTAATTAGAATTAAGCGGCTACAGAAAATGAATGAATAAATGATATTGTTTTGAGTATACTATTATTTTCTCTTTATCAACTCTTATTACGAGGACAGTGGCGACCTGGTGGCAAAGGTGCTGGATCACTGATCCTAGGGTTGTGGGTTCAAGCCCCACTGTCATTGGTTGTCACTGCTGTCCCCCCAGTACAGCTACATTAGTTATCAAAAGCCGGTCATGTCTCTCACTGTCTATGGTGAAAGAACAATTGCTGAGTTTCGACCAGAGGAGCTGCATAGTCATCAGCGTGTTTCTGCCCTTCATTGGCCTGGCGAGCTGTCCAGGGTGAACTCTGCACTTGCTCAGAGTCATCTGATATGGGCCCCAGCCGCCCTACGGCCCTAATTATGATTAAGCATTTCAGAAAATGAATGAGTGGAGGCTTTGCATGGGCCTTTCTGCCCAGGCTTCCAGACACAAAGAAACGAGCCTGCTTTCTCTGTGCATACACGGGATATTATCTGATGTTATTCATCCTTAATTCACGCTTCCCACCTGTGGTTCTGATACCTGAGAATACCTCCAAGCATAGTAACAACCAACAAGTACCACCAGCCTAGATTTCTTTACATAAACCAAATCATTAGCATGCATACCAGAGCGACTGCTAGCCTTTCCTTCATTAATCAAGGAACCGTTAGCATCACAACTAACTTTGCAAGATTAATAGGCCTCCTGAGAGTGAACACCAACTGCTTGTTCTATCTCCTTTTCCTTTGAGCCGGGTTCAGTCAGGACTTGTATTGTGACATGGAAGTATCCAGGCACATTTGATTGATGGCCTCAGTGCATCTCACCACTGGTACACTCGTACCATGTAGTCACAGTAGATTTGGGTTAAAATATGTTGAGAAAGCCAGCTACGACTGTCATGTCTGAAAATATTTTATTATGAAATAAATTTGACTTTTTATTTTCTGTATAATATATTATTGAAATTTTAAAGTAAAAGAAATATATATTTACATAAATCTTTTATTACTTTTGAACACGGAGACGTCCACAGAATCGAGACTGAAGCATCGCTTAATTGTATACTACATAGAGACAAAAAGCTAAAGCTCAGGATAATAAATTAATTTATGGTTTAGTTTTAAAATACCCAGGTCGGGAATGAGGTCCTGCCCCAAGTGGAGGAGTTCAAAAATCTCGGGGTCTTGTTCACGAGTGAAGGAAGGATAGAGCATGATCTCAACAGACGGATCGCTGCAGCCTCTGCTGTAAAGCGGAGCTTGTACCGGTCTGTCATGGTGAAGAGGAAGCTGAGCCGCAAGGCAAAGATCTCAACTTACCAGTCGATCTACTTTGCAGCCCTCACCTATGGTCATGAGCTTTGGGTAGTGACCGAAAGAACAACATCACAGATACAAGCAGCTGAAATGAGCTTCCTTCCCCGGGTGGCGGGGATCTCCCTTAGAGATAAGGTGAGAAGCTCAGAGTAGAGCCGCTGCGCCTCCACATTGAGAGGGGCCAGTTGAGGTGGCTCAGGCATCTGGAAAGAATGCCTCCCGAACGCCTCCCTGTTGTGGTGTTTTGGACATGTCCAACAGGGAAGAGACCCCAGGGTCGACCTAGAACATGCTGGAGGGACTATGTCTCTTGGCTTTCCTGGGAATTGCTCGGGGAGGCTGGTGCCCATCTCAGCCAACTCCAAGTGAAAGTAGAATACACTCTGAACAGCTCACCAGGTCATCGCCGGGCAGAAATACGCTGACGGCTATGCAGCTCTTCTTGTCGAAAGTCAGCAATGGTTCTTTTACATGAATCTCACATCATAGACAGTGAAAGACATGGCCGGCCTTTGTTAACCCAGTTAGGTGCACTGGGGGGGACAGTGACAACCTGTTGATGCTGGGGCTTGAACCCCCAACCATGGGATCGGTAATCCAGCACCTTCACCACCAGGCCAACACTGCCCCAACAAGAAAAACACTAAAATTGAAATAAATGTTCCATGATAATGATTACGCCTTCTGTCCCAAGTGACGTTGTAAATTGGAATATGGATTTTAAGCCCCTGATAGCGGACCAACCAGAAGGAACACAGCCACACTAGTTTCACATATACCTGATGTTCTCTTTCTCTCCAAAAAGCCGCACCAATTAAAGTTATCCTCTCTCTCTGTTTCTAGTGTGTGTGTGTGTGTGTGTGTGTGTGTGTGTGTGTGTGTGTGTTCATGTGTGTTTGCTTTTTAAATAGCTAATGAGGACGTTCACATGTGCTCACCTTTTTAAATCTGGCATTTAACAGGCTTTGCAGATGTCAGTAGCTGCTCCTTTTGTATGACTATCAGCACGCTGGATGAATGTTACATGAATTGCAACAAACAACTATTCAAGTGAATCCTGCCAGTTACTACCAAGCCGTCGAAGCGTTCTTTTGTGCTAAGCATTATGGGTAGACTGATGCTGTGCTAAATCATTAAATATTTAGACTTCATAAGCCGAAGTGTTTAGAACAATTTCCCCCAATTATTATAATGAATTCCGAAGTAAACTCCAGAAATGTGTGTAGGAGAGGATGGCCACTTGTTTGTAAGGTACAGAAGATGTTACCCTTGAGATAAGTATTCATATCTGCACATTCCCTTCGCTTTACTCAATGTTCACACACACACACACACACACACACACACACACACACACACACACACACACAGACAATCTTTGCCACCAAGCCCATTATTCACAATGTGCCTGCCGACAATATTTTCCTCCCAGACAGATATACTGAATCAGCAAAAACATCGTATGAGTTTATGAACAAAGTGGGAGGGACAAAATAAATAAATAATGACAAAATATGCTAAAATAGAACACTGTATGGATTTGAGGTTAGCAGACTCTAGTCAATACAGACACTCCACTTTCAATAAAGCCCAGTAACAACTCGAAAAGGTCTCCACCAAGGTAGTGCAATGTCATCTTTACATTTGTTATAGTAGCATACAATGTAAAATTGTGGTGCCCTCTTGTGGTCTGTTCTGCAATTAATTTTCAGCTTTTTTCTCACTGCACATTCTGGGTGATTTACATCTCCATGCACTATTGGTGTTTTAAAAACAAAAACAAACCAAAAAAAAATTAATCAAAACCACCCTGGATTGGGATCCTGATCATGCCCCAAATATAACTCAGTCTTTATTCAACCAAGGCCCATATTTGCTTAAAATTTCATGAAAATCCAATAATTATTTTTCGACCCATTGAGGTCGCAGACACACTGACATACAGACACATATAACCAATGTCATAGCCTCCTTCCTTAGTAGAGGTAATTAAGTTGTTCCTTGAAGTGATAACAAACATATCTGATCTAGATCACATAATATAAGAAGTTTATGATCAACAAATCAATAAGTACGGTTTAATTGGCCACTTAATGAAGGGCTTATGCAGTTGATGTTGCCTTATTAATACGGTATTTTGGAATCTACACAACGTGATATTGGTTATAAGATACATAAAATAAATAAATAGATTTATATATATAAATTTATTTATAAAAATAAATTAGAGGTTTAAATCCTTATAGAGTGAGGTAACCAGCTTGTTTCGGTCCCTGGCTAGGTTGTGTCAGGAGGGGCATCCGACCTAAAAACCTATGCCAAATCGAATATATGCAAATCAGATGATTCGCTGTAGTGACCCCTGAAAAAGGGAAAAAGCCGAAAGGAAAAGAAGACAAGAGTGAGGTAACCAAAGGAGCACTCACAGACTGCAGCCATGCAACATGAATAATGTAGCAAGTAGTTCTTATATGAATGCTAGTTCTAATTACCTATGCACTAATTACAATATGTATTGTAGGACAGACGCTCCTCGACTTACGTTTTAGTTACGTTCAAAGAAATAAATTTTAATCAAATTCACTTATTACCACTGATTCTGATTACCACTATCATTAGTAGGCTTAAGCTTCTGACCAACCATATTTGTTTAGGGTTACAAATACGCAAAAATAGTGTAAACACAAAGATCACAGAGATGACGTCTTAACACAAGGGTACTGGGAAGAAGCAGGGAAAAAAAAAAAAACGTAAGGCGAATAAACATAAAGTGAGGGGCGTCTGTACATGGACAAAAATAAAAAAAAATCTTTGATTGAAGTTGGCTAGGTGTTAATTATTACCATTCTATAGTAATACTCTGTCTATCAGCACTTGTTTTCTAAGTATGCTATCTCTAGCATTTTGTGACTTTGCCCTGACCGTTACCATTGACCTGGACATTCCAAAAGGAAAGTATTTTTTGGAACATAAGTCGGGCAGTGTCCTGAGCAAGACTGATGAAAACCTGTGCATGGCAGGGGGTGGGACTTTGTTTAAAGGCAAATCTCAGCAATGGTTTTCTAGTGTCATTTGTCAAAAAAAAAAAATCATTGTGTTGCCAAGTCACATGTTACTTAATTCAAGTTCGAATTTCAATTAACTTGAGGTTGTATTAGGAAAGTCCATGTTTATAGAATTGAATAAGCCCTACACTGGTCTGGCTAACTGTTCACTGTGAAGGCCATCTTTGCTCAATGTAGGCTGAGATATGCTCCAGACCCCTTGAAACCATCATCATCATCATCATCATCATCATCACCACCACCACCACCATCATCATCATCTTCTTCTTCCGCATAACCCTTGACTGTTATTCGTGCTTATGCACCCTTGAAACCCTATTAAGTTTTTAATCATTGTGTCAAATGAATGAAAGTTTGACCAAAATACAATTAGAATGAAAATAGAATGGGGAAGGTGATTTTTTTTTTTTTTAGTTGTTGTTTGTTTTGCTTTCTAAAAGAAACATATTTTAAATCACAAAATTAGATTTCAACTTCAGGGAAAACAGGCCAAACTCTGTCTAAGAGTGCCGTATCATTACAACAAGCATGTGACCTTTGTTTTTGGTGTTCTTCATGGCCTTACGGCTGATAATACAGATCAACTCCCTTGACTTAAGTGTCATTCCAACTTCTTGTAAACACTGGAAACAGCTTGGGCAGCTATCTGCAGGTGATTGGAGCAGACCTTTAGAATGGCTTCTGTGAGTAGTTATGAAACTTTAGTGTCATGTAGAAATAGCAACATGACTACTTGATGCATATCATATAAATTGTGCACATTATACAGCCAGAGAAATAGAAGAGATGATGTCAGTCTCCGCACTGCATCCTTTATTCTTACTGGGATCCTGGAACAAATCTTTGGTCAGCAAGTGGGAGGCGGATGGAGAGATATGGAGATGATGGACTGCAGAATGGCAACTGAGATTGATGATGTGAATAGAAAGGCAGTAGGAGGTGTAACAGGCGCGACAGATCAATGAGTGAATGGATGGATGCAGGCAGAGAGATGTACGAGACTGGAATATGGCAGAAAACTTTGTTATATAACCACCAAAAGTGAGAGTAGTACAAAAAGAAATGGAAGTGAGGGCGGTGTCTGGAACAGGATGCGGATCTGTGGAATAGTGACTGAGATTGAGATTAGAAGAAAGGTGGCACACTCGCATTTTATATATATATATATATATATATATATATAATATGTGTGTATATGTATTATATATATATATATATATATATATATATATATATATATATATATATATATATATATACACAAAAATAAAAGGACAGGACAAAGACTTTCTATTGAAACTCCATTTATCACTACAGATCTGTTTCGAGGGGTGGTGAAACCATCCTCTCTCTTCAGGTGATTATAGAAGAATCTATTCTAGAAGAATCTATTCTAATCATTCTTCTATAATCACCTGAAGAGAGAGGATGGTTTCACCACCCCTCGAAACAGATCTGTAGTGATAAATGGAGTTTCAATAGAAAGTCTTTGTCCTGTCCTTTTATTTTTGTTTATTTGCTCTACCAAAAAGTATTGAGCACTCTCCTACGGAAGGATCTACTCAGAAA
>CM045746.1:21914465-21934465 GCA_024760905.1 Plotosus lineatus
CCTAGTGGTATAGGGTGCTGGATCGCTGATCCAAAAGGTTGGGAATTCGAGTCCCACTCTCCACAAAGTTGTCACTGTCCCCCCAGTACAGCTAACTGAGTTATCAAAGGCTGCCCATGTCTATCACTATGGTGAGAGGTTCATGTAAAAGAACCATAGCTGTAAAGCCATCGGCGTGTTTCCGCCCTGCGATTGCCTGGCGAGCTGTCCACGGTGTACTTTGCCCTCGCCCGGGGTAGGCGGTTACAGAAAATCAACTGAACACTGCTGACATGAAATTTGTAATTGGTAAAATTTCACAAAAGAGAAATAAATTTTCTAGATCTCGCTTGTAACTTTGGTCTATTCCAGAATCAATTGGATTTGTTTTTGGTTCTTGTTACACACTCTCACCAAGTTTCATGGAAACCGGGTTGCTCCATTTTTGCAGAGTCCAGCATATTCAGGTATGGCATGAGGATGGAAATCCTGTGTTTCCCATTTATCGAATGAAAGTGAACGGACAGCAGCAGTGATGGCCGGTGGTAAGGTGCTGGATTATCATTCCCAAGGCTGGGGGTTCTAGCCCTACTGTCAATCGTTGTCACTGCCCCCTCCAGTGCAGCTAACTGAGTTATCAATGGCCAGCCATGTCTCTCATTGTCTGCGGTGGGAGGTTCATGTAAAAGAACCATCGCTGACCTTTGACGAGAGTAGCTGCAGAGCCGTCAGTGTGTTTCTGCACTGCTATGGCCTGACGAGCTATCCAGGGTGTGCACTCTGCCCTCGCCCAGAGTTGGCTGAGATAGACACCAGCCTCCCTACGACCCTAATTAGGACCATGTGGTTCAGTAAATAAATGAAAGGGAACGGACAAGAAATTAGTAACTCATAACAAACCAGTTGTAATAATTGACATAGCCAATTGGAAAACAAAGTGACAGTTCGCAAGTAAAATGCAAAGAAAATAGACACCGTCAAAGAGTTTCAAGTTTCTTTAATTTTTGCCACTGATGAACTCGAACTTCCTGTACAGAAAAGTCAGACCGCTACAGGAAGCCTGGGTGTCATATGTTGTTGATGTGCTTTCATCCCACACTGTGTGCCGAGTGAGATCTCAGTGCTGCCGGTGTCTTAATAAAGGGCGCACGTTAGGCGACAGGATTGGTCTGCGCTAACATTAGCATCTCAAATCAACACTCAGCACTAGCGAGAACGAAAATCCTCCTTAGGAAACACCCGTAAAAAAAAAAAAAAAAAAAAAAAAAAAGCTCAATAATATAGATGGAATTTTAACAAGAAAAAAACCCCGCATCTTACTTTGTCCTTTTTGTTCGACAGATAGAATTTAGAGAGAATAATTGCCGGCAGTTGGTCCTTTTCATTCCAGTCAAGGAATCAGTTCTCCTTGGTGAAGATTGAACGCATTTGCATATTTGAATACCAAAAGAATATGCGATGGTTTAAACATTCCAGAATTAAACATTACAGGCTGCTGGTAATGGAAGTTAATTGGCAGTGTAGTGGTGTGATGCAACTACAGAACAAGTGATTATCAGCAGAGCACCTGAGTGGAACCCCGTCAGTATGGAACATGACTTTGATGGCTGACGGTACTCCATAGCTGACTTGATGCTGATTGGCTGATGTGTCTCTCTCTTGAAATTAGAGGAATAAGGTAAAGTCCTTTTGGCTTTTTACACCCGAGCCTAGTGGCTCATCAGGCCGGTGCTTATCCGAGTTTTCATAGCGTGAAGCGACCAGGATACATCGCAGGTTACCTTCCCAGTATATTTTTACTGGTACCCATTTATACTGCTGGGTGAACAGAGGCACACTTGTGGTTGAAACCTTGCCCGCCCAGGGGTCTAAACACAGTAGGGGTTTCACTGGGATTTGAACACACAACCTCTCGATCATGATTACAGCACCCGAACCACTATGCCACCGGCCCCATGTAAACATGAGTGTAAAGCGGCACTCTGGTGGTGCAGTGGTCTGCGCATTGGCGTCACAGCAAGCAGGTTCCTGTGAGGAGTTTGCATGATCTCCCGATGCTTGCACAGGTTTCATCCGGGTTCTCCGGTTTCCTCCCACACTCCACACACATGTACAGTAGGCTAAGTGGTGGTTTTGAATTTCTCTGGTGGGAGGTGGGTGTGTGTGTGTGTGTGTGTGTGTGTGTGTGTGTGTGTGTGTGTGTGTGTGTGTGTGAGTGACTGTGAATGGTTGTTGAGGTGGTTGTTGAGCTTGTAATGGTGCTGTGAGTTGTTCTGGGGGTGGGGTGGGGTGGGGGGTACCCAGCCTTCGCCAAGAGTCAATTGAGAAGGGAGCCAGCCGTGAGATGCTTATCTTCGCCCAGAGTTGGCTGAGATGAGCCGCAGCTTAAAGACGACCCGAGTAGGATTAAGCTGCATGGCAAATAAATGAATGTTCCCCAAACAAACTCGAGTCAAAACACAATGCTAATGCTAGCGTTTTGTTTTTGTTTTTAAAGAAATGCACAAAGAGTGAGTGTCCACGCATCATGCAAAGATTTTTCTTTTAGTTGTTGGTTCAGAATATTCTGTACACGCTGATGCTTTCAATAAACCCGACTTCTAAGCATGATAGAAATGCTTACAGACACAAATGGAATGCTAAGCCTTTTCTCGGAGAAAGATAAAAAGCCCAGGGGAATTTGTTATAAACTGTTAAATGGAGTGTGAAATATTGGTATAGAAAATGTGTATTGCTTCACTTTCTGCAGTTCTTCCATTAAGCCACTGCTGTCATTCTAATATGACGCCTATCCGCGAGGGTTCCTTGTATAGTCCTGACCTCATGCTATTCACTAACATTCACTTAATTTATGACTAGTTGACTGAAATGTTGTGCCCAGGCTTTCTGCGTATTATTTTTTCACTCCAATACATTACGGTTCAGCTACGGCTAATTTAGATAAAAAGCTTCAAGCCGTCCTGGTAAATACGCCGCAACTGCACTTACATACCGAGGCAACGAATTCAGTCACACACAGCACTCGACTGAAGCCAAGTGTAATTCCTACACTTTCAGTCAAGGTCTCTCACTCATCGTTCTCTCTCTCTCTCTCTCTCTCTCTCTCTCTCTCTCTCTCTCTCTCTGAAAGTGTAATTCCTACACTTTCAGTCAAGGTCTCTCACTCATCGTTCTCTCTCTCTCTCTCTCTCTCTCTCTCTCTCTCTCTCTCGCTCTCTCTCTCTCTGTCTCTCGCTCTCTCTGAAAGTGTAATTCCTACACTTTCAGTCAAAGTCTCTCACTCATCGTTCTCTCTCTCTCTCTCTCTCTCTCTCGCTCTCTCTCTCTCTCTGTCTCTCTCTCTCTGAAAGTGTAATTCCTACACTTTCAGTCAAAGTCTCTCACTCATCGTTCTCCTCTCTCTCTCTCTCTCTCTCTCTCTCTCGCTCTCTCTCTCTCTCTGTCTCTCTCTCTCTGAAAGTGTAATTCCTACACTTTCAGTCAAAGTCTCTCACTCATCGTTCTCCTCTCTCTCTCTCTCTCTCTCTCTCTCTCTCTCTCTCTCTCTCTCTCTCTCTCTCTCTCTCTCTCTCTCTGAAAGTGTAATTCCTACACTTTCAGTCAAAGTCTCTCACTCATCGTTCTCTCTCTCTCTCTCTCTCTCTCTCTCTCTCTCTCTCTCTCTCTCTGTCTCTCTCTCTCTGTCTCTCTCTGAAAGTGTAATTCCTACACTTTCAGTCAAGGTCTCTCACTCATCGTTCTCTCTCTCTCTCTCTCTCTCTCTGTCTCACTCTCTCTCTGAAAGTGTAATTCCTACACTTTCAGTCAAAGTATCTCACTCATCGTTCTCCTCTCTCTCTCTCTCTCTCTCTCTCTCTCTCTCTCTCTCTCTCTCTCTCTGAAAGTGTAATTCCTACACTTTCAGTCAAAGTATCTCACTCATCGTTCTCCTCTCTCTCTCTCTCTCTCTCTCTCTCTCTCTCTCTCTCTCTCTCTCTCTCTCTCTCTCTCTCTCTCTCTCTCTCTCTGACACTGTCATTCCTACATTTTCCGACAAAGTCTCTCACTCATCTTTCTCTCTCTCTCTCTCTCTCTCTCTCTCTCTCTCTCTCTCTCTCTCTCTCTCTCTCTCTGTCTCTCTCTCTCTGAAAGTGTAATTCCTACACTTTCAGTCAAAGTCTCTCACTCATCGTTCTCTCTCTCTCTCTCTCTCTCTCTCTCTGTCTCTCACTCCCCACCCCCTTGCTCTCTCTCTCTCTCTCACACCAGGCAAAGGAAAGCACAGTATACTTAATGAGTTTTTCGAGCTGCTATCCACCGTACATTGTTCTCTCCAATTGAAAGTTCTGTGGCATTTAATTGTACGTAGGTTTTGCTGCAGGCTCTGTGAAATTTCACTTGATCTATAACCTCATTAGGTCTATTTTTGCACTTTCTACTTTCTGATTAGGCTGAAAAACTGCAACTGCAAAAATTACAAAAAAGAACACACACACACATGCGCGCGCACGCACACACACACATACACAACCCCCCCCCCCCCCCCACACACACACACACACACACAAAACAAATAAATAAATAAATAAAAAATAACGTGTTAGTATTCATCCTTGAGCCTGTGCTGTTGCGGTTCGTCCGCGTTCGCGATCTGAAACAGATTCATGGTTGCAATATTAACTCAAAAAACTGCAACCTAAACAAGAGTGGATTGAAATGCCAAGCTGTGATTCAGGAGACTCTGTGTGTACTTCGAAAAACCGAAGATGTATCTTTAGGAAATGGGATGGATTTTACATAAACTGAACAAACTAAAAGAAAAAGAGAAGGAGAAGATGTGTAAATCAGGTTGAAAGTGTTTGTTCCAGATGTTCGTGTTATATTGAACATTTTCTACAGCATCAAACCTGAAGCACATGCTTTCTGTAAAATAACCACGTATCCACCTCCCAGTGAGCAAAAATATTGGCACCTGGCTTTCTTCCACTTTTTATGTTTTCAAGTTTATTACATACATATCCGTTTCCCCACAGGTGTGACAGTTGGAGCGGATGTTTGTGCTTATATTATACAGTGGTACCTCACTTTACGAAGGTCTCACCAAATAAAAAATGCAGGTTACAAAACGCATGTTTCTAAAATGTTTGTTTCTGGATACGAAACAAGTTCACGTTACGAAAGTGCCATCTTAAAGATTCAAACGTGCCATTCAAATATTAAAACGCGCCATTCAAACAATGCACGAGCTGCTTTCCCATCAATGACATTCAAACATCCCCCCGCGCTGGCCTCCCATTGGCTAGGAGGGATGACGCAGCTACCTCCCATTGCCTATCTCCCAACGTCCCGCCCCACTGGCCTCCAATTGCTTAGGAGGGATGACACAGCTCCTTCTTATTGTCTATATCCCAACATCCCGCCCTGATGGCCTCCCATTGGCTAGGAGGGATGACGCAGCTCCCTCCCATTGGCTATTATGGAGCGCATAACCCATAATGCTTTTCGTGTAAAGGACAGAGTTACTGTTGTTTCATGCTTTATTTCTTGACTCAGGCTTTTAACCTTCCATAAACATTTGGAAGATTATAACTCTGCTAAGAAGACATTGTCAACACACACACACACACACACACACACGCACACACACACACACACACACACACACACACACACACACACACACACACACACACTCTGTGTGTTGCCTGGTGGTAAATGTCCAATGGTTGGGGGTTCAAGCCCCACTCTCAACAAGTTGTCACTGACACCCCCCCCTCCCCCTTGTGGATTACTGGGTTATCATAGGCCAGCCATGCCTCTCACTGTCTATGGTGAGAGGTTCATGTAAAAGAACCATTGCTGACTTTCATCAAGCGGAGCTGCATAGCCATCAGGATGTTTCTGCCCTGGGATGGCCTCACGAGCCATCCAGGGTGTACTCTGCCATCGACCACAGTCGGCTGCGATGGGCGCTAGCCTCTCTGTGACCTTAATTAGGATCAAGCGTTTCAGAAAATGAATAATTTAATCAGTGGATTATTTTGAATGTCCACTCTTGGTTTAATCTCTACGTCCATTAAAGGATTTCTGTTTGACTTAATGGACCTATTGAAATCCGCAGAGTATATTAGCCATATTTATGCTTTGTTTCTATTTGTTAAAAACCCATAGCGTCCCCTGAAGGGAATGGATTATGGCTTAGCCGGACATGATGTGCGCGAGTATTTCACATTGGCATCAGTGGCAGGGAAAAGAGCTCCTAACGCTAAAGGTAAATCGATCCAGAGCTTTGAAATGGAAGGACCCTGATGTCCTGACGACATTGACAGCAGACATCAAGTGCATTACAGCGAATAAATAATTAACACCCGGCAACCTTTTAATGTTTACTCGGATTTACAGTTTATTTGTTTTGACTCTGGGCATGACTGTGGATGTCGATTTTATAGATGATCCAAGTTAAATTCTGAATTTTGAAAATTTTTGAAAAATTCTTTAACATTGGAAGATTTTTTTTTTGTGTGTGTGTGTGTGGGGGGGTTGTCATATAACTACAGGCCAAGTATTAAATGATGTGACCTTTTGATTATTATTTTTTGGTTTGGCAGAGGTTTGCATATTATAAAAGGGTCAAATAAATTTCAGAACTCTCACCTCATAGCAAGAAGGTTTTGTATCTAATCCTGATGGGAAATGAGGTTCTTTCTGTGAGAAGTTTGCAGGTTCTCCCTATACCTGTCTGGATGCTTCCATTTCAACCACAGTCCAGTCCAAGCACATTCACATCAGGTCCACTGGTTACTCGAAATTGACCATAGATGTGGATATAAGTGTGAAGGGGCGGTTGTGTCTGCGGTAGCCCAGCAATAGTCTAGATACAGTGTTTTGTCTGTCCTGAGGTCAGGGTCAGCTGGGATTTGTCCCATCCTATATGCAGCTGTGATGGAATAGCAATTTTAGGAGTGGATGAAGTCATGGACAAATGAATGATGAGCAGTAGAGCAAATATTAATGAAATGTCAACGTCTATGTTATTTATTTTATGCACATTTTTCATCCTGTGTATTATTATTATTATTATTATTATTAATATTATTATTATTATTATTATTATTATTATTATTATTATTATTATTATTATTATTATAGAGCAATATACACTGTTTCCTGATCCTGTTTCAATTCCACGTTGTAATACTACAAAGTGTGGAGAAAGTTAAATGTATCACAGCGTATGGTACAAAAATGATAACATTTGTTCACGATTATTTGTATTTGATTAAATTTATCAAAGCTAGAGAGACGCACGATTGAAATTCAGATGCAAGGGTGTGTGTGTGTGTGTGTGTGTGTGTGTGTGTGTGTGTGTGTGTGTGTAGATCGTTGACATGCGGGGCCCAATAATTCCTTCAGTCCTGACACTATGTTCTGGCAGCACTACCTTCAAAATGTCAAGCTATCCTTCTTTCTCTTTTTTTCATCATCTTGTTGTTTTTCTGCTCTTTAGTTTTAGTCAAAAGGGCACTTCCCTCTCACTCTTTTCAAGGGCTGGAAAATCGATGAAGGAACAATAACAGGGAGGGGGAGAAATACACTTGTTGCTTTTTCTCTTAATGAAACCATTTGTTTTGGATTCTGATAGTCTTTGTCTGGGAGAAAATGCATCATTGTGTTATTAAAATGTCACACACTGATGACATCAAAGGTGATGCTACTGGTGTTTATACAATATAATGTCAGAAGTTAAGCATTGGTCAATATCGAACTTTTTGTGTGTACCTGGTGGTCCATATGCATACATTTGGGGATTATGAGCAAATGCCCAATGGAAAAAAAATGTAATGATTTAAATAAATAAATACATTAATTAATTAAAAAAAAAAACATTCATGTGTTCCTTATATTTTACATCATCTTTGTCTACTGATGAGCAGATAGAACAGCAGCAGGTATGACCGTGTGGACACGTCTTTAATACACAAACTAAACAAACACAAGATTTTTTCTCGCATTAACAGAATGAACCATTCATTCATTTTCTGAACCGCTGGGGAGGCTGGTGCCCATCTCAGCCGACTCCGAGCGAGGGCAGAGTACACCCTAGACGGCTCTCCTAGTCATTGCAGGGCGAAAACACTCTGATGGCTTTACAGCTAATCTTAACGAAAGTCAACAATGGTTCTTTTACATGAACCTGACACCATAGACAGTGAGAGACATGGCCGGCCTTTGATAACCCAGTTTGCTGCACTTTGGAGACACTGGGGCTTGAACCCCCAACCTTAGGATTAGCGATCCAGCACCTTACCACTGGGCCTCCACTGCCCCAGAATGAACCAACTGCTTATAATTACCTTACGACTTCATCAGGTTTTAAATAGTAACTCAGCTGATCACAGTCTATTGTATTCGGTTGCCATGTTGCGATGTGTTCTTAAGCAGCATCTGCGGAACCTTCTTGAGGTGCATGGATCCTGAATTCTTGCATAATGTAACAAATTACTTTGTTTAAAAAAAAAAAAAAAGTTTCTCCTTACGTGGTACTAATCTGTGTAACCTTTGCATTTCCCCCCTGAGTGACAAGCTGAAGAGTTCAGTATGTAACTTTTTTATTTGTATTTTTTTATTTATTTTTATTTTTTTATGCTGCTTGAAGGGTACCTACCATACATGGAGTCTTCATAACATATTCCTGAGCATAAATCTTTCAGAAAGCAATGCTGGAGAACTTCTGTCAAAACCGCTGTGGTGATGGTTGACAGTGTTTTTGACTTTGCTGTATTTTGTCTGAAATTGAAACATTTGGATCACGTTTATTTACGTTAATATCTCGACTCGTCCAGGTGTAAAATTTTCCTTGTTTCTTTATCTATAGTCTGAAAGTTGTTAGTTCTTGACAAATTGAAGAAGGGGTGGTACATTGGTGTCATGGGTAGCACATGTGCCTCACAGCTAGAAGGTCCTGGGTTTGAGTCCCAGCTCGGGCGTTTCTGTGTGGAGTTTGTATGTTCTCCCCGTACTTGAGTGGGTTTTCTCCAGGTACTCCAGTTTCCTCCCACAGTCTGAAAACATCCACAGTAGGTTACTTGGCTGTTCCAAATCTTCCCCTAGGTGTGAGTAAGTGTATGATTAGTTGTGTGAGTGTTGGCCCTGCAATGGCCTGGTGAGCTGTCCAGGGTGTATCCCACCCAGAGTTCGCTGAGATGGGCACCAGCCTCCCCACAACCCTAATTAGGATTCAGAAAATAAAAGAAATTGAGAATGTTGGGTTGGAACTAATGTGATGTTTGAAGGTATTAGAAGTTTCTATAATGTAGACGTTTTGCAAGCAATTGGACAGTAGTATTCATTACAAAGAAGTAAATACTTAAAATGAACACTTCTTTAAAAGATAAAAGGACCAGTGGACACAACACTTCGGAGAAGAATTTACTATGTTTTTTTGTCAATTTTGTAAATAAAAACTAAAACATCAGAATACATCTTTGGTTTATCTAAAATGACATCATATAGAAACACAAATGGACACGTAATCAATCCCAGAGGGAAATTTACACACTTTCTGTACTTTTCAAGGATTTGTATGTCACAGTTTAAAAAAAAAAAAAAAATACACTGCTTAATAATTCATAATGCAAAATTTTAAAGGTTTTCAAGGTTTTTATCTTCATTTTTATTTTCTGTTTCTACACGCAAGGTTCAACTTTTTAAGAACCGGTGCCAGTGTTTTGTTTTGTCCTTGTTCTGGTTTTGTTTCGTACCTGTAAAGTGGCTTTATTATCGTTACCAAGAAGGTCATGTTTCGTTAAGTTAGGTTTGTGTGTTTGTACACAGGACTACGAAAAAATTCAAATGTGGATTTGTTTGAAATTTCTACCAGCGGTGGAGCTTTGGAGAAGGAAGACTCCATTCAAATTTTGGGAATACCTAGATACAATTTCAGATTATTTAGTTACCACTGTAACTTATTATTTAGTCCCCCTCCCCCAATCCTAAGGTTGAGGGTTCGAGTCCCACTCTCAACAAGGTTGTCACTGCCCCCACCCCCAACCCACCCCAGTGCAGCTACCTGAGTTATCAAAGGCCGGCCATGTCTTTCACTGTCTATGGTGGGAGGTTCATGTAAAAGAACCATTGCTGAATAGCCGTCAGCGTGTTTCTGCCCTGCGATGGCCTGGCGAGCTGTCCAGGGTGCATTCTGCTCTCACCTAAAAGCACCAGCTTCCCTGTGACCCTAATTAGGATCAAGCAGTTACAGAAAATGAATGAATGAATAACCGCAACTGCTCCTTTCACAGAAATAACACAACCTTCATCCATCCGAAAATATGGGACTTATTGAGAAAAATGTACAATATGAGAAAATCGATGGTGTAGGATTGGATCAGCTGACAATTAAGGTCGCTTGAAGATCGCAGACATGCTCGGTCTTGGTGTACTGGTATGTGTGTTTGATTGTAAGTTCATTAGATAATGAGCTGTGTGTGTGGTGTATGCTGTCTCTCACAATTCAGAGAGGTGAAGTCTGCCTCTCGCTGCCGATTTAATTAAAGCAAACCGTTATTTTCAATCCTGGTCATTAGAGAAGGGTAGCGGGGCTTAGCAGTAATTATAACTAGGCTGTCATCCTGCCACTCAACAACCCACCTCTCTGAAACGGCAGATAAACGTTTGAGGCTGCCACATGGCTGTGTTCGTACATGTGTACTGGCGTCCCTACAACAAGATCCGGATTTATTAGCAAGCAGAACAAATGTCCTGTGGATCTGACGTACTAACAGGCAGCAGATATGTGCAAAGATATTAGCATGTGCATAAACAAAATGTGATCCAAAAGCTCAATAAGCATTATGTATATGACGTGCGAACAATTTTAGCATAATAAAAATATTTAAGATAATAAAGCAGCAACCAGTACACATCTGTTTTAACGCTTGGCTGCTTTCAGAAATAAATCTGATAGCATTTAGCTCTTCATTTATTCATTTTCAAAGCCTCTTAATCCTAATTAGGGACACATGGAGGCTGGCACCCGTCTCAACCAACTCTGGGCAAGGGCAGAGTACACCCTGGACAGATTGCAGGGCAGAAACATTCGTTCATTCATTTTCTGTAACCGCTTAATCCTGATTAGGGTCACAGGGAGGCTGGTGCCCCCACCCAGCCAACTTCAGGCAAGGGCAGAGTACATCCTAGATGGCTTGCCAGGCCATCACAAGGCAGAAACAAACTGACGGCTATGCAGCTACTCTTGTCGAAAGTCAACAGTGGTTCTTTTACCATAGACAGTTAGAGACATGGCCAACCTTTTATAACCCAGTTAACTGCACTAGGGGTGGGGGGTGGGGGGTCAACCTGTAGAGCTTGAACCCCCAACCTCGGGATCAGTGATCCAGCACCTTTACCAGCAGGCCACAACTGCCCCAGTTAGGGTTAAAGATGTCTTTTTTTAATCTGAACTGGAAAAAAGTGATAATAGCATTTGGAGAGTGCAAACCTCTACCAAGCTTAAAAAATTCAAGGAATTTACAGCACCCATTTTGGGCCTGGTAGTGGGGCTTCAATCCACAATCTTAGGGTCAGTGATCCCACACCTTACCACCAGGCCACCATTGCCCCAGGTGCAGTCAGCTTTTATTTTTTGCTTTTTCCTTATTCTAAATGGTTCGAAATGTCGCCAAACCACAACAGTGATAAACAAGCCTTTTCCTGCAAATTCCTAAAGGTAACTTTAAATATTTTAGTTCTAGTGCTTGGCACAGAATAAAGATAAAGGTTAATTAATACACTCAGGAATAAACACTTTAGGAAAAGTTGTTAAAAAAAATCAATGGCTGGGTGGTATAACACAGCTTGATGTAAAGTGGAGTTATGTGAGCACTCTGAAGTTAATTATTTTTCAATAGCAGTTTACCTCAGTGTGTTTTATTCCTCTTATACCATTGACATTTATGGCGTTTTGGCAGACAGATCCAACAGTAGTATATTGGTACTGCGGTTTGAACCCTTGACCTTCAGATTGGTCGGCTGGACTTTACAACTTTTTAACTTTTTCAACTGTTTTAAACAGACAATGCTTTACTTGACAGAGGTTGACATATATTTTCAAAATAAATGTCATTAAGATGGGCAGTGGTGGCCCGGTGGTAATGTGCGGATTGTCGATCCTAAAGTTGGGGGTTCAAGCCCCACTGTCAATGGGTTACCACTGCTGTCCCCCACTGCAGGGTTATCAAAGGCCGACCAAGTCTCTTAGTGTCCATGGTGAGAGGTTCATGTAAAAACAAACACCATTTCTGACTTTTGACAAGAATAGCTGCATCGTGGTCAGCATGTTTCTGCCTTGTGATGGCCTCACGAGCTGTCCAGAGTGTACTCTGCCCTCACCCAGAGTTGGCTGAGATGGGCACCAGCCTCCCAGCGATCCTAATTAGACTCTGTCATTAAGATGGATTGGGTTGTTTTGTTAAAATATGCCATCCAGTGGTGGGTGGCTGCAGACTCTTAATAGGAAAGTGCTGTCACTATTCCAGCAACCAGATATGTCTAGTGTCCCAACATGCTACCTCCCGAACCACACTAAAATCCAACTGTTTAACTTCTTCAGCACTTGTTCAGGTTTACAAGGACCAACCAGAGCAGGTGACTTGAGGCCCAAAGTAAATATCAGTCCAGATTACTATAGAAAAGCAAGTCGGGACAGGACAAGGGCAGTGATGAGCAATACTTGGCTTGGATTGGCTGCTTGCACTTAAGTGGCTCATGTAATATTGCATTTGATTACAATATAATACATTATTTATTTATTTATTTGCCCCATTCAGTCCTTCAGAGTCACAATTACACCTGCATCTGCATCTTCTCAAGGTCTCCCTGCAATTCCGGCTGAACGTAACACAACGTTCCACCCAGTGCCACTTAGCATCAATCAATAAATGAATGTGAAGCATCTTTCAAGCATTCAGGACAGGGTCATAATTCCACACAGAGGCAACATTAGTTACACATTTAACCTCTTTACTGGGCTGCTAAGATAAGCAACACGGTGAATGTCATTGGCTGGATTTGTACTAATGAGGCAGGCAGACGCGTTTCACTCATATTCGTCGGGAGCTTTGCTATCATGTAGTAAACCACGAAGGAGAATATAGAGTGGGCTTATTTTCTATTAAGTGGGCTCTGCTTTGTCTTCTGCGTCCCGCAATATCTTTTTATTTGTGGCTTCTTCTTTTCCTTTTTTCAATCCTTCTCCTTTTGTGTCTGCGTTACTTTTGACATTTTCATATCTCCGCAATTTTTAAATCTCATTTAGGCCAGCTCGCTCCTCAGAGAGAACACTTGTGAGCAATTGCCTTCCCAAGTAATTAAAGCCATACCCCCCCCCCCCCCCCCCCCATTCTTTACTGTATCCTAAGAACTACGATCAGAGCTGCTGTTCTAGAACATTAATCAACAGCGTCTGAGAATTCAAGACAGCATGTGGTAAAATTGATTGCAGAGCAAGGACAATGATATCTGCTCCCGGTGTTCCTTTTCCTTTGTGGTTTGTGTTTTCATGTCATGTAAGTATCAGGTTAGACTGAGACCTTGTTCACAGACAGGGGTGTCTAAGCCAATCACTAAAAGAGACAAGAAAAATCCACTGAAAAAAAGGACAAGGCACATGTTGGGGTGGGGATTGTCTTTGCAAAGACCTCCACTGAGGGGTAGAAGGTTTAGCTGGAGCCTTGGTAAGAGGCTATTTTCAACTTTTGCTAGCTTTCTGTATGCATTGATTGATTATTGATTGATGTCAAGGGACCAGCTCTTGGCGGTTGTCCTTCAAATGGTCTTCTCCCAGTTTATGCTTTTTGTCCTTGGAATGCTCTTTGATCAAATTGTTGTTTCAGGTTCTCCAGTGAAAGCATTGTTGAAGAACGCTATTGTGAGTCGTTGTTCCATCCCCGACAATGGTTAGATCATCTTAATTCAGCTCTTTTATTTTCATGTACATTCATTTACTACTCTAAGGCCAAAGAGAGAAGGGGAAGGATGTCTCAAGGGGCAAAAGGGAAGAGAAAAGCTTGCATATTTTCCACAGGTCCACTTACTCAGTGAGTTTTACTCAAGTCTCTGAGGAAATATAGAGAGCAAAACAAGATTAGGACTGAGCGGAGTTAAGAAAGAGAAATGGTAAGTTATAAACAGAATCCTCTAAAAGAACAATTTAGAGGTCTCGGGATAAAAGCTTGGGGAAAATACTTGGGTATGGATGAGTGTGCTTTTAAAAAGCAAGACTGTACTTTATAGTCTGAGAGCGAACAAGTATTTTGAGTTGAATTCCAAAATTTGTTTGGACAACGTAGGTACATGGGATATGGACATATGTAAAACTCTGAGATTGAAATACAGTGTTTTCCCTCTTTCATCTTTTTAACTAGTCTTTCATCAGTAGCCCTGCACTAACCCAGAGGTTGAAGGCCTACTCTTCCTTCTGCACATGTAAATCTACTGCATACTTCTTCACAATCCCACTGATGCGGTGCCATAGAGCTGTAGGATGCAAATGGATGGGAATACTAACTGCCCTATTTTGTATACATGAGCTAAGCATATTCAAATGGTTGGCTAGTCTCACAATAATTGATGCAGGTAAACAATAGAATTCTTTGCATTCAGCCAGCAAAATTGGCAAGGCATCAACTCCCGACTGTGGTCTAACGGAATCAATAGATTTTTAACTCAAAATTGATCTAATACCCAAGATCCCAGAGACACAGGTTTTAGACTTAGGTGCTCCCGATTAGAGAAAGTATTTTCTTTCATTCATTTTCAGTAAACAATTTATAGAGTTCGGTGTGGTCATAGATCTATAGTATATCCTGAGAAAATTGGATGTGAACCAACAACACAACTTGTGTAGGGGCTCCGTAAAAACTTATGTCCATGTGTTCATTCACATCCTTTGACAATTTAGCAAGTCCACCTGCCACACAGGTGTCAAACTCAAGGCCCGCGAGCCACATCCGGACCACCAACTCATTTTATGAGGCCCGTATGAGTTTTCAAAAATTGTGATGATCGTACATCCTTTGCATCAACTATTACCATGACAATTAATTCCGTTCGATCCATCATCCATTCCACTAGGTGGCAGCAGCAGCCTTTCTCAAGTAAAAAGCTACTCATTCATGACTCAAAAATGATTGCATGCCTGCTTATTGCTATTAAGCTTTGTCAGAAAATGCGAGTGAAGAGGAAAAGAGATGTTTCTAAACATTTCATTTTGCGATGAATTTCATGGTTGAGTTTTAGAGCAGATGTTCAGTGATTTATTGGGTCCTCAATCACCTTTTAAATTTAGTGTAGCGGCCCTCAGTGAAAATAAGTTTTGACACCCCTGACTTACCAACTGTTGGTACAATTTTTGGGAAAAACCTGAAGAACCCAAATGAACAATGAGAAACTGGGAGGAATCGATTCTGTCACTCTTTGATCATATTCTGACATAATGCGCACTCGGCGTTCTTCCTAATAATATTGCATTTTTCTAATGAAAATTCTTAAATTTAGCATAAAAATTCAGTCAGATTAAAACTAAAGGGATTTTGTAACTACAAATCCAGAATATATGAAAATTTGGCTTGTTGGAAATTAAAATAATGCAGTTTTTTTAGATAATGTTGACATAATTTAAACAAAATTATCTTATATTAGCGTTTTATACCTTTAAAATGTATGAAGGCTTACGTCTTAAGATAAGGAGAAGAAATCTCGTGCCTTTGATGTGACAAACTATTGGTATTATTTCTAGGTTAATCCACCCTGAATTGAGTTGTGAACTCTTTGGGCAAAGGAAAGTAAAATAATTTAAAATATGACATAAAATGCTTAATATGGTTATTTTAGGGGCTAATTAACATGTTGATTAATATTGTTATGAAGACATAGTAATAAGACATTTTTTTCTTAAAATAGTAATGGTAGACCTCCATCAGTCCCGAAGGACTATGGCTGCGCTCTGGCTGGTATCCTGGCTGGTGATACTCCCCAGTGCGCAGAGCCTGGGTAGGGAGTAATGAGGGACAGGCTGTTACCCAAGCAGCAAGTCCCCCGTCACGGCGCCACCGGAAGGATCCAATGGAAAGGCAAGTGCCGATACGACTGGGTTCTAGTGCCGCTGCAGGAGAGAATCTACGGTCAATTTAGAACGGCCAATTAACCTACAGTGCACGTCTTTGGATTGCGGGAGGAAACCGGAGCACCCGGAGGAAACCCGCACAAGCACATGGGAGAACATGCAAACTCCACACAGAAACGCCCAGGCCGGGAATCGAACCCAGGCCTTCTTGCTGTGAGGCGGACGTGCTAACCACTACGCCACCGTGCCGCCTAAAATAGTAATAATAATAATAATAATAACATAATAATAATGACATAATAAGTGCTCTGCTCCAATACCCCCCCCCCCCCATGTTTTTGATCATACGTCTAATAACCACCAATGTGTACTGGGAGCAAAATGGTAGATCGAACTTACCAATTTTACTCGATCACTCTCTGTGGCATTCACTGCCTGTAAAAGGGAGTTTACACAGTATTTCAAGACCCCCTGCCACTGGGGAATGTCTATAATGTTCATCAGTGGCAACATATTTGATCGTTCCACCGTGCTTTAAAAAACAGGAAAATATTTTGCTGTGTTCTCTTGATAAATGTCCAACAAGATGGACCATTAGAAACTGCTACAGCAAAACTATGGGATGCTCTGAATGAATGGAGCGATGAGCCAGATATGGACTAAACAGAAATTGATGACGAGTATTTTTCACCCGATTCGCCTGCTCACTAATTTCATAAATTTAAGCTTTCAACGTGCCATGTGCTAAAGTTGACCTTTGTGTTGATTGGTTCAATGTGTCATGTACTAAAATTGACATTCATGTTGACTGGCTCGATTTTACATCGGGGGAAATATTTAAAGGAACAGTACTGGGAGGGAAAATTAAAGGGTCTTTTTTTTTCTTTAATTTTGCTGTTTTCTGTTTATTTTCAGCTTCCATCTAAGTGATTTGGTTGATACTACAAAATGAATAACACCAATGCCAGTAAAACTCTTTTATAGTTCTGTTATTATTCATGTTTTCCACCTCTATGGTAATAAGCACTGACCATTCCACTCTGCTGGCAAGCATTTAAATAAGCGCCCACCCACTCCAATTTTTTAAGTGCCCTGGGCGCTTATCACGTCGAATACGGCAATAATGATGATGATGATGATGATGATGATGATGCATATGATTACTATTACTATTGTCATTACTAGTAGTAATAGTAGTAGTCGTAGTCGTGCTTTATCCATATTTCTCAAAAGAAAGTTTTCTTATATTTCCCAAAGATATAAGTTGTTTTCATTCATTAATTTTCTGAGCCGCTTTGTCCTATTTAGGGTCACAGAAAGGTTGGTGTTCATCTCAGCTGAGGGCAGAGTACACCCTGGACAGCTTACCAGGCCATCACAGGGCAGAAACAAGCAGACAGACACACTGACAAAATGCAGCAATGGTTCTTTTACATGAACCTCTCACCATAGACAGAGAAAAACATGACCAGCCTTTGATAACCCAGTTAGCGGCATTGGGGGGGCAGCAGTGACAACCACTGACAGTGGGGCTTGATCCCCCAACCTTAGGCTTGGCAATCCAGCACATTACCACCAGGCCACCACTGCCCCAGAATGAACCGATTTATCATAATTATCTTACAACCACTTAGCTGCGGGGGGACCCGTTGAGAGTGGGGCTTGAACCCCTATCCTTGGGATTAGTGATCCAGCATCTTTACCACCAGGCTACCACTACCCTAGTTACTTTTCTTACAGGAAAAAAAAAAAAAAAAAAAAAAGCTTGACTCGTTGCATTTTATTTTGGGTCAAAAAATGCAGTTTATTTGCCTTGCAATGATCTGGTGAGCTCGCCCAAAGTGGGCTGAGATGGGCGTTAGCCTCGCTGCGACCCTAATTCACATAAAGTCATTCAAAAATGAATTAATGAGTCCAGTTCATTATCTAGAAAGAAAACATTTGTAATTTCTTTTAATTAATTTTTTTTTCAGTGTTATATCCTGACTCCTCCTATTATACAGTGGTACCTCACTTTACGAAAGTCTCACCAAACATAAATTTCAGGTTACGAAATGCATTTTCCTAAAATCTTTGTCTTTGGATACGAAACAAGTTCACGTTACGAAAGCGGCATCTTAAAAATTCAAACGCGCCATTCAAACATTCAAACAATGTGCAAGTTGCTTTCCCATTGGTTGTCTCCCGACACTCCGCCCCGCTGGCCTCCTATTGGCTAGGAGGGAGCTGAATCTCCCTAATACAGTATATAATGCTTTTTGTGTGCCTTTGACCCATTGTTCATCGCATGAAGGAGAGTTGTACTGTTGGTTCGTGAGGGTTTTTTTTGAGTGTGCTCATTGCAGCGTTATTTTTCGTTATTAACCATGAGCCCCAAGAAAGTGATTCCCGATGAGACTGAAAAGAAGAAGCGGGCTCCGTTATAAATAAAAGTAAAATAGGGGGTGATAATAAAAAATATGAAAGTGGGATTTGGTTGAGTGAAATCGCAAAGGAGTATGGCCGAAACCCCTCTACAATCGGGACGATATTGAAGCAGAAGGAGGCCTTAAAAGCAATGACCCCTTCGAAAGACCTCACTGTGACATCGAAAAAGAGGTCATCACTGAACGACGGGATGGAGAGACTGTTACTCCTTTGAATAAAGGAGAAAGAAATTGTCAGAGATACAGCGACAGAGGCGATTATTTCGGAAAAAGCAATCGCCATATTTAAGGACCTCGTGAAGGAGGGTAATTTTCTTTTACTTTTAACACATATTTCATATAAAATTGGTGTAATTTTATAATTTTTAAGGGTTTATGGGGTAGTATTGGAAGCCTTGGAACGAATCACACGTTTTACATGTAAAATGCGTTTCAATTTATGAAAAATCCGGGTTATAAAAAAGGCGCTGGAATGGATTAATTTCGTAAAGTGAAGTACCACTGTATATACTTTTTATTACTAAACATTGGGCGTGTTCTTTTAAAAAATAAAAAATAAATAAATAATTAAAAACACAAAATGATATTTTCCATTTTGGTAGCTTTTATTTTTTAACTTTCTCCTGACAGCTACATGCTTGCCAAAATAAGCTTCCTTTTTTTAATCCTCCCAAACAACCAAAGAGAAGATTAACATAAGCCTGTATTGGTATACAATGGAATTTCCTCTGAAGCAAACCTCAGAAGTATACCTATTCCCTATTGGTCGCATCATTGAAGACGCAGTGGAATGGACTGTCTCGACAGCCACTGAGCTTAGTAAGGAGGCCATTTCAGAAGATTCCCAAAGACATGATCATTACACAGAGAGTTAGTGCCACTAATCTGTATATTAATTTATCTCCACGTACCATTGTGCTCACATCTGTTCACAGACATATAATAATTTGCTTGCCAAGAAACCGCTGTGCCATCCCGATTTGCAGTAATAGCAAAAAATCAGAGCAGTACAGTTGTATTATTGTTCTCATAATTGATTTGGATACCAGGTAAATACAGCGAAGCTGTCCGTAAGCTGTTTACATCGAAGGACCTTCATCAAGGGCACAACACCACTGCAGTCTACCTGCCTTTGACCCCGATTTTGACTGTGAGCCTCAATTAATTATTAATTATTCAAGAAATATCAGTCTGAATTATTCCTTCTGTATCCTGTTAGTTGTTCAAATTTAAATATTTGGGGGGAAAAAAACCCCAAAAAAAACAACAAAGGGGGCACCTGGAGGGGTGGGGGGTGTTTGTGAACATCATGCAGCCTCGATTTCAACATTGATGATGAATAGACTTCGAGGTGATGGGATATCATTTTTTTTTTTGGAATCAGTGAAAAGTGGCCATTAGGAGATTGCAAGTACTGTACTTATGAATATCTTGTATATCTTTGAATTTTACATTGACTGATACTGGTGCTGCGTATAAATTGACAGCACTCAATC